>JAEAOA010000218.1:2072500-2260000 GCA_016746295.1 Potamilus streckersoni | reverse complement strand
GAAATTGTACATTTTATATAGCTAAACTTGTACAGTGGCAACGTCTTGTTTGGCGTCCAAACTACAGCTTAAAAGATCATCCGCGTACCTGTTTACACTTGTGTGAGAGATTAGGCTAGTCAACGGGTCCTTGGAATGTTTTCTATGCTATGGGCGATTGACATAGGTCACGCAGAGCCAAGAATTCAATTAAAATATCAGTTTGTTGAGTGCAATCTTTGTGAAAATTACCACCTGTAGTTAAGAGTAATACCACAAAGAATATGGAGATACATTAAGCATCGTCCGTTTTTAATACACATAAAGTAACGAAAGGTGATGGATGATTGAAATACGGTCACAATCAAACATATCCAATCGTCGTGAGCTCAACAAAAGCAAAGGATTTTCCTCTCCTCACAGTCCGTTATGCTATGGAGAAAAAAGTTTGCAAAATATAATTTTCGTCACGGATTCATTCGAGCCCACTTAAAATATTTAAAATGACAACATGAGATTAAATAAATGTATAATGTAGAATAAAACAATAGCTGACAAAATAATAATATCTCTTGTATTTTTCTACCGAATTTCTTGAAGATTCGGCATCAATGTGTTTATGTAACGCTTGTGAACTTTAAAAGATATATTTTACCGGGAACTAATGACTGCGTATTGTTTTATGTTTACCTAACACTTTTTAACTAAATTGTCAAAGAAATTATATTATACAGGTTGTGAAACGTACTACGTTTCAGAGATTGTACTGTTATATATCTTAAGTGAGGGAAATTGGAATGAGAATTATGCATGGTCCATCCTTTAGCTGTAGAAAATTCCAACAAGTACATGGTCAAGCCGTTAAGTAATAACGTGGCCTGTCTATAAATGTAACGCCAGCAGAAGATCTAAGCAGCATCTTTCAAAATATGATCACCAAGTTACAGTTCCATTTAAAATTAAGCCTGGAAAATTTGAAAAGCAGATAAACACTCATGAAATATGTCTTGCTAGGAAGTTTGGCGCTTTTCGCCAAGAATCGTCCTTCTTGTATCCCATAAACGCATGAACAAAAGCCTCCCATAGTGAAAAGTTTCTGAATGACCAAACACAATTCACGACTACTTCATTAGGATAGGAGGGCATATAGAAATATACAAATCAAAACAAAGCACAAACTTGAAATACAATTCGATTTTCCGTTCCTTCTGAACACATACTGAAATTAGTTTTGACGTAAATCTAATTACAATCTAAAATGACATGGCAAAGTCTGGCACTACATCGCAAGATGGACGCTTTTTGTCAACGTCATTGTCTTTTCTTCCGAATATTGCACTAATTTTCCTTGAAACATTTAATAGTGAGCTTCTCCTTCTGCGTAAAATATTGGACTTCTGAAGCTGAATAACCTTAGCGTCCTTCAAAAGCGCCTGGAAAGCAATATTTATCGGCATAAATGTTTCTGCTGCGGACACTTCGTAAAATTGGCAGCTGTTTTCTTGAGCCATTTCATGGCCTTCATCAAGGCCAACCTGACGTCTGTGATCTAAGTCCTTTTTGTTGCCAAGCAACAAAATCGGCACTATAAATGGAGATTTCATTTTCTGCAGAGATTTCAAAATATATTTACATTTCTCAAAGGATTTTACGTCGCATATACTGTACACCAGCACAAAACAGTCCGCCCACTGTACATGTGATTCTCGTGGAACCTCGGAATTCCTCTTGAAAGAAAGAATGAATCATTTGAGTAATAGATAACTACAATAAATTTGAATTTAAAATTATGTTTTATTTGTTTTTCTAAACATTAGGTTTTACTTTCCAAAAGTCATATTTAATGTGATCTAATATGTGTCATAAATGATCATTTTAATTCATTAGGAAAAATTAGTACATTTTGACATAGTACAAAGAGATTATGAACCTGAATAAGAATTACAATTTATGTAAAAATATTTATTCAGTATTTAATGCTATGGATTGACTATATTAATACTCATTCTGTTCTAAATACTAAAAGAAGGTAAATAATTTCTGATTTCTACATTCTGAGGTAAAATAATTATTGCAAATGAGAATTAATATCCTCATGCTGATACTAGGCATTGCTGGAAAATAATAAGTGATTAAATAAAAAGAAAATTAAGCTTGAGTACATATTTCGTGAGCAAAAAAAGTATATCATCTGGCAAACTGACCACTTTTTGTCAATATCTCGTAATATCTTCAAATAAAGGATATACAAAGTTTCAAAGATATAGATTGAATAATCATGTTCAGCAGTACTGTTAAGAGTTGAAATTAATTCTGCTCTAACGTTTCTCTTTTTGTGATTTAATGTCCAATGAATTCTAGTAAGGATTACAACGATAATATTTCATGGTAAATTTGCATTGTGTGTGTGTGTGTGTGTGTGTGTGTGTGTGTGTGTGTGTGTGTGTGTGTGGATAGATAGATAGATAGATAGATAGATAGATAGATAGATAGATAGATAGATAGATAGATAGATAGATAGATAGATAGATAGATAGATAGATAGATAGATAGATAGATAGATAGAAACTAGGCTTGCCGAGTTTCCTTTTAAAGAAAAATGTATACAACAAGTGGTATGGCATTGATACAGCGAACATACATACATATATCTTATTTATATTACATACAAATACATATATTTGAACGGAGTTAGGATTTACAACAGGGATCTGTGTATTGACCAAGTGAATGAACTAATCACGTCGCCGAGTGTGTCCGCTACAAAACGTAGTTCTATGTCATTTGTGGCTATTCACAATCGCTTTTGCATATTTATAAATTGATTGTTTCATTTTTTTAGTTTCTATTGTTCTTCACATTGATTAAATCAACATATTAAACATTTATAATTTAAACATGACAGATGGTTTTAATAATAAATGTAGAGCACTATAAACACTTGGTTAGCTACGCCATTCAGATGAACGCTAAGCCATTCACCTGCCGGCTCATGGAAATTAATGTGGAATAGAAACTAAGCCAAATGACAAACCAGCAAGAGGTAATTAAAATATTTTAACATATTTACAGTTGATCTAATTCAAAATTCTATATCTAAGTCATTATTATACTTTAGTAACAGTTCCACAGACCATAACATCGAGAGAGAGAGAGAGAGAGAGAGAGAGAGAGAGAGAGAGAGAGAGAGAGAGAGAGAGAGAGAGAGAGAGAGAGAGAGAGAGAGAAAAGAGAGAGAGAGACCTTTGCATATTTTCGTATTTACTTAATAAAAATATATTTTAGAACATTATAGTATGTTTAAGAAACAACAACAAAACATTAATATTAAATAATCATAGTTTGTTACCATATCACCGAGGTATTTACCGTATAATGGCGACATGGTTTGCAACCTTGTATCATTGATAAACACTGTAGATAAATCCCAAGGAATGTTCACACGCATCGTTAAAACGAAGCATATTCTTGTAGGTTACTTAGTATAATTTTTATTTCTTAGTTTTGATTCAACCCAAATTCTTTTTCTCTCTTCACATTTCTGCGTAGTTTGTCAGTTATGAATTGGGGAGGGAAGAAGTCAGAAAGGATCTTGATGAAAATGTGTATAATAAATTTCATTTTGAGGATTATTGATACTTTTCATTGTTATTTTCATACGTTGCTGATGATTAATGTTTGAAATTTCATTATTTATCTAGAATCAACTGCAGATTTTCGCTAGAATGTTTATATATGCGCATTATTGCGCCATAGGCGGATCACAATTTGATATACCAGTATTTCTTTATACCAACACTTTAAATGCAATGTTATTTTTAATGTGTGTGTGTGTGTGTGTGTGTGTGTGTGTGTGTGTGTGTGTGTGTGTGTGTGTGTGTGTGTGTGTGTGTGAAACGTACACACTACATTACTTTACTGTGTTACAGTTTACAATTTATTTGAATAGTGTTGGGTTGTTTGAAACCTAAAGTTCACCTTTTCTGACTTCGACTTCCAGATTATTTCAAATTATTGCTGAACCAGAAACATAGAATAAATCCGACAACAATACGAGTGTAGTCCTCTAATTTGAGAATCAAAAATGGCAGATATGAAAGCATATTAATCAAAAGAAGCGAACTATGTTATATGTTGTGTGGTAACTATGATTTAGAAGATGAATATTGTTTTGTTTTTCTTTCGGTGTATCTCGGGCATATTAACTTACGTGTAAGCTTAATTTAGAGACGTAATTCTGTCAACTAAAGAAGAAGAAAAATAGTTAAAAATTGAATTTTAATATTTACCTTCTGCGAGCAGGTGTCAAGGATTTCAAGCTCAATGAAACTGTCTTCCTGTTTTATGGTTGATCGGTATAAAAGGTCTGAAAAAGATTAAAAACGAAAACAAAAAATGAATAAATAAAAATAAATTTCTGCAATATAATAGCAACGGTCCTGACAATTAAATTGAATGTTAAACCAATCTTACACTAAAATGAAATTGTGTGGGATGTACTTGCTCAGTGATAGGAAACTAATTTAATAGCATTTATTCCATGATATATTTTACATGCAGCAGGGATCCCATTTGCTGAATGATATTGTCGTTAGACTCGTGACTAGAAGGATATCGGTTTGATACCCACCACCTGATCAGTTCGGATCTGCTAGCGTGGTGAGTCCTTGAAGAGGGCACTTTATTTAGGGTTCTGAGTGGTAAAAGGCGTTCGCCTTTACGGCTCTATGATACATCTCTCTTCTGTCCGCATGAGTTAGAGTCTAGGTTTGACCAGCGTGGCTATGCGTGAAAGCGTACCAGTTGCTTTTCGTGAGTCGGTGTTCCTTCCCGGGAATTTACCAGATTCTTCCCAACCAAATATGCTCGGCGCCAAATATATCATGTGCTGAAAAATGGCGTAAAATACCAGAAAAGCAAATTTACTGCAGCACGGTGCAACCTTAAAAGTGTTATGGTAACACATCTAACTAATCCAGAGGGCATCCTAAAAGGTGAATGTACTACTATATAATTTTCTATGATTTCAAGTTGCAACATATGAAACCGGCAAATGTTAGCAGAAACAACAACAGTGGCAATGTCAGTGAAACAAACAAATTGTAATTAAAATGGATTTTTTTTTTATATCACCGCGAGTTTATTTGCACCTTTTCATTATATTTTGGAATTTGTTTGTATCATGGTTAAAATATCAGATACATGGACTAACCATCTTCTGTCAGTTTATTTTTTCCGACGTACATAAACAACAAATGTAAAAAACACGAACAACAAGATCGATAAGTGTGTGTTAAAGAATTGAGCAATGAAAGAAAAAGCAGACAAGTAAATATACAAAAGGAATCAATATATCAAGCAAACAATTGAGTAAGTAAATTTTAAAATGAAAACACACAAAGAACAAAATAATAATAATAATAATAATAATAATAATAATAATAATAATAATAATAATAATAAGAAGAAGAAGAAGAAGAAGAAGAAGAAGAAGAAGAAGAAGAAGAAGAAGAAGAAGAAGAAGAAGAAGAAGAAAAGAAAACAAATAAGACCCGGGTCCTACTTAAATTGCATATATTATCCAGTTCTGTAGATGGAATATACAGAGCTCGATCTTAATACATACAATATTATAGCCTAAGACACCCATAGAGTCATTTTCGTTTTGGTATCCAGCGTAAAGGTTGAACAGGAAACCTGTTTAATCTGCATATATGGCACAATACAGGTATCAAAATTCTTCAAGAGGATATTCTTGATGTAAATGTTTACACTAACCGTGTACATCAAGATGTGGTTCATGTACCGTACACTTTACCATTATCATCTTAATCACTGTGTACATCAAGATGTGGTTCATGTACCGTACACTTTACCATTATCATCTTAATCACTGTGTACATCAAGATGTGGTTCATGTACCGTACACTTTACCATTATCATCTTAATCACTGTGTACATCAAGATGTGGTTCATGTACCGTACACTTTACCATTATCATCTTAATCACTGTGTACATCAAGATGTGGTTCATGTACCGTACACTTTACCATTATCATCTTAATCACTGTGTACATCAAGATGTGGTTCATGTACCGTACACTTTACCATTATCATCTTAATCACTGTGTACATCAAGATGTGGTTCATGTACCGTACACTTTACCATTATCATCTTAATCACTGTGTACATCAAGATGTGGTTCATGTACCGTACACTTTACCATTATCATCTTAATCACTGTGTACATCAAGATGTGGTTCATGTACCGTACACTTTACCATTATCATCTTAATCACTGTGTACATCAAGATGTGGTTCATGTACCGTACACTTTACCATTATCATCTTAATCACTGTGTACATCAAGATGTGGTTCATGTACCGTACACTTTACCATTATCATCTTAATCACTGTGTACATCAAGATGTGGTTCATGTACCGTACACTTTACCATTATCATCTTAATCACTGTGTACATCAAGATGTGGTTCATGTACCGTACACTTTACCATTATCATCTTAATCACTGTGTACATCAAGATGTGGTTCATGTACCGTACACTTTACCATTATCATCTTAATCACTGTGTACATCAAGATGTGGTTCATGTACCGTACACTTTACCATTATCATCTTAATCACTGTGTACATCAAGACGTGGTTCATGTACCGTACACTTTACCATTATCATCTTAATCACTGTGTACATCAAGACGTGGTTCATGTACCGTACACTTTACCATTATCATCTTAATCACTGTGTACATCAAGACGTAGTATCAAATGTATCACATCATCAATTAAGGTATTCATGCGTTCGACATTAATATTCAAACAACCTATCTGTACCAGTCGGTATTAGCACAATATTCCCAAATATAGTATATTAACACAAACACGATACATGTCATGTTTATATTTTTTGGTTTATTCTTTATCAGCTATTATTATATTAAAGTAGATACAAATTCCGTGTAACTGGGTGAGAAACGTGAGAACCGGGCTGGAAAGTCACCTGCAGAAATTGATAGGCATATAAAGCATCGAAGCATATCTTTATAAAAGGTCAGTAATTAATCTTGCATGTTATAATCAGTATTTGCTTCAGAGAAGTTGATCCGAAGGTCACAGGTACGGCCAAGTTCTGTTCACCTATTAATTCACCATAACAAACTACAGCTTTTATCATTTTTGGAAGTTAACACAGCCAATCGGAGCATATCCTTGCTAACGATAACTCTCCGATAGACTGCTAACATTTAAGGCAAGGGGAATTCCAAAGATCACAAGAACATGAATGTATATCGATGCATGATTTTTATATCAGAGATCTCGATTTTAATCAGACCGGTTCATGTAGCCGAGACTGCATCGCAAAATTTGTCTTACATGGAATGTGGGTTTAACTTCATCATTTGTATTAAAAAATAGGTTAAATATGAGAAGGCTGGTGCCACATCTTTAACGCTTGATTTTAATAATTTAAACTATACAAACCTTTGTCAGAATTGTATTCCCCAATAAATCTTCGTGTCAAAAATCGCACTGTTACCGCTGAAAATAAAGGAAAAGTTACGATTATTCGTTCTAAATAAATATATTTGTAGTTTACCATAAATATGAAAACACAGAAAATATTATGTGTTGAAGACTTTATAAATGGCTGATGTGTGTAAATAATTAGCTGGACAAGTTAATGCCTGATATGTATAAATAACTAGGTAAACAGGTCAATGACTGATATGTATAAATAACTTGGTAGACATGTTATTGACTAAACAAAATTCTCATGAATATATTAGCTGTATAAAACACGTTACACATTTGTATAAAAAAGCTTGTTAGACGTTTTATTACACGCATATCAGACGTTTGTATACGACATTTTAGACGTTTGTATGCAATATATAGTATACGTTTGTATGCAACAAGTATTGGACGTTTGTATACAACATATGTTAGACGTTTGTATGCAACATGTATTAGACGTTATTATACATAAAATATTAGACTTTTATCACAAACATAAGAGATGCTTGTATTAAATGTGAAATCTGGTTAGAAACGAAACTCTAATGAACATAAAAAAATCACAAAAGGGCATGTGTGCCTAATTAGAAGTTTTGTATAAATAAGAAACTGTGATATAAAAACTCTTAGCTGTCATACTTAATAAGTGGGTGCCATTATATGGAGGGGTTAGATAAAATAGGTGTGATTTTATTGGAGGAAATCAAAATTATGGCACTAGATTTCGCACAATCTACAATGGCATGTAAACACAAAGACTATTCAGTACAATTTCAGCTGAGATAGTACTCTCCATAAAAATTAATAAAACTGTCCCTCAAAAAGTAACAACTTTACAAATATTTAAAACCAACATTGTTTGATATTAGTTAATATCTCAAACACTCTAGAAGTTACTGGCGATTCGAAATGATCGATAGTTAGAATCAAACCTGTACACTTCTGGTCATGAATCCAACGTTTTAGCCACTGAACCACGGCGAATCAAAATTGTTTTTAAAAGCACAATATTTGCAATGAAGAAACTAGTGTTGCATACTCTAAGTCGTAAATATTAGTACAAGATACGTATACATGGCGGCCAGTATAATGGTGGAGGAAGAATCCGGAAAAACCCACGGAAAGAACCACCGACCCACGAGAAGCTAATGGCAAGCTTTCTCACATTCCACATTGGCCGAACATGAGACTCGAACCAACGCAGACAGAAATGAGACGGCAGTGACCCGTAACTGTAAGCGCTTTAGACCAATCGGCCATTCAGGGCCTCTAACACTGGATAGAAATAAAGTACACTTAACATTGCAAACTAACTCTCAGCAAATTTGAATGGCATTTTCGCTTTCTTTAACTGAAATTCCGATTCAATCTTTACAGTCATCATCGACGAAATTAATAATGGTAAATGAAATCATCAAAAGTAATTAAAAATTAAATATTCAGAAACACCGACAAAGACTAGATAAAACTTTACCTGGACGTCGATATGCAGCAAGCTTAGCAACATAATTTGCCCTGGAGGTTTTTTTTTGTCTAGACACAAGGTGGTGGTTCGGTACATGAAGGGTTTATGAGTAGTCCATGATGAATCATTCATAAACACATATGTCATTTATTACCTCTCTAATTGATATAAGAATACACAACCTACGACTTGAAAGTGCGTAACATAAAATGGAATTATCTTATGCTTTCTGCAATGTTGAAATATTTCGTAAATATAACGCAAATGACCGTATGGTAGGTTTGCATAAAAATAACTCAAATGACTGTTTATTAGGTCTACGTTTACAGAACGTAAATTACTATATGCTCAGTTTTCTTTTCTCCGTTAACTTCACATTGTCAGAATCGTGCATTACTTATTCTTACTGCATGTCTTCATGATTCAGGGCATGTATCTAAAAATATTGTCGTGTATTATAAATTTTTCTATGAGCAAATCATGCTTCCTCTATTTCAAAGTAGAGACAATAGGGCTACAGATTAGGACCAGTTAACTGAGTCACAAATTGAACTTTCAAACAAGCAAACAAATGAAGACGATATTCCCAGTGTCCACAAAAAATGTGAGATACGCGGTATCGAAAAGAATATTTTGATCATTTAATAATTATTTAGAAGAAACGTTCCCAACTTTTCGCAAATGGAATTGTTCATTCTATGACTAGTACTCCCTAGGGTCTATAACAATAGTACAGAAAGCATATTGAGGCCAAGGGCTATCGCATATCTATCAGATACGTACTATTTTACACAACAGTTAAAATACTAAATTTGAAAGGAAAAATGGAATTGGATGATTTGTTAGAAAACTAAGAACCAATAAACAAAAACAGCGTGCTAGCCGTCACATAGTGGCTGCTCAACGAACTTCCAGGATTGAGTTTACTGCTACAATGCTTTGCATGTAAGCTAGATATAAGCAGATGACCGTTTGATAGGTCTACAAAAACATAACGTAAATGACCGTTTGATAGGTCTACATAAACATAACGTAGATGACCGTGTACTGGTTTAACATAAACATAAAGTAAATGACCGTGTGAGACGATTACTTAAATAGTATATATCTAGAATGTTGCATTAATCTTTTAATCCATCAGAGATAACAACAACCGACGGATACTTTTGAAACCCCAAGCCTGTGAAGAACATATGGATACACCAATAATGAATGAAATATAGTCTTTGGAACATTTTTTTTTGTGGTGACTCTTATAAATCAACAATTTGTCAATCTAATAACAATTTAATGACAACTTCGCCTCATTATGTCAGATGTTTTGGGTGATGGATATGTATGTAATGAAAACGAAGATTTGGCCGATCTAAACAAGCAATGTTGGTCATGTAAAACTGTCGAATATGTCACGAAAATATTGTGATTCACATAGATATCAAAGAATCATTACTGGTTAATAAAAACCTGTTGGGCAAAGTGTAAACCAATCACTTTTAACCAAAACTTTAAAGTCAATACGGCATATACAGGTTCCATATACTAGTAATGCTAATTTTTAAAATTCCCTGACACACTTACCTTGGAGTAAACTCCGTTCACACCGATACTAATATCGAAGTACGGCATACATTTTTTTTTCTCCCTATCCTGGTTCAGTAAATTTCAAGAAAGTGAAAGTTACTTAAAGAGAATCTAATTAACGGTGTTTGGGATAGTGTTCGATGATTGAGGTAATTTTTAAATTTTGTTACATGGAATAAATGAGTAATAAAAAGTGTCGATTTTTCTCTGTTGCACATTGTTCAAATATGCTTGCAGACGGTTTGAGATTTTACAACAGTACATAAAGTCTAATGGTACTTTAGATTTTAAACTAGTACATAAGGTATAATGGTACTTTTAATTTTAAGTCAGGGTATAAAGTGTAATGGTACTTTATATTTTACACCAGAGCACAAGGTGTAATGGTACTTAAATTTTAAACCATTGCATAAAGTGTAATGGTACTTTATATTTTACACCAGAGCATACTGTGTAATGATAATTTAAATTTTAAACCAGGTTTTAAAGTGAATTGGTACTTTAGATCTTGCAACAGAGCATAAGGTGTAATGGTACCTTAAATTTTACACCATAAGGTATAATGGTACTTTAAATTTTAAACCAGTGTATAAAGTGTAATGATACTTTAGATCTTACACCAATGCGTAAGGTGTAATGGTACTTGTGATTTTACACCATAAGGTATAATGGCACTTTAAATTTTAAACCAGTGTATAAAGTGTAATGGTACTTTCGATTTTACACCAGATCATAATGTGTAATGTTACTTTAAATTTTAAACCAGTGTATAAAGTGTAATGATACTTTAGATCTTACACCAATTCGTAAGGTGTAATTGTACTTGAGATTTTACACCATAAGGTATAATGGTACTTGAAATTTTAAACCAGTGTATAAAGTGTAATGATACTTTCGATTTTACACCAGAGCATAATGTGTAATGTTACTTTAAATTTTAAACCAGTGTATAAAGTGTAATGATACTTTAGATCTTACACCAATGCGTAAGGTGTAATGGTACTTGTGATTTTACACCATAAGGTATAATGGTACTTGAAATTTTAAACCAGTGCATAAAGTGTTATGGTACTTTCGATTTTACACCAGTGTATAAAGTGTAATGGTACTTGAGATTTTACACCGGTGTATAATGTGTAATGATACTCTAGAGTTTGTAACACCTCTTTCCAATTAAAAAAACGCATTGTGACTAATGTAATCTCCGGTTGAAAATACAATGGCTTTCTTTTGCAAAAGGTAAACATGCCAAATAAATCCGGATCTCATAAACTTGCTAACATTCATGATTAAACATCCCCTGTTGAACCCATCCAAAGTACAAACGTAACCTGTTTTCATTCATGCAAAGGCATTCTAGTTCAAGTACACATAATAGACTACACATCAAAAGCGACAATTAAATGACCCATATCAGTCAAACTCTGATATATTTATAGTTTACTTAATCTGCATCAAGAATATTAAAAAAATAAACTGAAGTTTACCGGAACTAAGTTTTTTTACAACGTCATTGAAATCAGCTATAACACATTTTGATAACAATAAAAAGAGATAAATTTCCTTTTTAAATGTTTGTACAATCTGCCAGTGCCATATCTTATTTTTCAGAAATATAACAATGACTCTCAAAACAGTATATCGATCTTTTCGCCCACTTTCGAAAGAACATGTCAATCATTTAGATTTTTGGCCACTATAGACAACATAATCATTCGTAAAAATTTTGTGAACTGCATGAACAAATCTAAAACATAAATTCGTATAGCCCGTTGATGTGACAAGAACAACAACGCTGCTTTTGTTTAATCCAGATACCACGTTGTTCGAGTCCTTGTACATGTATGCAAAAGTTTTGCACGGCTTCTAATCATGATACGGTGCCAACTAAAAGTAGCGTTCGAAAAATGTAAATTGAATGACATTTGGGATAATAAACACTTCCAAATAAATGAAGACACGAAGTACAACAAGATCAAATGTAAAGCATAAAAGTGCTAAAATTGTGTAAATGTACATACAAGATAAATGAGTTAAAATTTTGTTAAAGGCATATAAAAGATAAAGATATTAAAATTTTATAAAATATTTATAAAACATAAGGTAACATATGGATAAATCCTTGAAACCTATACTTAAAAAGTTTTGTATACACTGTAATCCATCATGAAATGCAATATTTTTTTCCAATAGTAAATCTTTCTAAAATTTCTTAATGCAGTTCATGTTAAATACTTCTGTTTTACAGTGTGAAATGGATATACTAGACAGGAATATGTATGGATATACTAGACAGGAATATGTACTAGCATAGTAAGTGATTCGGAAAGATTCGTACCCACCACGAGTTAAACACCACATCTCTCAGATGCCACATCACTTCTCTCCGATGCTACTCTGCAATGTGATGCTATCTTGAAAGAGGTTTCAAATGAGTTTAAGGCTTTTAGTTTGGTTAAATTTATGAGATAACAACGGAGGCTTTATCCTGTAACCAGCAAGAAATTTCATATGGAGTATTTCAATGGCAGCTCGAGCATTGTCTTTATCTCTCAAACCGTCTGCATACAAGTCAGAAATATTAGGAACTTTGTCTCTATCTCTCCAGTCGTCAGCATACGAGTTAGATATATTAAGTGCTTACTTTTTTCATGATGTCATGTTATTAAATCATTCTTACACAATCAGGCCTGTTTTGCCTAGTTTGAACAGGTGTACTGGTTTATGCCAACCATAGTCAAACATCAGAAGAGCACCTGCTTTTTCAAGATAGATTTGTTTTCCATGTACAAAAAACTTTTAATAGTGATTTGGTATATAATTTATGAATGTATGTACTTAACAATTGGCCTTGCAAATATGATGCTAATAAAATGGCTTACTTTGTGCAAATGTTTGCAGGACAGGTCACGAAAGAATTGGAACATTTGAACTTAATCTCCTTCCCGTTGCTTCATCAAATGTTTGCACACAGTAAAACGTAAATGACCTGTATACATCCCCTTGCAACAGCAAACGCCTGCACACAGCAAAACGCGTGTGACATTATACACCCACCTGCTACTGAAAACGCCTGCACATAGCAAAACGTGTATACCTGTATACATCCCCTTGCTACTGAAAACGTCTGCACACAGCAAAACGTGTATACCTGTATACATCCCCTTTGCTATAGCAAACGCCTGCACATAGCAAAACGTGTATACCTGTATACATCCCCTTGCTACTGAAAATGCCTGCTCACAGCAAAACGTGTATACCTGTATACATCCTCTTGCTACTGAAAACGCCTGCTCACAGCAAAACGTGTATACCTGTATACATCCCCTTGCTACTGAAAACGCCTGCTCACAGCAAAACGTGTATACCTGTATACATCCCATTGCTATAGCATAAGCTTGCTGACAGCAAATCGTGTATGACCTTTATATACCCTCTTGCAAACAGCAAAACGCGTATGACTTGTATATATTTTCTTGCTCTCGCGAATGCTTGCACATAGTAAAACGTGTATGAACTTAATATATTCCATTGCTACAGCTAATGTTTGCACAACGCCAAATATATGTGACGTTTATAGAGCGGATTCAGACTCAAGAAATCAATGATACCAAAGAGGAGCATGTATTTATCACGATGGTAGCAAGTTTAAATGATATTTTTACTTTTTAATTCGACTCAGTCCGTGCCCTATATATTTAAAACTTGCCATTGTATATTGGCATGGAAGCATATTGAAAAATTGAAAGCACTCAGTGTGACAGAAACAATGTTATTGCACTACTCTCCTATACTGTTGTTTAGCTGCAGTCTTCGGTTTCTCGGCAGAAGCATTTAATCAGTTAACTGTGAGATAAGACGTTTTATTCTAAAGTGGAAATTAAGTTTTGAAGGCCAGGATACAATACCCATATATCAGTCAACACGATAAGACACATTTATTTAAGAGTCACATTACATTAAAATCATATCTGAGGTAAAATTTATTTGCTAAGGAGAAAGCGAAGTTATAAATTATTACAGGTCATTACATTGATGTCATTTCAGATAGATTGGGGTCCAAATATTTAAGTCAATATGATCGAGTAAAGTAGATTTAAACATATTGATCCCAGTTTTAGTCTTTCTTATATGAAGATAAAATTGTGAACTTGGATATTGAATATATGGTAAACGTCACAAAATGTCAACCTTGACTATCATATGTATTTTACCTTTGACATTCGCATAGTAAATTCACGAAGTGTCAACCTTGATTACCACGTGTATCTTACCTTTGTGACATTAAATGTATGGTCAATATCACAAAGTGTCAACCTTGACTACCATAAGTATTTTACCTTTGAAAGTCAATAAATGGTAAATGTCACAAAGTGTCTACATTGACTAACATATGTATTTTACCTTTGAAATCCAATATATGGTAAATGTCACAAAGTGTCAACCTTGACTACCAAATGTATTTTACCTTTGACAATCAATGTATGGGAAATATCACAAACTGTCAATATGGCTAACATATGTATTTTACCTTGGCATTCACTGTATAGCAAATGTTACAGTGTCAACTTTCACTACCATATGTAGTAATTTACCTTTGACACTCAGTGTCTAGTAAAAGTCGCAAAGTGTCAACCATGACTACATATGCATTTTAACTTTGACTACAATTTGTATTTAATTTGGACAAATTGAAATTTTAACAGCAGTAATAGGAATCTATCACTTATTCTCCAGATTGTTCGGATCAAATGTACTGAATGAACAGACAGACAAACATACAGAGCTAATAGCACGGTAAAATTTGGCAAACAAATGGACTAAAATGAATGCGTTACAGACGGACATTCATAGACACGTTACTCGGACATTCAAGAAGTTACACGTCATGCCCATGTCCTCAATTAGATGGATGCTTTCACATCTTTGAAATTATTAGACTTTCTTTCGAGTTGTCTTCAAACCTAACTACCGTAATACTTATTTACCTAATTACCTAGCTAACTACGTGTCGTAATATAGCCACGTTCAGCCACGAAAGTTAAATTTGAAGACTCCACCCACACCCTCCCCATCAACAGCGGTAAATTATATCAACTTTAGATGCCAGAAGTTCTGATAAATATGAAAATGACATTCAGCTCATTCATTGTCATTTCAAACAGATGTAGAGGGAAACAGAACGTGACTTGTAAAAATAAATTGTCAGCTACTATACGCAGTAAGCAATTAAGGTGCAAGTGCTATTTGGCAACCATATGTATAGTATAATCTTCATACGTTTTGAATATCCAGTGTACACTAACTCTTTGCAAGAGGTTGTGATTAAGACTAAACAGCATAAATTATATTATTTAAAGAAAAGATAATGAATATGCTCTTTTCTGTGTTCATTAGCTCTTTGTATAATAAATGCATTTCACCTCCAATATCCTAAAGTGAATAACAATGGATGTATAACGGGTATTGACCTTAACTGATATTTTGAACCTGTTTTTCCTTAAACAAGAAACTGAGATAAATGCATGACCTGATTATGAGGAGCTTCTGATGAAGGCCAATAAAACACGTGTCGTGAAATTGTACACCGATGGAGGGCATCCAACCTGGGCATTATACTGTTAGGCAGTTCTGATAACAGGTAAATGGACTAGGATAACTGCAATACCAAGTGTCCGCTCGCTTGGATGTTGTTTATTATTAAGGCTATTACTGTCCTTTTCCAAGACGGAGAGTTGTGCACGTAAATTATGTGTGAAAAAAACACAACAAAATTTGCAAGCATTGTTTATGATATGTGTTTTCAAGGGCTTAATTCCACACAGAAAACAATACTTTAAATGAAACTTATTTTCCATACACCTTTTCAGACAGCTATCATTTCAATTCAGCTATCCTTTTTCTCCTGGTCCAATCCAACTATCGTTCCGATCCAGAGTAAATTTGTGAAACTTTCGTCCAATTATCATTTCTTATAAGCAGCTACCGAAAGTCGTCTTTATAGTTTTGTGATAATTAGTAAATACTAGTAATTACTAAATAGCAAAAAGGTTGCAAAAACATACGAATATCGGTTTTGTATAATTTACTGTACGTTCTCCCAGACCGAGACAATGTTAACGAAAAATTGGCAAACAGTCAGCGTTGTGCATTTAACTCTATTCAATCCACTTGTAATTAATTCTCGAAGTGTAGCAAAATAAAGGTAGCACACTGTCGTTCACTGTCCCTTGGTCACTATCGAACTCTTTGAACGAATCGATTATGAAAGCATGCCAAGATGGTGGATATAAGAATGTGACTAAACATAAGTACCATGCATGCAGCTGAAGAGAATTGTAACAAAGTAATAAAGAAAGTTAATAAAACCAAGTCTTTATTTCCGATAAGAAGTGTAATACAGTTTTAAACAGAAATAAAATTTGTGAAAATTGCTTTAGTGTTAAGTTCGATAGAAATTGTTTTCACACATAAACAGAAAGATATTTTTTGCCACCATCTGTTATCGTGTCTGAGTCGGCTCGTTTGATCACACTGCACACCTGCACAAACTGTGTTTACAATCTGAAGTAGGCGAATTATTGTTTTCAGCGCGTCCACCTCACCCTACTGTCGGTACCTTGTTGTGTCAGAAATGCAAGAAGAACCGCGGCAGATTTGTTAGCTGAGCGTCGAATTCATAATCCAAGGGAATCGGGTTTTCATACCCTCCTTCCCCCAAGTCAGCCCAGAAAGTAAACAACACCAGTTTTATATATTTTGCTTCAACCTCAACCCACATACATATCTAGAACTTTTAATTTCTTCATCAGTATTACAATAGACATTTGAACTGCTTATTTCCTCCTTTTCTAATACTCTGACTTCTCCTTAAATCAAATAGATTGACAAGACATTACTTATGATATCGAAATTCGTAAAAGAGGTATATGTAAGATCATATCACTGTGTTGGGGTTTACCCAGGGTGGGTGGGTGGTCGTGTTTGACGTCATGATTAATACACTAAAAGCGGTCAAACCATGCTGAGGCATGGAAGATTGGTACCTTTCCAAAGAACCCACTGAGGTAGACGACCTAAGCTGGCATGGACGGGTTCTGAATCCGCGATCATCGGTTTTACGAGTCCTGCGCATTACTCATTTACCTCATTTGTATACATAGGATAGGGGAAAGATTCAAGAATACAAGATCAGTTTTGAGTACTATATGACTGCATCCTTTCTAAATAGAATTTACCCACAAAATGTTGTTTAACCTTAACAACTAATTTTTAGCAAAACAAATTTCATAATCATATAAAAAAAGAAAAACTGTATTCATGGACCCTTAAGATGTGCTCTATTTTTATGTATTCATCTCTATATATTATTCTTCCTCCATATTAGCATAAAAACAAGAACCTATAGGGATTGAACATCTCTTTTAGAAAACTACCTACATATCTACCTATTGTAGAAGTGCATACATACATACATACATACATACATACATACATACATACATACATACATACATACATACATACATACATACATACATACATACATACATACATACATACATACATACATACATACATACATACATACATACATGATACTGGCATTTTCTTTTTCACGCTATCGATTTTATTGCATTACAGACACATTCAACTCCTGAAAGCAAACATTCAAGGAGATTGCCGACACTTTTATTTTGAAAAGAGATCGATAACTCAGGAGACCCTGGGGCATCATATAAATGTTACCTTATTAAACATTTAAGCTGTGTGTGCCGTCGCCTTGCCTACATTGTTGGATACTCACTTATGTACTCTTTAAAATGACATCATACGCTCTATTAGTGTTTAAAAATATATGCAAACATAACAACTATAAGGCTATTTAAATCAATATGCCCAGTATGTATGTATGTATGTATGTATGTATGTATGTATGTATGTATGTATGTATATATGTATATATGTATATATATATATATATATATATATATATATATATATATATATATATATATATAGAGAGAGAGAGAGAGAGAGAGAGAGAGAGAGAGAGAGAGAGAGAGAGAGAGAGAGAGAGAGAGAGAGAGAGAGAGAGAGAGAGAGAGAGCATGTAAAGAGTTAATTGTAAAAAAGTTTTGATGTTATTCTGCAACACATTCATAGTCAAAGTATCTAGTTTAAGTTTTGGGCAACGAAAAGGCCAGGTCCACTATTAACATAAAGTTCATGCAATAGATAGGGAATACTGTAGACGATGTAGATAACAAAGATGTGCTAGAAGTTGAATTCCATTGAAACACGGATACATCAGTATATATCTCGTTTCTTACCTGATTTTCCAACAGATTCTGCACCAAGCACAACCAACCTCAGTGTTGTCATTCCGTGCTTCATCAGATCATGGAAAGAATCAAGTTCCCTACTACGTCCACCTAGATGCTTTCCATCAGGTCCGCTCACTCATTTGGGGGTTAGTGTAATGATCTAGTCAGCTAGTTCTGATTTGATACGTCTCTTCGCAAGAGTGCACTGATGTTCATGGTCTCTACAGGTAGACTGTCACATACTTATAAAATCAAACCGCTGTCTCTAACAGCTCGCACTTGTCTGTTAGCAAATGTCAAGCGTTGCACAGTTTCTTTACTCTTGTTATTATACTTGGATAAAAAAAAATCAACTACTCGTAGCGATCCAGACAGAATAACAACTCTGTCATTAAATCGCCGGTATTCAAAGTTCACGGGTTTTGCTTCTCCGCAGCTGTAGACCAAGATATTTTCTTTAGTTGTGCTGTTATACCTGCATAAAATACACAACTACTCATTATGACATAACAAAAAGAACAAAAACAACCCTAAGTCCTTAAATCGCCGGTATATAAAGTTGACAGTGTATGATTCTCCGCAGCTGTTGAACAAGATATGCTATATCTCTATGAAACGGAAACACGGGATATGTTTGCATTTACCTGTACACCAGTTTTCCGATATGTTTCTTTTACGCCCAGGCGTTATATATAAGATTTTGTCCCATAACGTCCTTATATATTGTCCAGGGGACGAGAGCTCACACATGAACACTCAAGGCACGTGACCTAAAATAAACAGCAAACGTGCATATCTGTTTATCAGAGAACCTTACCAAGGTTCATCGATTAATCCTTCCTGTTAGTATACCACATTACAAAAATATCTACCCTAGTACACTACAGCGTTAACATGATACCTTCAAGTATTTTCCTGTCAACCCTACTTTTCTTGCTCGAGCTTTGAAGTTTATAATTCTCACAACAACATTAAGTAAAACCGGAGTCCGCGAAGCAGCTATGACATTTTTTACGCGTCGAAAATGAGCTGAAAAACTTTTTTGTAAATATTGGATGTCGTAAAAGGTATACGTAAATAATTTTAAACATAAAAATGCTTAGTTACAGAATAGAACTTTTACAAAACTTCCAATAACAGGATCAGCATATTAATGCTGATAATTAAAACATGATGGCTATCGAATCTGTATAAGCAATTAGTTATATAATAACATATACTTGTTATGGAAGATCTGATAATTGCGTGGGTTCGAGTCTAGGATTCGGCGAATGTGGATATGTGAGAAAGTTTGCCAGTAGCTTCTCGTGGGTCGGTGTTTTTTTCTCCGATGATTTCCCGGTTTCTTCTTCCACCATCGATAATGGCCGCCATGAATAGCCTATCGTGTGCTGAAAAATGGCGTTAAGTCCAACAATAACAACAACTGATAATTGCTTGCACAATGATAATTCTAAATGAATTACCTTCAAACAATTATTTCAGTGGAAGACATTTATTATCTGGTTATGTATAATATAATGTACTGCACAATTTAATTTATATGTTAGTGTCTTCCTTCAAATTTATTTATCCATTTAACTATTTAGTTTTCGCTATACATGGCTACATATTTATATATCTATCTATTTGGCTTTTTATGTATATGCCTATCTATTGGTTTCTCTTGTTATCTAGCTTTGTTTCTACATACCTACCTATTTATCTGTCTGTCTAGCTATGTAACTATCTAGCAAAGTACTTGCATATTTTTCTCTCTAGCTAATTAGTTCTGTATATAAACGCCAACATATTTGTCTGTCTGGCAATTTAGCGTTCTAGCTATGTACGCATCTATCTATCTATCTATCTATCTATCTATCTATCTATCTATCTATCTATCTGTCTATCTGTCTGTCTGTCTGTCTGTCTGTCTGTCTATCTGTCTGTCTGTCTGTCTGTCTGTCTGTCTGTCTGTCTGTCTGTCTGTCTATCGATCGATCGACCGATCGACCGATCGACCGATCTATCTATCTATCTATCTATCTATCTATCTATCTATCTATCTATCTATCTACGACCGACCTACCTACCTACCTACCTACCTACCTATCTATCTATCTATCTATCTATCTATCTATCTATCTATCTATCTATCTATCTATCTATCTATCTATCTATCTACGACCGACCGACCGACCGACCGACCGACCGACCGACCGACCGACCGACCGACCTACCTACCTACCTACCTACCTACCTACCTACCTACCTACCTACCTATCTACCTATCTATCTATCTATCTATCTATCTATCTATCTATCTATCTATCGACCGCTACAGTAGCCTAATGGTTAAAGCTTCCGCCTCAAATAGGGTAGGTCTCGGGTTCAAACCACGGTTGAGTCATACCAAAGACTTATCAAAATTGCATTAATAGCTGCCTCGACAGCAGCTCAGCATTGAGACGTTATTGTAGATATTGCAGCGACATGACTGAAAAATTGTTCAAGCTACGTGGAAAATCAAAATCCCACACACGCATCTATCTATCTATCTATTATTTCATTCCCCACCGGAGAGATAGATATGTTGTTTATCTACAGACAACATGAAGCTATATATGTATGTACCCCACGCGGTACTATAGTAACGTTGTTTACTTGACGTGATCGATGCGATAATTGTAATAAGCAGATTGTAAACGAATTTTCATATTCTCTAATGCTGTCGCTAAAGAGACGCATGTGATGATCATTTAGAAGAAATCTCTTTCTCCGCCTTTCTTGGACAACACTGAGAAAACTAAAATTCAGCAGGCAAGATTTTTATCAGGGACTTCATAATATTTCTCTCTTAAATATTGATGTAGAGACATCATGTCTAAAGTTTTGTCATATATTTGAAGTCCTTACTACTATTAATTACGGACAAGGAGTCATTTTATGACATCATATCTGTCACGATTGCTCAGTCCAGGTTATTCGGAATTGTATAAACTTGGATATTAATACTGCTTTTACAACACCGCAAGCCAGTGTTAATCCATATGCAAGTTGCCAGCCACTCAAACTATACAATAGCCACTAGTAAAGGGCTTGTAGTCCCCATACCCAGTCGCTAACCATTGGTTCAGAGATCAAAAAATTTCCGCAGGGTGAATGGGGCGTTTTCTCACCCTCCACGTAGACAGACAAGCGAGAAGACATTGATCACTAAGTTTGATTGGGACAGTCCACAGCGACATCCAATCAGAATTAAGCTATACGGTGGCATTAAACGTTAGATCAGAATTAGAGCTAAAACTCGCTGTAAAAAGTTCAACAGATGCCCAGATCGCTGTGCAAATAGGATTACTCCGAGAAAAGCCACTTGTAATTGGCTAGAATCTTAGGACTAGAATTGTTGGAGAAGGAAAAGTAGGCAAGTTATTTGCTCAATTTTTGCAAAACATTACCGCGTCATAATTCTAATTATTGGTAGTATGTATACCTAATTACTGAGATTGTTTTAGTATGTAAAATTGACTTGTAGTGTTTCATTCATAAGCGTATTTGAGACATGAATTTGAGTCTACGTAGAGAATTATGTAGATTGCTAGCTCGTCAGAGTCAATATTGTAATTTGCTGGAGCTTCGTAGTAACCAGTGCCTTTAGTAATATGTTATGTAAGATTAGTTATAATGGATGTTTGAATATATCAGAGAATGAATATTGGAATATTTATATATTTTGGTATGAGTAGTGATTAAAGATATGCGTTTGATTGTTGTTTACTGGTTTGGATAATGGAATTATGAGTAAGTACTGATGTGAATCCATTTATTTTAGTATGTATACGAGTAATTGATACCGTGCTTTTATTATGTTGTTTTATTATGTTGCAGTTTTACCATACAAGAATGTATGCGTATTTTCGTGTGAATGAATGCGTGACAGAAGACATTTGAAAGCCGTTATCTGATGATAGGCTGTGTGTAGTGTGAGATGTAACTGCTGAGGAAAATATTGTAACATCCGTGTGTTTTCACAGGAAGCTTTTTGGGGGAACAGATCTTCCGGTGCAAGTTTCGTAGGCCCGAGTCTCTCAGAAAGAGACGGAAGTGAGACTGACAGTGCAGTCGGAGTCGACAACATATATTCGACATAGAAAAGAGGGATAACAAAAGGATGAAGAGGAAAGTAGTGTGGATGAGGAAATTGAGGAGGAGAATGAACTTGGAGGGAGTCAGGGAGGAAGAGAAGGAATTAGGAGATAGAGAGGAATACACGCATGAGTAGATTACAAGGACAGGTGGAAATCTCTCACACCACGAATCACATTATACGATAAGCGAGTAGAGGGTCGAACGGAAGAAGTGTATTTGGGAAATTCAAATTAGTGACTATTTTATTGTCATTAAATTGTTATTATTGAACTTAACCCTTTTTGTATCTTTAATCATTTAATCGTCGGCATTGATGATTGGGGACTCGGAGCAGTAGATCTAACTTTCACTAAATTTCCAAACCAAAATCGAGCCCGGGTGGGACTGTAACAATAATTTAAATAAATAATTGAAGCACCCCACCCCCAATCCCCACAATCAAAACCTTATAGGAGGGGCAACTTTTACAATATGTTCCATTCAAAATGTTGAAACGTTGGAATTAAAAAGAATAATGAAAGCAAAATTTTAAACATCAGATGCCATAATTACAGAATTTTTAAATTTGCCATCACGTTTCCATGCAAAATGTAGAATTGTACATCTATTTAGACAAAATTAAATTCCAATTATTTCAATATATTAAGTTTACATTATAATAATTAAATCCAGGGAATATCTCAACATCTTAAAAGTATTTCATCTGAGAATACGGAAAAAATAAATTTTTTTTTTGCTTTATTATTTGTTACTTTTTGAAAGTAACTTTAAGATTAAACATTTTTATTTCAAATGATAAAGTAAATTTATCTCGAACAAACAACTCTAAATTCAGACAGTTATTTTAAAATATTCGTATTGCAAGCAAAATTTGAATATTATCTTAACTTGAGACATATGACCATTCGCAACTTCAAGGTCAATTCTAAGGATCATTTATCGAACGTATGCCAAGAGCTGCCATTTAGGTCATCTCATCTATTTTCGATATGAGGGGTGACCTAGAAGCTGAAAATGCAATGAACTATTTTTCCATTCGCAAACTTTCCGTCAGTCCAACGGTCAATCGTATGATTTCAAATGCAGAACACTTCTCCTCCCCTGGCCACACTTTCAGTGATATAAGAAAGTTTCTTCTCATTACACGATTTCATGCATTTCAAATTTCAATTTCATGTCAAGTATTTCGAACGTTCTCATGAGTTGTTGTAGTAACAAAAACGTTTTTTTTTTTGTATATATATATATATATATATATATATATATATATATATATATATATATATATATATATATATATATATATATATATATATATATATAAAGAATATAAATCATATGGCGAATAACAACCCTTTCAAGCGTACTGGATCCACCAAGGGATCTGAACACTTAGGTCATCTCATCTATTTTCGAAACGAGGGTTGACCTAGAAGCTGAAAATGCAATGAACTATTTTTCAATTCGCATCCTTTCCGTCAGTCCAACGGTCAATCGTATGATTTCAAATGCAGAACACTTCTCCTTCCCTGGCCACACTTTCAGTGATATAATACTTATGGCTGTTGCTAACAACCACAGCTGGAGTTCCGAAACCAGGAAGGAAAAGGAATCATACTGGATACGCCGCCTTAGAACATTGAAACCAAGAGGTCTAAACCAAGAAGACTAGAAACTGAAAACTATGCACTAGTAGAATTTAACATTTTCTAAATCTTCCTATTATCCTTCAATTTTTACTATAAGAATAACCGGTATAGAATCAAATATCCGGGATATAATCTGCGTTATATATGTACAAAAAGTAAAAATAGATGTCGCTTTGGCTTGTAGACCTTTAGTGAATTATGCAACGTTTTCAGTTTCCGCAACTAGTCTATACAAGCTGGATGTATTTATAGTTTTAGCACATGTGAAGACAGCCATGTAGAGGTTTACAAACACAACGTTTTTGTGTTTATTTGTTTGTCGTATATATGTTTTGTATTTCCCTTTGAAAAAGACTCATTAAGAGTCGAAAGCGCTTAGGCTAGTTAGTTACTAGTTTCGTACTGTTCGTCGTCAGTTTATTGCATATATATATATATATATATATATATATATATATATATATATATATATATATATATATATATATATATATATATATATATATCAAATAACTCTAAATAAACCTAGTTTGTTTAAATTTCAGAATAACTTTATTATTAGATCTAGAAAGCCAAAACAGTTTTAAAAAGAGCTGCTACTTTTATTTCCAAATCAATTATACAAAGACATAATGTTGTCTTTCATTAGTCACAATCTTTATTTCCTTTTCGAACAAAAATGTTCATTTAAATAAATATACAAACATTGTAATGTCTATGCCTGACAAATTGTCTAACAAAATATACTTAATATACCAATTAAAAGGAGAAAAAGAGAACAGAGGCACATAAATTTGACATGAAAATGAGGCTAAAATAAGAAATGTTCCTTACATACGATCCATAGCCTCAAGATCTTCTCTCTCTCTCTCTCTCTCTCTCTCTCTCTCTCTCTCTCTCTCTCTCTCTCTCTCTCTCTCTCTCTCTCCAAGATGTAGAGGCACGTGAGTCCAATATTAAATATATTATTATCATATTTCTGGCTGTAAAATTCATCTGTGTATATTTTATGAAATAGATTGCCTTGATGTATTTATTCCTTTCTTTCAATAGCTGATGTATTTATAACAGAAATATTTATTATCAGGGGGTTACAATGAACGACGTTCTTAAGCGGTGGCTACAATAGTTTTGTCACCGGTGAGCTTGCAATCAAATACAGGTGAGAATAAAGTATGCGCTGAATGTTTACTTGATCTTATCTTAAGTGCTTCAATTTCCTGTGAATAAAACAAATTAATAAAGTAGAAAAGAAAGAAACTATCGACTTGTGCGCAAGTTATTTGTTTTGTAATTGTGTTTAAAAGTGTAAGAAATGAAATCCTTGTCTAGAAAGGAAATATACGACCCTTTTTAATAGCCATTTAAATAGCATATGTTCAAGTCTAAACTTGAATAAAACATGTTACTAAGATCAAATATTCAGATTATAATAATGAAATACCTATTTCCTATCTGTAAATCTGACATATCGATGTACGAAGCAGATACGCTTTACGTTCAGCTTTCTATCTGTAAATCTAACAAATCCATTTAAACTGTCAGTAGATACGCTTTATGATCTGTAAATCTGACAAATCCATGTAAACAGTAAGTAGATACGATTTACGTTCATATTTCTCTCTGTAAATCTGACAAATCCATTTAAACAGTGAGTAAATACGCTTTACGTTAATATTTCTATCTATAAATCTGACAAATCCATGTAAGCAGTCAGTAGATATGCTTTATATTCAGCTTTCTAACTCTGTGTGTGTGTGTGTGTGTGTGTGTGTGTGTGTGTGTGTGATTTGGTTTTCTTAATGTAAAATTAATAAAGTTCAGTCATGTGGCTACGATGTCTGCAGTGTAGCAGTTTATAGTGATGTCTAGAACGGAGGCATCATACCGCAGACATGTGACATCATGTCCCACCCAGTCACATTATCCTGACACAAGGCCGTCCAGTCTTAACACTGACCTCTTTGAGCGCCAAACGAAGCAGCTGTTAGGTTCGTTTGTGTTTCTCTAAAAATTCTTTCGTATGACTTTTCGAAGTTCCAATCTGCGATCTACCGCATCCAAGGCGGACGCTCTACCCACTTAGGTCACCAGAGCGGTATATTTATATGTAAATCTGACAGTAAAATATAAACATTAGATAAGCTTTACATTCATATTTCTATCTCGTTATGGTTGCATTTATTTTTTTTTAACCGTCTACATTTCTTTATTTACGTAGGAGTATTGCCATGATCCGGTGATCTATCTATCTACCTACCTACCTACCTATCTACCTACCTATCTATCTATCTACCTACCTATTTATCTACCTACCTACCTACCTATCTACCTACCTACCTATCTACCTATCTATCTATCTACCTACCTACCTATCTATCTATCTATCTATCTATCTATCTATCTATCTATCTATCTATCTATCTATCTATCTATCTATCTATCTATCTATCTATCTATCTATCTATATTGAAATTTAATGTGATTTCTGCATATCCAGAATAACACCATTCTGCTAATGAATATGTTTCTTTTCTTAAACTATTTGCATAAGATTTTGTCCAACAATAACTATGGCTTAACGGTTTATTTTAGCAATTTTGTCAAGAATTTATTAGTTTTTAAAGTTTGTTGATTTATCTACTCTATTTTAGATGGATAGCCATTAGTTTTTTCTTCCCCCTACGAAAATATTCTTTTTAGTATATGTTCAATAACTCCCAACTACACAAGGCTTTATTGAGTATATGACACAGTGGCATATGTAGAATAACTGCCAACTGCACAAGGATTTTTTTTAGTACAAGTTATCGTAGCTATACAAGAATATTGACTACCGTCAAACCACATAAGACTTCATTTAGTACAGGCCAAATTCCACCAGATTTTATTGAGTACAAGTCAAACGATACCAGACTATAGGGCACTTCGCAGTGACGTCATAGGGTATGAACACGTGGGGGGTTCCCTAGTTTGGTTAGCAGAAAGACCATAGGCTTACTCTACATTGAATTGAATACTCTTGTTTGTTTGCCATATACATATATATATATATATATATATATATATATATATATAGTAACAGTTTCCAGGGTGGAACTACAATAAATTGTATCGTTTTCTGGTTGATAATGACTAAAACAACATAAAACAATTCACTCTTCAGCTGTTTATACACATAATCTTTTATCAATAGAGGAAATGTAAAGTCCAATGATAAACCTGACAACATGCCTCTTCGTCTCCTTTTTCAGCATCATGGGTTTGTGATGACAACGAGAAAAGGATAATTGTCCATAGCTACTACATACTAAGGAAACGAGTTTAGCCAAGTTTCCGTTTGAAGAAAATTTATGCGAGTGGCATATCATTGATACAGCGTTCATTCTGTACAAATATTTTATTTATACCACATGCTAATACACATATTTACCCTTCGAACGGAAAGCAGAAAGGATTGAAATGAAATATTTTGTCTTAATAAATTCATTTAGAAAACGTGGATAATTGATAAAAATCATTAAATAGTGGAAATACATCATTAATTTATAGGCTTAGAATTAACAGCATGAAGTTCCAATCTTTATATATGCGTATTATTGCACATGGGCGGTTCATAATTTGATATGTCAATCATATACCAATATTATATCAAATCGCATGATACAAAAACTGTAAAAACCGTGTATAAGGAAAATTAGTTAATGTAACGGAACATCAATATATATGACTTTAATTATATACCCAACATCAAAACATTAGTACCACGAATACAATTAGTACTGCCTATTCAATGATCTAAGTTACTATATATATATATATATATATATATATATATATATATATATATATATATATATATATATATATATATATATATATATATATATATATATATATATAGATCATCTTTCTTCGTCGCCATGGTGGTTTAGCCAACCAGAGCTCTGCCAACGCTTAGTTGTGACGTCATACAGGAAATCTTGGAAGTTCCCTATTGAGTCTAGGTCAAACTATACACGACGTTATTGAGTAGAGATCAAAATGGCTTACTTACCACTAAATCAGGAAAAAATAAAGACTACCTAACCATGTAGTCTGTGGTCGGACTAGAGTGTAATGAAGTGCACTATAAATCGATTAGAATGACTTCATCTAGAAACTATGGTCTGACCCTTGACTCTCGTATAGTTCTTCTGGTTTCCAGTAGTGCAGATTCTTGAAAACCTCTATCTAGTAACTGTTTATATACTCAAATTAAACCCAAATATTGTCAGCAAAAGGAAATTCAGAAAACCTTTGTAGTGAAGAGATAACAGAAAATGCTCGATAAATCTAATGTACGCAATTATGTAAGTGTATGGTATTGTGCAGCTAAAATTGTACTCCTGAGTTACCATTGTTGTTCTAGTGGTATTATTTTTGCAACTGAAGATAACCGACTGACTGATCTGATATTATAGTCATGTGTCCACTCTCGTGTATTATGACTGGTTAAAGCCCTGAAAAGGGCTAGCGGCCTCCCCTCCTTCCGAAGCAGGGCTCACCCGTGTCTCAGAGCTCGACACTTTTTTGTGCCCCGGCGCATGGGCGTGATAACCCTCCTAGATGGTTTACCACCTAAGCCGGACATCACCTTTTCGATAATGTTGCTAATCTAGGGAGGCACTTAGCCCAAGGGCTGGGCTTTTGGTCTAGTGCTTGACCTTTTTCTACCAACCTTAAAACAGACCTTTTTGAGCAGCATTGTTGCAGTTCTACTGTCTCGACCCCCGGGCTCGAAAAAGGCAAAGGAAAGGATCCAGCAAAGGGGGGCGGTACCATGGTTGATTCCTCTATTCTTGTGGGATGAAATCCTCTTCCTTGTCTCTGTCTTACCCTGGGTCCACATATTCTTGGCTTTGAAAGTGTAACCTTTTCACATTGTTTTAATGTAGCCCAGGGCGCTTCCTACTGCCTTTCCTCATCCTTGATTGTTGGTTTCCATGGTTTCCTTGAGTTGACGGTGTCGGCAATGGATTCGGCTTCCGCCCACTAAGTTAAGTTCCTGTTTCTGCCCGTTGCCTATTGGGGGTGGGAGTCCCCTATCATAGCCAAACATTTGTAAGCCACATACGAGTTGAATGAATAGGAGTTGTGAAATTTCCTACTAAATATTAGTATTATGTTTTTGCGTACTATGCGTACCTGTAGTTCCAAAAGTTTGTGTCAAATTTGGAAGGTATAAGCTACCTTGGGCATTTCAGTGATCTCAATTTGTTTTGACGGCGAGTTATATATTTTTTCTTTCCAATCATCCCTTCAAGGGCCGAAAAAGTAGTTGTTAGCCTAAAAAGAGCTCTTTGCCAAAGTGAGCTCTGTGTAAGGCATTTTGACTAACCCTATTTCACTACGCTGCTGTTAAAACAGCAGCAAAGTGATAGTAGCATTCTTCTTTCTTCTTTCTTCTTTCTGTCTTCTTCCTTCTTCGGCTGGCCTTTTTCTTTTACGATATATCGTGTGTAAAAGAATTTGGCTATTACTTGTGTCTTCTTTTCTTCTGTCTTCTTTCTGTTCTTTTCTTCTTTCTTCTTCTGTTTCTTTGTTCTTTTCTTCTTTCTTCTGTTTTCTTTGTCCTCTGTTCCTTTGTTCCTTTGTTCTCCTGGAGCTCCTGGTAAACACGTCCGTCCTCTTCAAAGGCTGCCACGGAATCCACCCACCACTGACGATAACCATTTGAGAGGACTATTTTATGGTCGGCGAACGAAAGTTTGATGGCAACTGCACCACACTTCGGGTAGTCGTGTGACCGCATATAACTACCATTTGTTACATTTGAAAACGACAGAGTTACATACTCTTTATCCACACCGATTTTAAGCTATTCTAAAAATACATTGCAATTAAAGGGAGAGTTGCCCAAACTAGCCCGACTGGGAATGACATCAATTTTGTGCGAACGACGTCATTGACTATTCAATGGAGAAACAGAGAAACACAATATGAAAGAGAATATGAATGAATACAATAAATTCCACCAAGCAAAGTATACGAATATGTTCATTTATTACATTAACCTTAAAGAGGTTGTTATGAATGTGGTACGAGGGTATAAACTGTTTCAAAATCAAGTTCGTAGGGATTATACTACAGCGTACTTATATGACCTACTGGTAATCTTATATGAATATGAGTCATAGCTGGATATAGACTCTAAATCAATTGCGCTTCGCTATTAGTTACAGACATACCTCTTGTTTAATCATAATTATATTTTCAAGCTAATCCAGAAAACAAACGTGTTATTTTAGCTCATTGGGTAAACTGAGGATTTGGCTGGAATTAAGAATAAGAATACTTCTTTACTTCCATTTTGAACATGATTGACCACTCCCTGTTCACATTTACCATTGCGTGAACAACACCTAATATTAATAATAACAATGGAGTAGTGTTATAAAATCAGGAAGAGATGGAGGGGGCAGTGGGATCGTAGAACGACTAGTCACACTTTGGTCCTAGCTGGTAATATTCTGCACAAACCTATTTACAGCAGGTGTTTTTTTTTTCTTGCAGGTGATGTTGCTGTCGAAACAAGATACATACATTTAATGCTTACTTGATTCTAACTCATTTTAGTTTCACATGAAGCTATTTTGTAACCCATTTGATTCTTATTAAAAACAATCACGTTAAAATTGTATAAATACATTATGATACATTATGGGCGTTGCTATTTGCATACGTAACTGGTCTAAATACATTTAACTTTTATTATGATTGTTTAGGTGTGTTCTTTTTATGGTCAATATTTAATTAATTTATATTATCAACTTGTAATCTCTTTCTCTGTTGGTCAAGTCTTCTAATCTGAACAACCAATTCTGGACTTTTGGTAACAAACACATTTTTTGTGTTATGGTCAGTATGGTACACGAGTTGTGTGTGTGTGTATTTCAATAAGGCAATTTAATGATACAATTATAAAAACAGGTATACGCAATAATATTATGTAGTTAATTGCATATTGTGTATTGGCGTAGATATTGAATACAATAGTAACTGATTATAAAAGAAATAAAATATACTTTCCAATTTAAAATTTCATGCCAAGAAACTGCTTCATCTGTACAAAAACCGGGTGGTATCTTGATTGCAGACTAGAACCTACTCCAGGTGCAGCAAGAAATGATATATGTGTACACCTGTGTAAGGTCAAATATAGATCTGTGTGTATACACCTGTATAGGTCGTTTTTGACAATTTAAATAAAGAATAATTACAGTTAACTGAGACTGTTGGCTGGCATAAGTGGTTAGAGCGTCCGCCTCGACTGCTGTAGGTTCCGGGTTCCAACCGCGGCCTAGTCATACAAAAGACTAATAAAAATAGTACTAACATCTGCCTCACTAGACACTCAGTATTAAGAGATAAGTCTTAGGACTGGTCGGTGTGGTGTCACGATAATGTTACTGGGTGGGATGTCCCAGTGCTTGACATCACTAAAAACTGCCAAACTGCAGATAACGCAGCGGACAATTGTTCACACACACACACACACACACACACACACACACACACACACACACACACACACACACACACACACACACAACACACAAACACACACACACAAACACACACACACATATATATATATATATATATATATATATATATATATATATATATATATATATATATATATATATATATATATATATATATATATATATATATATATATATATATATATATATATATACATATATATATATAATAACACATGCACTCTTGATATATAAATTAGTTCAACTTTTTATGAAATTATTGTACACCTCTTCAGAACAACCATATTTGTAATTAAAACTTTGTTACACTTAGTGAACGTGCGAAAAAGTCAACATATTAGGCGATAAGAGGAATCAAGAACACTTTAAAGATAATGGAAATAAAATACTAATAATAACAGGAATAAAACACTAGAATGATAATAGAAATCATATACACTGTAATGATCATAGAATTCATATACACTGTAATGATAAAAAAATCATATACACTGTAATGATCATATAAATCATATACACTGTAATGATCATAGAAATCATATACACTGTAATGATCATAGAAATCATATACACTGTAATGATCATAGAAATCATATACACTGTAATGATCATAGAAATCATATACACTGTAATGATCATAGAAATCATATACACTGTAATGATCATAGAGATCAAAGACGTTGTAAAATTATTAGTAGTAAAACAGACTATAATGACAATAAAAATCAAATACACAGTAATAATAATAGAACTCAAATAAACCGTCATGACAATATAAATCAAACATGTTCAAATGATAATAGATATCAAACACGTTGTAACGATAAAAGCTATCAAGCACACTGTAAAGACAATAGAAATCTACTACTGTAAAGACAATATAAATCTACTACTGCAAAGACAATAGAAATCTACTACTGTAAAGACAATAGAAATCTACTACTGCAAAGACAATAGAAATCTACTACTGCAAAGACAATAGAAATCTACTACTGTAAAGACAATAGAAATCTACTACTGCAAAGACAATAGAAATCTACTACTGCAAAGACAATATAAATCTACTACTGCAAAGACAATATAAATCTACTACTGCAAAGACAATAGAAATCTACTACTGCAAAGACAATAGAAATCTACTACTGTAAAGACAATAGAAATCTACTACTGCAAAGACAATAGAAATCTACTACTGCAAAGACAATATAAATCTACTACTGTAAAGACAATAGAAATCTACTACTGCAAAGACAATATAAATCTACTACTGTAAAGACAATAGAAATCAAAACACTTTGTAATGATAAAAGAAATCAATTAATATAAATTATACATTATTATAATATAAATTAAAAACGGCGTTATGATAATAAAAAAATCAAACACTGTAAAGACAATAGAAAACAAACACAATGCAATGACTATATAAATCGAACACAATGCAACGCCATTAGAAATCAAACAATTTGTAATGGTAATAAAAATCAAGCAAACTTTTTAAAACAATATAAATCAAACAAGGTGTAATGCTAATAAAACCAAACACGTTGCAAAGATATTAGATATCAAACACACTTTAACGGCAATATAAATCAAACAATTTGCAATGATAATAGAAATGAAACAAACCGTAAAGACAATAGAAAGCAAACATGGAGTAATGATCAAGCACGTTGTTACGATAATAGATATCAAACACACTGCAAATAACATAGAAATCAAACACTATAAAGACCGCAGAAATCAAACCCTTTGTAATAATAATAATATAAATCAAACACGTTGTAATGATAATAGAAGGCGAACACACTGCAATGACAATAGAAATCAAATATGTTGTAACAATAATATCTACCAAAAGACTATGTAAGACAATAGAAATCAAACATGTTGTAACGATAATATCTACCAAAAGACTATGTAAGACAATAGAAATCAAACACTGTAAAGACAATAGAAATCAAGCACAAAGTAACGATAATAAATATCAAACACACTGTAAAGATTGTATAAATCAAAGACTTTATAATGATCATAGAGATCAAAGGCTTTATAATGATCATAGAAATGAAACATGTTGTAATGATCATAGAAATCAAACACGTTGTATTGATAATTGAAATCAAACACGTTGTATTGATGATAGAAATCAGACATGTTGTAATGATGATAGAAATCAAACACGTTGTACTTATGATATAAATCAAACATGTTGTAATGATGATAGAAATCAAACACGTTGTATTGATGATAGAAATCAAACACGTTGTATTGATGATAGAAATCAAACACGTTGTATTGATGATAGAAATCAAACACGTTGTAATGATGATAGAAATCAAACACGTTGTATTGATGATAGAAATCAAACACGTTGTATTGATGATAGAAATCAAACACGTTGTACTTATGATATAAATCAAACACGTTGTAATGATGATAGAAATCAAACACGTTGTATTGATGATATAAATCAAACACGTTGTAATGATGATATAAATCAAACACGTTGTATTGATCATAGAAATCAAACACGTTGTATTGATCATAGAAATCAAACAGTTATTGATGATAGAAATCAAACACGTATTGATGATAGAAATCAAACACGTTGCATTGATGATAGAAATCAAACATGTATTGATGATAGAAATCAAACACGTTGTATTGATGATAGAAATCAAACACGTTGTATTGATGATAGAAATCAAACACGTTGTAATGATGATAGAAATCAAACACGTTGTATTGAAGATAGAAATCAAACACGTATTGATGATAGAAATCAAACACGTATTGATGATAGAAATCAAACACGTTGTATTGATGATAGAAATCAGACATGTTGTATTGATGATAGAAATCAAACACGTTGTACTTATGATATAAATCAAACACGTTGTATTGATGATAGAAATCAAAAACGTTGTATTGATGATAGAAATCAGACATGTTGTATTGATGATAGAAATCAAACACGTTGTACTTATGATATAAATCAAACACGTTGTATTGATGATAGAAATCAAACACGTTGTAATGATGATAGAAATCAAACATGTTGTATTGAAGATAGAAATCAAACACGTATTGATGATAGAAATCAAACACGTTGTATTGATGATAGAAATCAAACACGTTGTATTGATGATAGAAATCAAACACGTTGTATTGATGATAGAAATCAAACACGTTGTATTGATGATAGAAATCAAACATGTTGTATTGATGATAGAAATCAAACACGTTGTACTTATGATATAAATCAAACACGTTGTATTGATGATAGAAATCAAACACGTTGTATTGATGATAGAAATCAAACACGTTGTATTGAAGATAGAAATCAAACACGTATTGATGATAGAAATCAAACACGTTGTAATGATGATAGAAATCAAACACGTTGTATTGATGATAGAAATCAAACACGTATTGATGATAGAAATCAAACACGTTGTAATGATGATAGAAATCAAACACGTTGTATTGATGATAGAAATCAAACACGTATTGATGATAGAAATCAAACAGTTATTGATGAGAGAACTCAAACAACTTGTATTGATGATAGAAATCAGACATGTTGTGACGATAATATATATCAATGACACTGAAAAGACAAGAGAAATTAAACACTGTAAAGACATTAGAAATGAACACTTTGTAATAATAATAGAAATCAAACACATTTTAATGAGAATAGAAATCAAACCCATATAACAAGGAAAACAAATATGAAAATTGCTATAATTATTTTTCTTTTTTTCATATCATTATGCATGATGTTCTCAATAAAATTGCACGTTATCACTGATGTTATGCATGAAAATAAGATAATTTTGCTTATTATTTTTTTTTGCTCTTGCTTAAACTATATTTCCGTTATCAGTATTGCATGTGCATGACCTTAGTTATGGAGAAATTGGAAGTCTTACAACTCAGCAGTAATGTCAACTTAAAGTAAAAATTGTTGTAATTAAGTGGAAACAATATTTAGCGAAATGATTCTTTTCATTATTTTGTAATGTAATTAACAAATAAATGATGACAAAGCAAATTCGCTTATTCTATATGATAGCGTTAGAAGAATGAGCAAACAATTTACACATTGCCCTTTGACCTACATGAACCTGATATCTGTCTCATCCCTTTAAGAACACTACAATTTATTAGGGACATCCCTTGAATAATTGTGGCAAGTTTCATGTTCATGTCTTTCAGAATGACATTGGTTGCAAGGTTGAGAATATGGATTGTGAGTTTTTAAAACTAACCGTGCAGGGCTAGCATTTGTTTGCAGGTGCATATATGAAGTAAGGCCAAGCTGTATACTCTATTAGTGAATTATTTGTTTTAACAATGCCCAGGATATTTGAGGTCTCTTTATGCATAGCCATTATAACCAGTAATGTAATGATAATAAAAAATCAAACAATCTGCAATGATAACATAAATCAAACATACCGTATTGATAATGGCAATAAAACACACTGTATTGATAATAGAAATAAAACGCACGATATTGATAATAGCAATCAAACACACTATAATGATAATACAAATTAAATACACTGTAATGATAATATAAATTAAATACACACTGCAATGATAATAGGAATCAAATACACTGTAATGATAATAGCAATCAAACACACTGTAATGATAATAGGAATCAATCACAATGTAATGATAATAGGAATCAAACACACTGTAATGCTAATAGAAATTAAATTCACTGTTAAGATAATTCGAATCAAGCACACTGTAATGCACATCTGAAGTAAGGTCATGTTGTATACTTTATAAATCTAATCACACTTATCAATCATATCGCAAAAAAGAGTTAAAATGTCTTTCAACAATGCCTAGGATATTCGAGATCTATTTATTATAACCATTATAACTAGACAGGAAAACCCGGGAAAGTGTTTTCCTTTAAAAACCTATCCCTTTGCAAAGTGCTAAATTGCAGAGCATCACCATTAGAATCAAAAACAGTGTAATGATAACAGAAATCAAACACACTGTAATGATAATAGGAATCAGGGCCCCGAGTGGCCGAGTGGTCTAAAGCGCTGTCCGTTAAGGATCACTGCCATCTCACCTCTGTCTGCGTGGGTTCGAGTCTAGGATTCGGTGAATGTGGATATGTGAGAAAGCTTGCCAGTAGCTTCTCGTGGGTCGGTAGTTCTTTCCGGTGATTTCCCGGTTTCTTCCTCCACCATTAATACTGGCCGCCATGAATAGCCTATCGTGTGCTGAAAAATGGCGTTATGCTCAACAACAACAAATGATAATAGGAATCAAACACACTGTAATGATAATAGGAATCAAACACACTGTAATGATAATAGGAATCAAACACACTGTAATGATAATAGGAATCAAACACACTGTAATGACAATAGGAATCAAACACACTGTAATGATAATAGGAATCAAACGCAACTGCAATGATAATAGGAATCAAATACACTGTAGTGATAATAGGAATCAAACACACTGCAATGATAATAAGAATCAAACACACTGTAATGATAATAGGAATCAAATACACTGTAGTGATAATAGTAATCAAACACTGTAATAACAATAGGAATCAAACACACTAATGATAATAGGAATCAAATACACTGTAGTGATAATAGGAATCAAACACACTGTAATGATAATAGGAATCAAACACACTGCAATGATAATAGGAATCAAATACACTGTAGTGATAATAGGAATCAAATAGACTGTAATGATAATAGGAATCAAACACACTGCAATGATAATAGGAATCAAACACACTGTAATGATAATAGGAATCAAACACACTGTAATGATAATAGGAATCAAATACACTGTAGTGACAATAGGAATCAAATACACTGTAGTGATAATAGGAATCAAACACACTGTAATGATAATAGGAATCAAACACACTGTAGTGATAATAGGAATCAAACACACTGTAATGATAATAGGAATCAAACACACTGTAATGATAATAGGAATCAAACACACTGCAATGATAATAGGAATCAAATACACTGTAGTGATAATAGGAATCAAACACACTGTAGTGATAATAGGAATCAAACACACTGTAATGATAATAGGAATCAAACACACTGTAATGATAATAGGAATCAAACACAGTGATGATAATAGGAATCAAACACACTGCAATGATAATAGGAATCAAATACACTGTAGTGATAATAGGAATCAAACACACTGTAATGATAATAGGAATCAAACACACTGTAATGATAATAGGAATCAAACACACTGTAGTGATAATAGGAATCAAACACACTGTAATGATCATAAAAATCAAACACACTGTAATGATAATAGGAATCAAACACACTGTAATGATAATAGGGATCAAACACACTGTAATGATAATAGGAATCAAACACTGTAGTGATAATAGCAATCAAACACACTGCAATGATAATAGGAATCAAATACACTGTAGTGATAATAGGAATCAAACACACTGTAGTGATAATAGCAATCAAACAAACTGCAATGATAATAGGAATCAAATACACTGTAGTGATAATAGGAATCAAACACACTGTAATGATAATAGGAATCAAACACACTGTAATGATAATAGGAATCAAACACAGTGATGATAATTGGAATCAAACACACTGTAATGATAATAGGAATCAAACACACTGCAATGATAATAGGAATCAAATACACTGGAGTGATAATAGGAATAAAACACTGTAATGATAATAAGAATCAAATACACTGTAGTGATAATAGCATTCAAACACACTGTAATGATAATAGGAATCAAACACACTGCAATGATAATAGGAATCAAACACACTGTAATGATAATAGGAATCAAATACACTGTAGTGATAATAGTAATCAAACACACTGTAATGATAATAGTAATCAAACACACTGCAATGATAATAGAAATCAAATACACTGTGATGATCATAAAAATCAAATACACTGTAATGATAATAGGAATCAAATACACTGTAGTGATAATAGCAATCAAACACACTGTAGTGATAATAGGAATCAAACACACTGCAATGATAATAGGAATCAAACACACCGCAATGATAATAGGAATCAAACACACTGTAGTGATAATAGGAATCAAATACACTGTAATGATAATAGGAATCAAACACACTGTAGTGATAATAGCAATCAAACACTGCAATGACAATAGCAATCAAACACACTGTAATGATAATAGGAATCAAACACACTGTAGTGATAATAGGAATCAAACACACTGCAATGATAATAGGAATCAAACACACCGTAATGATAATAGGAATCAAACACACTGCAATGACAATAGCAATCAAACACACTGTAATGATAATAGGAATCAAATACACTGTAATGATAATAGGAATCAAATACACTGTAATGATAGTAGGAATCAAACACACTGCAATGATAATAGGAATCAAATACACTGTAGTGATAATAGCAATCAAACACACTGTAATGATAATAGGAATCAAACACTGTAATGATAATAGGAATCAAACACACTGTAATGATAATAGGAATCAAACACACTGTGATGATCATAAAAATCAAAAATACTGCACTGATAATAAAAATGAAGCACACTGTAACGACAAGAGGAATCAAACGCACTGTAATGACAATATAAATCCAAAACACTAAGGATTATTGGAATCAAACACTGTAAGGATAATAGGAATTAAAACACTTTAATGATAAATGGTATCAAACACGTTGTAATGATAAGTGGAATCAAACATACTGTAATGATAATTGGAATCAAATACACTGTAATGATAATTGGAATAAAACACATTGTAATAATAATTGGAATTAAACAAAATGTAATGACAATTTCTAATCAAATAGACTGATCTCAGAATAAGAAACAAACGCGCTGTTATGATAATTGGAATGCACCGCACAGTAATGATAACACACTGTAGTAATAATAATAGAAATCAAACACATTGTAATGATAATTGGAATCTAACACATTGTAATGATAATACGAACCAAAGCACACTGTAATAACAATAGGAACCAAAACACACTGTAATCATAAAAAAGAATAAAAAACAATGTAATGATCTTTGGAATCGAACTCACTGTAATGATAATTGGAATCAAGCACACTATAATAATAATAATAATAATAATAATAATAATAATAATAATAATAATAATAATAATAATAATAATAATAATAATAATAATAATAAAATAAAGAAGAAGAAGAAGAAGAAGAAGAAGAAGAAGAAGAAGAAGAAGAAGAAAGGGACTATAATGATAATAGGATTGAGACACACTGTAATGATAATTGGAATAAAACACACTGTAATGATAATTGGAATAAAACACACTGTAATGATAATAGGACACAAAAACACAGTGATGCTAATTGGAATCAAACACACTGTAATAATAATAGAAATCAAACAAACTGTAATGGTAATTGGAATTAAACACACCGTAATGACAACAAGAATTTTAAAAAAAATTGTAATAATAACTGGAATCAAACACCCTGTAATGATTATATGCATCAAACACACTGTAATGATAATAGGAATGAAACAGTGTAGTGATGATAGGAATGAAACACTGTAGTGATAATAGGAATGAAACACACTGTAGTAATAATAGGAATCAAACACAATTTAATAATTACTCGAATCAAAACACACTATAATGACATGATAGAAAAAAAGGAACACGTGATTTGTATGTTATTCCACTGAGATTGTTAGTTGTTTGAAACTGTTTTAATTTCCACCATAAAGAGAGCCTTTTTTAAGTAATATGAATTTAATAGACAGGTAACGTGTATGTAAAAGTATATATGGCGAATGGAGAAGGAAATATATGTGTCCCAATTGTCTTGTAAAATATCCAGGACACTGACGTTCATGTGCATCTGTATTATACATACACAGATGATGCAGTTTATGTTACCATCATGTTCATATCGACCTACATGCATGAATTTAGCGTGGAAACTCATGTCTTTTAACTTCTTTTTCTCAATGACAGTTTCACTGCTAAACAATGTTGTTCCGTTCCTACGATGTAGGCATCCTAAATATGAACCGAACTGATTTATTTAGAGAAACCGGAATATATTTATACACAAATATTTAGATTAGTCAGTTCTGCTCACCGATTCTATTGTGGTAGGCACTTCAATTATCTGACAGGAAATGTTCCAATCAAATTCCTTTAAAGCAGGCATGTGTGGAATTTACACTTAATGCGACTGTAAATATTATAAGCCAATGTGATATAAATTATATATGGCAACGTTGACGGGAGATAATTAAATTCGAAAAAATATTTTTTTCTTTTTGAAGTGTCAGAAATGTAATCCTACGCCTAAAATGGAATGCATACAAGATTAATAGTAACAAAATGCATACGTCATCAAATCGGAGATACATGGGAAAATTTATTTATGGCTTAAAATACAAACAATCTGCTTCTTAAAAGACAGAGAGATAATGACGCTAAATGCCTATGGAATATTAAGCACACTTTTTAAAATACGAGGGATACTAGATCATGGAAAGCTATATTTGTTTTCAAATAATTTGGAAAATGCCTTCCCAAACTGATAATATTCGGGGGGTTTTTTTCCAAAACATTTTAATAACTGAAATAATTCTTGATCACTTTTGAATACTTATGAGTGCGTTAAGTCACTCCTTTTTATGTTGACTATATTTGTGTCAATAGACAAGCACCGTCCAAATGGTTTGGAGAAAGGATAATTTGGTACCAGCAGACGTTTAACTAAATGTACTCTATATATCATACTTAATTCAAAGGGTCACATTTTCAGATGCAAATGATGACGAAAGCTGTGAACTAGGTAAATCTATACCTCTACATAATGTGTTTTATTGAAATAATGTAAGCCACTGGCTCAGCTCACATAACACAGGTAACATTATCAAATAATAAGTAGGTGAGTGATATATATATATATATATATATATATATATATATATATATATATATATATATATATATATATATATATATATATATATATATATATATATAATTAACGACATTATTGCTATTATCTATTATTCAGTGTTCATTTACAACATTCTTGGTGGTACTTTTCTATGGTTTAGATCCTAAATATAATTTTAAATCTGCTTCTACTTTGTATGGCAGATAAACAAATAGTATACATGCATGCGAAGGAGTAGTGTCATTTTTTTCGCCATTGCTTTACAGTACATAAATCATGGAGTACCTTCTTCCCTTAAGTACATATATTAAAATATACATATTGAGTTCCAAGTACATTAGAAAACAAACATTCTTTTGTGGAATGTTGCATGGTTATATATACTTCTACTCACCATATCACTAAGACATGTGCCCCTGCGCTCGCAGGAAAAGCTAAATACAATTGGTTTATCTAGATATTGTGTTCAACTAAAGTCTAACATTTAATTTGGGGGTCTCTTATTCTATTCAATCCTCATTTTCGTTCCAGGTTTGTATGTCAGTATCAATGTATCTTTGCTTCAACAATATCATAAACATTAGTCTATTTTCTACACCATGGCTGTACCACGTCTGTCAAAAATACAAGTACCTTGCAACCAGATGATTGCTATCATCGTTGTTATATATTAGAACAAATTGCAACCCCAAGATTGCTATCATCGTTGTTATTTATTAAAACAAATTCATGGAAATTTATTTGGACAATCTGTGTATATTCCACTTGTATTTTAATGGCTCCAAAGTGGGTGCTGATTTATGAATGTTGTTCCATAATTAATCAATATTAAAACTATTTACAGTCGATTGTGCAAGTTTTTATTTCTATTTACAACAGTTTGCATGTATTCTCTCAATATCAAGCATATGAATAAAGCCCTAATTTTCAGTTTCCCATATGATAAACAAGGCGATATATTTTAAGTATAAAAAAAACTTTAAACATTATATTTAACAAAATTTTCTTCTTCTAAGCAACTTGCCTTTGATGTTAATACTAATGCTTGTTCAGGCAGGCCCTTTTGTCATTTATACTAAAACGCTCGTGAAGAGAACACCAGCCCTAGGCATTTATTCTATACATATTATGGTGGTGGCGTGTTGGGTTATCGTTGTCTAGAGGTTGATCGTCTCGGTGTTTATTTCTCGGATCAAGTAAATATTGATATAAAGTGTGAAAATTGTAGGTGGAATAAACAGAGATCTGAGCAGATACATACAACAGAATGACACAAGCTCTAGTACATCAAAAGACAACAATGTATTCAATTACATAACAATTGTAATCATGCATTACATTAGGAAGAGACACTTCATTTTTAAATAAACCAATCACCGAATTTCAAACCAAAAATATACTTATATAGATAGCCGATCTGTTTTAAATGATAGAACTAGTTCATCATAGAACCGAATGAAAAATTGAAGGCATTGCCTTGTACAACTTCATAACCTGATTAATTCCGGTTCATTCCAACTTCACTATAGTTGTTCTTCTTGGTTCTTTTTGCTTTTCGTTTGTCTTCTCCAATCTCTCTATTGTCTCGCCTCTTTCGGCGCTCAAACATTTGTGGGTAGGTGGATACATTAGTGCGTAGATACTTGAATAAGTAGATAAGTGGATACGTCAGTGCGTGGATACGTCGATGGGGGCGATTTCCCCCATCAAAATAAACAGAGAAGCAACCTAAATCTCAGGTCAGATATCCTACTGGGAATAGATCCTTAAACCCCCTACGTTATGTCATATATCGTCCTATCGGAATTCAAACAGATATCAAAGGTTATCTGGTCAATCCAAACTTGGCAGACCATAAACAAACCTAGTTTCATAAGATTGATGCACTTCCTAACAGTTATTTCAACACTGGTTCACATTAGCATCACCATCACACGAGACATAACAGTTCCGTTCTCATCTCAATTACACAAGTAAATAAATGAAAATCATGAAATGGTTTAACTACTTCAATACACACATATAAGTCTTTAGCATACACGAAATCTCACTTCATGGCTTAATAACATTAATCTCAGTCAATGCGTACTCAAGTCTTTACCATCATCTAAGGTCGGTGAATTCAAACGGAATCAAGTAACTCATATCGAATTCTTAGACCACCTTATTTCCTATAACAATCAAGACAACATATTTAAACAATTTGTCAAACTTATATAAAGAAGATCATTGTACGGGTTCAGACAGATGAACTTAACACAGTTGTACTTATATAAAAATTTGATCTACAAATTTAGACAAATAAATTCATGCAAATACAAGCAAATAAATCCAAGCAAATCGTTATATTGGTATCAAAGGTTTACATGTGATTGACGCAAATACCTTGTGTTTTCAAGCTTTGATCGCTTCTACCGCCAGAGAGCGTCTATTTTTTGGATATTAATCCGTGATATTATTTACTCTCGTGAATACTGTACCTTAAATGTATTAATTACTCGAGCTGAGGAATATCTTCCTAACACCGACTAGCCAAAACCAACAAATAATCAATGAAACCTAATAAAGCTGTATATTCGGTACATGGTATTTGTTCAAAGGTCAGTTCTAAGGACGATTTTGAACTGCAGTCAGCTGTGTGCAAAAGCCAATTTTGCATCTAAGCATGATTGAATGCAATTGACCTCATTTTCAGTCATGTTGATCCTTTCGTCTTAAATGGGTGACTGAGCTCGCCTTTATCGATCAGTGCCATCTCACTGTCTACTTGAGTTCGAGTCAGTGGCTTGACCAATGTTGTGTGCATGTTAGCAAGTTTGCAAGTAGATTTCTATTGGTCGGTAGCATGTACTAGGATTTTCCATTGTTCTTTCTCCACCGGTAATGCTTGCCTCTATCACCATGAATAGCCTATTTTGTTCTGAGAAATGGCGTTAAACCCAAAACAACAACAGCAACAATCCCTCGTAAATCACGCGATTTTCAGTTCCTTCCTAAATGGCCAAGTTTTCGGAGATTTGATTTTTGCATGTACAACCGTCTTTAGATCTTACCTATTGGTACACATTGCTAACAAAATAGTAGCAAAGAAAAGGCCGATAGATGTAACACTGGATGCATCTGTAACCGTGAGATATATTTGGTTTGTTGAGGACAGGGGCGTCCCACACACCCCAGCCCCTTTCGCCCATGGTCAATGGTGATGTTACTATCACTCCTGTCACATGTTTTGTGCCTAATGTGCTACACACTGACTTTAAGTGAAATACAGTTGTACCGAATGTGACACATACTGACTTTAAGTGAAATACAGTTGTATCTAATATGCCAATTGCTGACATTATGAGAAATAATGTTTCACCTAGTGTGCCACATATTAACTTCAAGTGAAATACAGTTTGTATTTTAATCTACATGTACATAACTTGCAGTTTTCTGATTTCCGTCTCTTGCATGCTTGTAATTTGAAACTCCATTCCCCCTTCCATCAAAACTTTTGTCATGCCACACACATTATTGACCATTCTCTCTCTCTCTCTCTCTCTCTCTCTCTCTCTCTCTCTCTCTCTCTCTCTCTCTCTCTCTCTCTCTCTCTCTCGTATTTTAGAAACCATTTTTTAGATTGCATGATATTATGCAAAAATTGAAAATGAAATCTCGAAATATTTTGTACATTTTTAAGGGCTTTTCTGTGACTCATGATGATTTGGCGTATTGAAGTTGTAACGAAAACAAAAACTTCCACATTTAGTTCAGCATATATAACGTATTTCATAAAAATGAAATGGATACATAATGTAATTGTAATAATGTAATTGTAATAATGTAATTGTAATAATGTAATTGTAAAAATATCTGTTTAACTGAACACTCCAAGCTGCAAGATACCATAGGGACTTCCGTCTCTGTGGCACATCCGATAAAATGGCATGCGTGTAAAATGCATACTACAGTGTACTAGTAATTCACTCCGCTATTGTATTTAATTGGCATAGTAGGGAGTGTTGCATCTTTTCGTTTAGGTAGGAACACTTTCAAGATTAACATAATCACTTCAACATTAAATGAACCAAAAGTCCAACCTTGTAACCTTAATGTCCTTATTCACTCTTTCAAACCTGGTCTTACTAGGGGATGTTTTTCCCAAATTACCTCCTAATGTCGAAATAGTTATACATACAATATTAAGCACGATTTGGAATGTGGTCTGAATTCCTGTTGAGAAGATAAATCAGCTGTGGCATATATCCCTTTTAAGGTGTGAAATCTTTGTCTGAACTTATCTCAAGCCGCCATCCATTATGAGGAATGCCACTCGAGTGTAGAGCTAGGTTTGGCCAAAGTGTCAATTTTTCAGTGATAATTCCGGCCTCCTTAAAGTAAAAGGAGTGCATTGTCCGATTAAGATTTTGCAGAACTGATTAGACCCAATTTTGCGGAAACAAATACTTTAGTTCAAGTGATTTAAACTGAAAACATTAGATTCTGTGTATATTATAAATAAAATCCATATATAGGTGACAAATATAATAAATAATAATGGTCAGCCGAGTTGAGTATTTTTGTCTTTTTCATGAGAATATGATAAATCGAGGGAACACATATTTGCAAAGCTTAAAACATCACAAATGTATGCAAAATATAATTGCACATGCCTATTTTGACAAAAAAATGGGCTTTATTTTAAGACGTAGCGTGAAAAGTGTAATACAGTCTGCAATTCTCCATCAGTATTTAACTTCTGCACTAAATTTAGCTAAAACGTTTTTTTTAAATTGTACAATAGTATTATTTGCATGTCTATTTATGAGGCCACTTCTTAGAATGCAGCACTATTCTTCCATCGTGTAAAAAATGAATGAATGAAATTCCTACAAGACTTTATTTTAGATTATCTGCTTTCTTCAATAATTAAATTTTCCTCTTCAGTTCTTGTCCTGTTTCACGGCATGTTCACCAATTTTGTTTCACAAACGATTCTATTGGCTGTGTTATAAGTCTACTCTCCATTAATTATGTTTCAAAATTAGGCCATTAATTCTATTGTAAGATTGATGCCATTATTTCTGATATAAGGCTAGTACCATTATATCTGTCTCAATGCTGGTCCCAATAATAGTTGCTATACAAAGAGTCTCTATTAATTATGCTTCAAGGTTGGTGCCATTGTTTAGTTGCACGTCTAGCAGATATTCTGGTTCAAGGCTACTCCACATTAAGTCTGTTTCAAACCTATTCACCATAAATTCTGTTTTAATGCTAGTCACATTTATTTTTGTTGTACTACGAATCCCCATTAATTCTGTTTCAAGACTTGTCCCAATTAATTATGCTTCAAGGCTAGTCCCCAATAATTATGTTGCAAGGCTAATGTCTATTGATTATTTTTCAAAGCTAGTCACCATTATTTACGTTGCACTACGAGTCGCTATTAATTCTGTTTCAAGGCTAGTCTCCATCAGTTATGTTTCAAGGCTAGTCTCCATCAGTTATGTTTCAAGGCTAGGCTCCATCAGTTATGTTTCAAGGCTAGTCTCCATCAGTTATGTTTCAAGGCTAGTCTCCATCAGTTATGTTTCAAGGCTAGTCTCCATCAGTTATGTTTCAAGGCTAGTCTCATTAAGTTTCAAGATAAGTGCTTATTAATTCTGTTACAGGACAAGTGCCTGTTCACGATGTTGCAAGATGTGTGCCCACAATAAGTCCAATTTTGCTAAACTTCATTTTATATGGCTATAAAATTGCAAATAGACATCGTGGGAACAAAGTTGAAGAATAAGCAGGAGAATAAAGACACTTTTGTTACAGAGACTGATGTATGCCGATTACTTGCATTTCCTTTTAAAAACTTTTATCACATATATTAATAGTTATAAATACAAAAACCATTCTTACTGTCACTCGTATTAGTATACATACCACATAACATATATGAACATATATAATGTAATTCAGTAGGAATGCCAGATGAACAAGATGTTCATATTCTTGCACCTGTGCACAATAAGCACCTGAAGGGAACGAGTAGTCTGTCCCTTATAAAAGCCCATTCTTTTATATATAAAGTCCTAGCTATTTCAAAAACTTTCTGCAGATGTTTTTACCTTTTAAAATCCACCTGGCCGGTTTGTATAGACCTTTTTATTTGTTATGTTTAAGTATATAGTTTGTGAGATTTATTTATTACAGACTTATCTTTCTACATTTAACTTTTTCTTATGAAATGTGTTTATGTTAATATAATTCTAGCCTACTTTAATTCCGCATCTTATAAATTTTAGTAGATATGTCATGTCATACCTTATTTATGTAAGTAATTCATATTATGCTAAACTACTACATAATCAGTTTCTAATTTCAATTCTGAATTTTTCTTTCTCTGATTTCGCTTACAAGCCATGGAAACATAACGATAGCAGACCTATTTTCCCCTAAATATGGAAGAAATTAACATTTGTATAATATTGTTTATTCTTCACTTGACAAAAACGTATTCCACAAAAAGTTAATTAAATACAGCAGACGTATGTCAATTATTTGACTAATCATAAGACTTGACAAATATATGTAGTTACACGGAAAATGAGTCAATTTTACCCCCTCATCTCTCTCTCTCTCTCTCTCTCTCTCTCTCTCTCTCTCTCTCTCTCTCTCTCTCTCTCTCTCTCTCTCTCTCTCTCTCTCTCTCTCTCTCTCTCGTTTCAAACAGTGTGATGACAGATACTAGAAGAGTCAAATGTTTAATCTAAATCCTGATAATTTTCAATTCTCACTATTAGACAAACTTGTTTCAAAATCAAATTGACTGGAGCTAATGTGCAAATTTGATTTAAAGCTGACATGCAACTCGTCCATGTCGATTCTAGTTTTGCACGCTCTGTGTCAGACAAAATGCAGTCATTATTCATTTTGCAAGAGACACTATAATCCCATAAAAATAAACAGTCTAAAGATATTTATTATTGTGGTTTAAATATTTGTATTAATTTATCCAGATAAGTGAAATCTACGTATAATACGAAAAAAAAAACAACAAAAAAACCCAACAAACACAAACATTATTATCTGCATGCAATTTATAAAACAAGAGTATAATTACATATGACATTACATATAACATTACATTACATTACATATAACATTACATATAACATTAGATAAAATTAGAGTTTGGACTTACGCTTTTGTGGCAATTATATATTCTACAATCGTGCAGTCTTTTCACAAATTACGTATTTTTTCATATCATCCTCTGTTCAACTATCCGTACACAATTTTTCATAACACTTGATGGAATAAGCCCAGATATTAAAATATAAATCGACATGAATCTGGGGCGATCTGAAACCGCGTGGAGCAAGCAAACAAAAATGTACATGAGTTTGTTCATATAAATGCTCGGGAGAATGCATCTCGAGTTTCATCAACACCGAGTTAAGTGTTTGATACCTTTATGCTTACAGCACTGATGCTTGTTTAATTACCGCACTCCGTACAATGATTTAAATAAATTCTAAATGCTCAATGTTAACAACAAAACTGGAATGACCCAAACAAACTCAACAGGCCGAAATTCGTATACAAAACAGAAGTAAGCACAATTAATTCTGAGGAGAAATAAGCATTATGTGCATTGAGTATAATTAAGAATTATGTATACGGAGCATAAGTAACCATGATGTATACAGAGTATAAGTAATCATGAGGTGTACAGAGTACAAGTAAGCATGATGTGTACAGAGTACAAGTAAGCATGATGTGCAAAAAGTATAAGTATGACGTATACAGAGTATAAGTAATCATGATGTGTACAGAGTTATATGCAAGCATGGTATATACAGAATACAAGTATGATTTGTATACAGTATAAGTAAGCATTATATGTACAGAGTATAAGTAAGTATGATGTATACAGACTATAAGTAAACATGATGTAAGCATAGTATAAGCATGATGCATAAATAGTAAAAGTAAGCTTGATATATACGGAGTATATGTAAGCATGATGGGTACAGAGCTAAAGTAAGAATGCTGTGTATCTTGTATAAGTAAGCATCATGTATACAGAGTGTAAGTAAGCATGATGTGTACAGAGTATAAGTAGGCATGATGTATGCATAGTATAAGTAACCATGATGTATACAGAGTATAAGTAAGCATGATGTGTACATAGTATAACTAAGTATGATGTGTACAGAGTATAAGTAACCATGATGTATACATAATATAAGAAAGCATGATATATACAGAGTATAAGTAAGCATGATATGTACATAGTATAAGTAAGCATGATATATACAGAGTATAAGTAAGTATGATGTGTACATAGTATAAGTAAGCATGATATATACAGAGTATCAGTAAATATGATGTGTACGTAGTATAAGTATGATATATACAGAGCATAAGTAAGCATGACATATACAGAGTATAAGTAAGCATGATATATACAGAATAAAAGTAAGCATGATGTGTACATAGTTAAAGTAAGATTGATGTATAAATGTAGTATAAGTAAGCATGATATATACAGAGTATAAGTAAGCATGATATATACATAGTAAAAGTAAGCATGATGTGTACATAGTATAAGTAAGCATGATATATATACAGAGTATAAGTAAACATAATGGGTACATGGAATAAGTAAGCATGATATATACAGACTATAAGTAAGCATGATGTGTACATATTATAAGTAAGCATGATATATATATATATATATATATATATATATATATATATATATATATATATATATATATATAAATATATATATATATATATATATATATATATAAATATATATATATATAGAGTATAAGTAAGCATGATGTATACAGAGTATAAGTAAGCATAATATATGCAGAGTAGAAGTAAACATGATGTGTACATGGAATAAGTAAGCATGATATATACAGAGTATAAGTAAGCATGATACATACATAGTAAAAGTAAGCATGATGTGTACATAGTATAAGTAAGCATGATATATATACAGAGTATAAGTACACATAATGTGTACATGGAATAAGTAAGCATGATATATACAGAGTTAAGTAAACCTGATGAGTACATAGTATAAGTATGATATGTACAGAGTATAAGTGAGCATGACCTATACAGAGTATAAGTAAGCATGATATATACAGAGTATAAGTAAGCATGATATGTACATAGCATAAGTAAGCATGATGTATAAATGTAGTATAAGTAAGCATGATATATACAGAGTATAAGTAAGCATGTTATATACAGGGTATAAGTAAGCATGATGTGTACATAGGATAAGTAAGCATGATATATACAGAGTATAAGTAAGCATGATGTGTACATATTATAAGTAAGCATGATATATATATATATATATATATATATATATATATATATATATATATATATATATATATAGTATAAGTAAGCATTTTATATACAGAGTATAAGTAAGCATAATATATGCAGAGTATAAGTAAACATGATGTGTACATGGAATAAGTAAGCATGATATATACAGAGTATCAGTAAGCATGATGTATACCTATTATAAGTAAGCATGATATATACAGAGTTAAGTAAACATGATGAGTACATTGTATAAGTATGATATTACAGAGTTTAAGTGAACATGACCTATACAGAGTATAAGTAAGCATGACATATACAGAGTATAAGTAAGCATGATGTGTACATAGCATAAGTAAGCATGATGTATAAATGTAGAATAAGTAAGCATGATATATACAGAGTATAAGTAAGCATGTTATATACAGGGTATAAGTAAGCATGATGTGTATATAGTATACGTAAGCATTTTATATATATATATATATATATATATATATATATATATATATATATATATATATATATATATATATATATATATATAGAGAGAGAGAGAGAGAGAGAGAGAGAGTATAAGTAAGCATGATATATACAGAGTATAAGTAAGCATAATATATGCAGAGTAGAAGTAAACATGATGTGTACATGGAATAAGTAAGCATGACATATACAGAGTATAAGTAAGCATGATGTATACATATTATAAGTAAGCATGATATATACAGAGTTAAGTAAACCTGATGGGTACATAGTATAAGTATGATATGTACAGAGTATAAGTGAGCATGACCTATACAGAGTATAAGTAAGCATGATATATACAGAGTATAAGTAAGCATGATATGTGCATAGCATAAGTAAGCATGATGTATAAATGTAGTATAAGTAAGCATGATATATACAGAGTATAAGTAAGCATGTTATATACAGGGTATAAGTAAGCATGATGTGTACATAGTATAAGTAAGCATTTTATATATATATATATATATATATATATATATATATATATATATATATATATATATATATATATATATATATATATATATATATATATATAGATACAGAGTATAAGTAAGCATGATATATACAGAGTATAAGTAAGCATAATATATGCAGAGTTTAAGTAAACATGATGTGTATATGGAATAAGTAAGCATGATATATACAGAGTATAAGTAAGCATGATGTATACATATTATAAGTAAGCATGATATATACAGAGTTAAGTAACCTGATGAGTACATAGTATAAGTATGATATGTACAGAGTATAAGTGAGCATGACCTATACAGAGTATAAGTAAGCATGACATATACAGAGTATAAGTAAGCATGATGTGTACATAGCATAAGTAAGCATGATGTATAAATGTAGTATAAGTAAGCATGATATATACAGAGTATAAGTAAGCATGTTTTATACAGGGTATAAGTAAGCATGATGTATACATATTATAAGTAAGCATTATATATATATAGATATATATATATATATATATATATATATATATATATATATATATATATATATATATATATATATATATATATATATATATATATAGAGAGAGAGAGAGAGAGAGAGAGAGAGAGAGAGAGAGAGTATAAGTAAGCATGATATATACAGAGTATAAGTAAGCATGATGTATACAGAGTATAAGTAAGCATGATATATACAGAGTATAAGTAAGCATAATATATGCAGAGTATAAGTAAACATGATGTGTACATGGAATAAGTAAGCATGATATATACAGAGTATAAGTAAGCATGATGTATACATATTATAAGTAAGCATTATATATATATATATATATATATATATATATATATATATATATATATATATATATATATATATATATATATATATCTATATATATATATATATATATATATATATATATATATATATATATTTATATATATATTTATATATATATATATATACAGAGTATAAGTGAGCATGATATATACAGAGTATATGTAAGCATGATATATGCAGATTATAAGTAAGCGTTATGTGTACATAGTATAAGTAAGCATGATGTATAAATGTAGTATAAGTAAGCATGATGTGTATAGAGTATAAGTAAGCATGATGTGTACGTAGTATAAGTAAGCATGATATATACAAAGTATAAGTAATTATGATGTATACAAAGTATAAGTAGGCACGATGTATACATAGTATAAGTAACCATGATGTATACAGAATATAAGTAAGCATGATGTGTACATAGTATAAGTATGATATGTACAGAGTATAAGTAAGCATGATGTGTACATAGTATAAGTAAGCATGATGTATAAATGTAGTATAAGTTAGCATGATATATACAGAGTATAAGTAAGCATGATATATACAAAGTATAAGTATGCGTGATGTGTACATAGTATAAGTAAGCATGATGTATACAGAGTATAAATAAACATGATGTGTACATGGAATAAGTAAGCATGATATATACAGAGTATAAGTAAGCATGATATATACAAAGTATAAGTAAGCATTATGTGTACATAGTATAAGTAAGCATGATGTGTACATAGTATAAGTAAGCATGATATATACAAAGTAAAAGTAAGCATGATGTGTACAGAGTATAAGTAAGCATGATATATACAGAGTTCATGTAAGCATGATATATACAGAGTATAAGTAAGCATGATGTGTACATAGTATATGTAAGCATGATGTGTACAGAGTATAAGTAAGCATGATATATACAAAGTATAAGTAAGCATGATGTGTACATAGTATAAGTAAGCATGATGTGTACATAGTATAAGTAAGCATGATCTGTACAGAGTATAAGTAAGAATGATGTGTATCTTTATAAGTAAGCATCATTTATGTATAGTATAAGTAAGCGTGATGAGTACAGAGAATAAGTAAGTATGACGTATGCAGATTATAAGTAAGCATGATGTATACTGAGTATAAGTAAACATGACATTATCACCAAATGAATAAGAGCCATATGCAGATATTATCACTAGATATATGTCAGCTATTTGCATAACTTTTGCTGCTGAGTAACCTACTGATAGAATGATTCTGGAATGATTCTGTTATGATTCTGGTATGTGTCTTATTGATCTAGTATGATTCTAGAGTGAATCTGTATAAATACTTTAGGCATAATTCTAGAATGATTCTGACATGATTAGAGTATGATTCTGGTATGACCCTGTATCAATGATATCTGTATTACTTTAGTATGATTCTGGTATGATTCTAGTATGATTCTGATATGTTTCAAGTTGGAAGTTTTGCACGAGTTAAGGAGAATAATTTTTAAAAAAGACAACAATGTCACTCGCATATTTCTATGTGACTTTACATAAAATGTATAGTTTACCGGAGCTATAAATGAAGCATATATTTGTATAATTATTTTTTTTCATAACTGACCTACTGTTGTGTATATTTAATTTGCAATGTTTGTTAGTTAGTTGTGGGGGGTATAAAAGGTTTGTTTTTTATTTAAAAAATTGCATGCTATTGTAATGTAACATTGTATGTTGGACTTGACATGTCCAAAATTGAGTTAATTTCTGCTTGACCTGAACTGACTTTATTCTGTAAACAACTAATACATATTTAAATTATGTTCTATGTGTATGTATTTAAAATCAGATCTATTATGAATAGAAGTAAATGTTTATTTGGGTCTAGGTCTAGGTTGTGGAATTTCCTTAGTGTATTTGACATAGTCAAGATTCTGAGCTCTAATGTTGACTAACATTTTTTATTTTTTATTTTGTAAACATCAGGATCATTCTAGAATGATATTTTCTATTATATAATAGTTTCTTTTTTACTTCCGGCTATAAATTTATATCTTCAAATTATTGAATTAAAGGTAATTGTTTCTTTGGAAGTGCACAAGTGCTCTGGTAAATTTCTGGGATAGAGACATTCATTTGAATTTATAGTGAATTCAAACCTGGAATTATACTGCTCTAAGCCAACAAAAGACTGTCGACACATCAGCACTCAGAAAACTACTACAGACACATAAGTATCATCAGTTTTGGATTTTTTTTGGACTTCGACTGAATTTTACCCAGGACTTTAAATTATTAGGACTTGTGTCAGTAATTCTAGGATTATTTTGGGATTTTATCCGTAATACCGTCAGTTCCTTTTTAACCCATTTTTAAATTGTACTCTACGCAAATAAATAATTCATTCAATTTTACAAAGCTTGATGCTGTTAATGCTTTCTGCTACTTATTTTAAGAGCATAGACTCGTGACAACTACGTCAAGAGTTATATTTTCTTGTTAAATCCTACTCTGGAAGTAATCGCTCGCACACTTTATGCGTCAGTTGGTTCAAGCTTGCAATATTTATATTTCTATTTTAAGTGACCTTTTTTGGTTACTCAGTATTATTTCTCCTTACAAAGCGATAAAACAACTAGAATAAGTTCCACATTCAAAATGAATCATACTAATCCAATACCGCTACAAAAGTCGGCTTCCATTTTTTTTGTTACATTGGACGCGTACCTAGTTGTATGTATATTGGAATGCATAAAAAACCAAGTGATCTTTTTTGCAAGATCAAAAACGAAATAGGGACGTTATAAATACATTCAGGAGACATACATACAGTATTATGTAAAGTAGAAATTGAGAAGGGTAATCATTCTGTGCTTTTATTAACAAGAGGGTTTTCTTTTGGAGGTGAATGTCCAGGCTACTTTAGATTGGATGATATCCAAACTACTGCTGTTTACTTCAGTGTAATTGACCCAAGAGTTCGTTTGTTAAACATTATCCATTGACTGCCACTGCTTTGATGTGACAGATATGTTATAGGTTTAGAAGTTTCATATATCTGGCAACACCGTAAAAGTCGCTTCTTATTAAATATCTCCGTATTACTCGCTTATAACTCGAGTCTAACTGCAAAGTACAATGAATCATCTTAGTCGTGGCATAATGCGCCGGTAGATCTGGGTCTGTGCAATGAGATAGGAGTAATCAGTGAGACAAACATGTTAGATCTCGTCATCTTGTGCTTACCTCCTCGTGTATTTGCTTTCATGGACACTTTTTGGAGTAACAGAAGAACCGTTATAATTATATTTCCATAATTTCCTATCTTTGTACAATGCATTTGTCGCACTTACCTAAATGACTGACGGATATAATTTCATGCGAATACCGTATTTACCCATATGATAGACGGTCGTAATACAATGCATGTGCCGCACTTGCCCACAACAGTACAATGTATATATACCTTAGTTACCAAGTGAAAGATGTGGCTGACTGTAAGTTGCTTTATAAGACACCCGCTAAATTGTACAACCATTTGGTGAGACAAGTTTCGCATTCAGTGTTGCTTAAACCCAAACACATAAATATATCATATTTCACCAATCTTTATTAAAAACGTTTTGCATACACTCGAATCCATCGGCGATAATGCGATAGAAGATAAAAAATGACTGTCTTTTACCCTGTTAAAAATAACAAAACTGAATCCTGGTGACCAAATTTTTTCTTTGCGCCAGCTTCTGAAAAATGTACATTTAAATTACTAACTTAAATTTCAGACTGGATTTATATAATGATTCACCCAAGTCTGAGAAGATAATATGTACCTTATCTTTATTTACATAAAATAGACTCCAAGTGAACGTGCTTTATTGAGGGTCATGGGGAGGTTGCTGGGGGATTATGAAAATTGACTTCTCCACTGTAATCTGAAAATTGTTCATGTTACACTATCCTTGTTGGACCGATTTCGGCAAGCTTGTTTGCCAATCTGTGTAATGAATGCCCTTTCTATTATTTTTATGGATAAATTCGTAGTGTTCAATCTCCACTTATTTTTCTTGCTTCAATGTATGCCTAAATGCTTTTGTTCTTTAGCCGACTCTTTGTTCACCCAGGAGGTCTTCAACGGCCTGAATGCTGGTCCAAACATATGCACGTGTGTTTGTCTGAATGAATGGAATTGGATGAATATTAAGAACACAAATCACATTTCATTCACCAAGCAAAAGCAGTTTAACATGGATTTTAATTCTTTGAGGAAGCAATTGTTTCAAATTTCACATATAATTTTGAAAACGTCTTAATTTCAAGATATGTAAATTAGAAGAAAATAAAATACCAAAGCTTGGTTAAATTACATTTGCTTTGTATTTATGAGGTAAGTTCACTTGTATAATAGAGAGAGAGAGAGAGAGAGAGAGAGAGAGAGAGAGAGAGAGACTTATTTTTATAGCTAGGGGGTCGTCCTTGAATTATGTCAACAAAATAGGGGGAGAGGGCTTGAAGAAGTCGTTTAATTGTTGACGTGGGAGAGGGGTTGTTCAATATAAATTGACGTCAACAATGTTATATTTTACAGTAAATTTAATAAATCAAAGAAAAAAGGAAAATATGAATAGAAAGTCTTAATCTATTCATGAATTGAATGTGTTATAGTCTATTTGAAATCTGTCAAACAAGTAAAAAATGTATTTAAATTTATTTGTAGACCATATTATTTCCATAATTCTATTTTTATTATCAAAGTCTGACGTATAAAATATTGTTAGTTGATGGGGGGGGCGGGTAAAAATTATTGACTTAATTTTATTAGGGGAGTCACTGAAAGTTTGACAGTTGTTAACAAGGGAGGGTGGTGTGTGGAAAAAATTGAACATAATGGACGCCCCCTAAGTTGGGAAACTGCGCAATAGCTCTCTGTCACAGCCGTGGGTGGGTACCATTTAACCACGATCTATATAATAGAATGTAATAGCAATGTCTTACGCAGTGTATTTCAAGCATGAATATAGATTATGACGTGTATAAATTTACACATCCGATGTAATAATATCTTTGCTTTAAGTGCTTATGTCGTAAACATGCCAGCCCATGGAAAAAAATAAACAAAAAAGCTGTCAGACTCTCTTGTGCATGCATAACCGGTTTGTATTGACTTTTGCATGCGCATCTAAGTTACCTAGTAGGAGAACCATGTTCATTCATTTTCATTTACTTGAACATTAAAAAGAAACAACTGATTAAATTATCTACACAAGCTTGATTTGTTTTCTAAAAGCAGCAAAATCAATGTGTACACGCCGGTTTTCTAATTACATAAAGGTATACACGACGATTAACTCAAGAAATTCGGTAATTTAATCTACTCTAGGTATTAATCGTAATCTACTCAAGGTAAAAGAACAAGCACATGCAAAACACTCTGATTAACTCAACCAGTAATCAACTCCGGATAAAGGACAAATATGTACAGATAACTCAGATTCGACTAATGCAGTGTGGTTTAAGCTACACTTTTGTATAGCAGACGTCGAAGCAAGACAGTATTTGATGTTTCAATGATTTTAGAAATACATATCCAAACTGTTCTTTAATGTTCATAATAATAATGCAGTTTAAAAGTTCAAGCATTGAGAAATACTGTTTTTATTATTCGTTGCGCAGCTTTTTATTATTCAGGTGTTTGTGCAGTCGACTGACAACAGGATATTTAAACCATATATATAGGAGAATTGTGTCTTTGTTAGATATTGAATTGTGTGTCTTGTCCTGATACCGACTGGCACAGGTGTGCTACTTGTGTGTTTAAGAGGGATTTATGACTTGAGAAACCTAAAGTACTGTACATTTAATAGCACACCCTACCTTACACCTGAGGTAAACTGATATTGTAATTAAGCAACGCGCATTGCAAAATGTTCTACTCTTAAAGTGCATTTATGTATTCATTGCTTCCTAATTTAAAATTAAGTAGGTTGATGTGCAAATGTTACATCCAGGAGTGATAAAAAGATCTTTGTTGCGGATGGCTCAATGTAGTGGGCTAAAACAAGTGTACCTATATCAATGTATCTCTTTGTCTCCAGATAGATTCACAATATGGATACGCCACAGAGAGCTTAATGCTTTGAAAAGTTTAGAAGTCACAAATGAGCTAACGCACATTTTCTTTTTTTAACACATCTATTTTTGTCAGAATTAAAGAGCATATTGAGTCATAAACAATTTATAATCTTTCACATTTTAAATTTATTAGCGACTGACAAACAATTTGGCCACATATGTTTTTAAACTATTTATATGTTGTAGAATAAGACTGAACGAAGATAGAATAAGACTGAACGAAGATGCAATAATATAACAATTAATTGGTGTTTTCAAATATTGTGGCCGGGAGTCTTATCCGCCCTCCGGTGTGTGTGACTTAAACACTATTTAAATTCTAGATCATTTTTCAATAATAGATATGGTAGGTACCGATAAAGGTTTTTGTTCTGCCAACTACTGAAATATCAGGCCCACTTATTTCTAATAGCATATAAATCGTTGCACATCACCCAAAAAGTGTTCTTCTTAGAAACATATTTTTAAAGACATGTCTCAATTTCGTAATGTGAAAATAATAATTTGATTGTTGATTCAAAAGGTGAACATGACATGATCTCGTATCGGTGTCTGTCAGAGCTTCATTATATCAAGTAACTAGGCGTTAATCAGATTCTTTAAAGCGAATTGCATGCACTGATGATTATTTGAATTAAGATTGACTTCTTTCAGTTTACAAGCTGATTTCCTGTTCTTAATTGCCTATATTTCATATACAAATAATTACCAATCCTCTGCTTATAATAAGCTGAAATTCAATCGTAGTCATTAAACTTATTATAATGATACATTGTGCTGCAATACTTAACAGAAGTTACATTATTAGAAGTAGTAAACGTAATGATAGTAAAACTCGTCATTGTCATTGTCATCATTATTGCCTTTAACTGCATTGTCGTTAGCATTGCCCTTAACAGCATTCTCATTATTATTGCTTTTAACTGTAGCTATCCTTATCATTGCTTTTTAACTGTCATTGTCACTAGTATTGCCAATAACTAAACTGTCTATCATTGTCTTCACCTGCATTCTCGTTTGCATTGTCTTTAGCTGTAACTGTCAGTATCAACTGTAGCAAGGATTGCCACTTTCGTGTGGGACTTTATAGTCACAGAAGACGCTACACAACTACAAACTAGGACACCTTTTATGGGCGCATTTCCATCGTCTCTCGAAACTAACGGAGCCAACCAGTATCATTGTCTTTTAACTGTCATTGTCACTAGTATTGCCTTTAACTGAACTGTCTATCATTGTCTTTAACTGCATTCTCGTTTGTATTGCCTTTAACTGTAACTGTCAGTATCATTGCCTTTAACTGCATTCTCGTTTGTATTGCCTTTAACTGAACTATCATTGCCTTTAACTGCATTCTCGTTTGTATTGCCTTTAACTGAACTGTCTATCATTGCCTTTAACTGCATTCTCGTTTGTATTGCCTTTAACTGTAACTGTCAGTATCATTGCCTTTAACTGCATTCTCGTTTGTATTGCCTTTAACTGTAACTGTCAGTACCATTGCCTTTAACTGCATTCTCGTTTGTATTGCCTTTAACTGAACTGTCTATCATTGTCTTCAACTGCCATCTTCGTTATTATTCTGGTGCATAGCAAATGTTGAGATTGCTAACTTTCCATAAATAGAAGACGTTACATGAGCGTGCACTGAAATTTTTTAAACAAGTCAAAATATTTGTATCTCTTCCTAGTTCCGAGCCTTGGAGAGCAAAAGCTTGTGAATATTCGGCTTGTTTCATAAAAGCTAATTGAAATTAGCACTAATGTAGGCTGCTATTTAAAATTTTGTGTTTAATCTTCTATTCAAGTTCAGCATTGTGCTTCGTTTCCTGACAACCGTATATGTTTCTTCAACGCAGATAATTGATGACCATGGTGTTCAGTTTTATCTCTAGGAATGGAATCAATGAAATGAGATAAAACCTACACGTGTGAAATATTTCTGCATCTGGTGACCCAGGTAACCATGATGTGACATCAATGCGATGACCTGTCAAAACACAGACCAACACCGTCGCTTTGCAAATAAATTTGCTTCCTAATTGAATTTGAATGTAATGAAACTCAAAACTAATGGTCGGTTGTACGACCTAACTGATATCATCTATTGTACAATGTTAAACCAAATTGTATTTCCATTTAAACAGTACGTTTCTATATCTCGTGTTAAACTGATAATGACAATATACGTGGAGACATTTGGCTGGGTTAAACAAAATGAAAACTGGTAGCCGCAATATTTATTTCGTCTACCAATGAGCGTATATAAGTTTAATTCAAGTTAAAATACAATGAAATGACATTATAAAGTTGGCAGATACAAACTGTTGCGTAGTTCATAGTGTAAAATAAAACAAATGAATTGGAGTTGAGTTAGTTATTTTAACCGAAGGTCTGGGTGTCTAAACGGTCGACGATCTTAATTGGAGAATCTGGTGTATCTGGTATCATATTTCATATGCTTTATTTTCCTTTAGTAACCTAAGTCATCGTTAAAATGTTCTCTCTCTCTCTCTCTCTCTCTCTCTCTCTCTCTCTCTCTCTCTCTCTCTCTCTCTCTCTCTCTCTCTCTCTCTCTCTCTCTCTCTCTCTCTCTGTCTGTGCTAAATGATTGCAAATTCCTTATCTGATAACGCCTTGCCCTTATTGGTAACATAATTCACATTACGCTATTTTAGTGTGCCTACCTAAAGCAAGACTTGAAAGAAATCCCACGAAGAAAATAAATTATATAACTTCAATGCCAACAATTACAACTTCCATCGCCCTTCTTACCGATAATATGTAAATAATCTTATACGCGTTCTATATAGACAGCAATCAACAAATAAAGACCACTCAGAAAGGGACAAGTGCTTATAATATGGTTATTTTTTTTTAGCAGTATTATATATTTATTTGATTATTAAGATATTCCCTTTGAAAAAAGTCTTTGTAATTTGATCAAATGTCTCCTACCTTACAAGTGTTTTGTAACTTCCCATCGCTGAAATGACACTGTAATATAATAATCATTTCATTACTTTGATCTTATTCTGGTGTTATACAATTCTTATCCAACCACTTCTTCCATTTACCAATTCATTTCAGTGCTTTCTCTGAAGAATTCTGAAGAACTCCTCTGATCCTCAAAGGATCTTGATGGAGTCTACATATGTTTGTTTGCTTGTTTTTGGTTTATAATGAAAAGGGATTCAGTTTGGTCGATTTGTAGTTTCCTGGTGGCATAATTATGATCTGATTGTTTTATTATCGTGATAAAGGTTTTATTTTGAATGTGTTTAATGTGAAAGACGTTGGGTGATATTATCTTAGGTGATCCTTTCTTTCTTTATATAATATGGTAATATTTGCTCGTGGATTCTGCAGAGTAGGTCTATGAAAAACAAAACAAACAAATATGACCTCATATATAACAGCTGATCGTTCAAATTATTACAAAGAAGAATTTTAAAATTGGCACCCTTTACACGTAGTGAAGAGAGGCATGACAGCTTTATTTAAGTGGATCTGTGAAGAAACAGCGGGCGTAAGAAAAAAGTGAATCTCGGGTAAATTTTGATGATTAGCTAGAATGTTTTTAAGATCTAACTTGGGTGGATATCCGTATTATTTCGCAAGCATACGGTATGGACTTGTAAAAAAAATAATGTACGTTTGTACTGTATCTAAAGAATATGACAGGCCAAGCATTGCATCATATCAAATGCTAAATCAGAATAGAATATAAAATAATGAATACAGACCGTTAGACATATCTTGGTGTTGAATGTTTCTGTTTAAAACGCAGTCGTATCTTGTGTTCCAGCTTTCGACTGAAATCGGTTGACCTACGGATGTCGCCGTACACGTGAAAAATTAAATGGTTTCCCAATTCTAGGGAGAAATGAAATGGCTCATAATGTATTTAAACGCCGATATTATCTTTTTTTAATGGAACCCAACGATGTTTAGGACCAATATCTTTCAAAGATGCAGTATTATTTAGATAATAATGAGAACTTTGTATGGACTTTACAAGCTCTAAGTGCTTTACATTTGACAACACTTAAGAAAACATATCTAAATATATTAATACAAAAATAAAAACAAACACCACGAAATTAGAAACAGAAAATATGGTGTAAATATTTAAGGTAAGGATATATTATTAGTTCTATAAGTTTGTTCTTGCAGTTGAAATAGGTGAAATTTAAGAGCGCTCTTGAATGAGATCACTGTGTCCTTGTGTCTAAGTGCAGCGGGCAATTCGTTCCACGTTACTTGGCCCCGGTTGTCCATATGATTTCATCTTCATACTGAGAATAATGAGAATACGAGTGTCAGAAGAGAAGCGTAAGTGTCTTGCAGGTGTATACACATGGGAGTGGTCAAATAGGTATGTTGGACTACGGCACACCAGTGAAATGTAGCATAGAGAGCAAATTTTGTGTTTAATTCTGTATCGTATGGATAGTGTAGAGGACAGAGCAGGAGAGAGACGTGCTCTGATTGTGGTACTCTAAGGATGATCCTAGCGGCTGTGTCTTGAACTTTTTTAAGTTTCTGAAGTATATATTGAGACGAACCAGACATAATTGAGTTACAATAGTCCAACCTTGAAAGTACTAAAGAACACACAAATGTTTTAGTGGCATCAACTGAAAGATACTTTCGAGTGGAACTAATGCATATCAGCTCAAGATATGCAGCATTACATATGTTCATGTCATTTTGATGCAATGAGAGAGCACGGTCACGATTAACAGCAAGGTTTCGTACTGACTAGTATAATGTTGGTGTTGCAGATATTTATTATCTGATGTAAAGGATATGAATGAGAAAGTCTTTGTTTTGTAATCAGCATGGCTTCAGCTTTATCATCATTCATCTGCAGCTTGTTACATGTCATTCATGATTTCAGAGGAAATGCACCTCTCTACACCTTGGATGGTAGCTTCGACTTCAGCTGAATGGCTAGATTTGTATATTTGGGTGTCATCAGCATATAAGTGGTGAGACTTTGGATGATGATCTATGACACTTGAGAGTGGCTGAGTGTAAAAAATTAAGAGAACAGGTCCAAGAACAGACCCCTGTGGAACACTACAGCATAGATCAACTGGTCTGGAGTGTTCCTCATTTGCGGACACAATTTTTGTCCTGTTGACTTGAACCATAGTATTGTCAAATATATGCTGGAGACGGTGAAGTAATGGTCGATAGTGTCAAATGCTGCATAGAAGTCAAGGAGAGTGAGGACTGTAATATTTCCGCTATCCAAAGCAGAGAGAAGGTCATTCACTACTTTCAGAAGAGAAGTTTCAGTACTATGGCAAGGGCGATATGCAGACATATAAGATGATTTGGTATATACTATCTTTTCCACTTAACGGCGGCATTGTGGCTTTAAATAAGACGATGGAATAAAAAAAAAAAACATGAGTTATATCAACACGTCAACTGACGTGAGTTATATCAATACGTCAACTGATACGAGTTATATTAACACGTCAATATGCTATATCATCACGTCAACTGATATGTTCTAATGCTTATATGTGTTATATCAACACGTCAACTGACACATGTTCTGCTGTTTAGATGTGTTATATCAAAAAGTCAACGGCCACACATGTTCTGCTGTTTAGATGTGTTATATCAAAACGTCAACTGACATATGTTCTGCTGTTTAGATGTGGTAAATCAACACGTCAACTGACATATGTTCTGGTGTTTAGATGTGGTAAATCAACACGTCAACTGACACATGTTCTGCTGTTTAGATCTGTTATATCAACGCGTTAATTGATACACACGTGCTGCTGTTTAGATATGGTGCGTCAACATTTCAACTAATATTTCGGTTCCACCTATTAAAAGCTTTACATCAACACGTCAACTAATATTTATGTTCCACAAATTAGATGCTTTACAACAGTGGTGTCCAAACATTTTCGGGCCATCCCCGCCCCTTGGTTATCATCAGTGCTTCCCCCAAGCTTGTTGTCTTTTTTACAATCCAGACTATCAAAATATTCCGGATATCCCATGACAAGTACTTAAACATGAGGTCATCCTTGAAGATACTTTATGTCAATATATGATTTATTCAGAACATGCTGGAAAGTTCAGTTATGACAAGCAAATGTAGGGACTCTGTAGGATATATCATTGTGATAGAAGTCTACACCCTACAGTTCTGAAGTGGCTTCGCGGTTTTAAAGATGGTGGCGAATCCAAGGAAAATGATCATCTATTATCGCGTGCATTGATTCATTAGATTGTTTAATAATATGGAAGTATCATTTGACGCTAATAAGGGTTTTTGCAAGACTCATTCTAAATTTCTTGATGGTTGATTAAAAACAGACTTGGGTTGAAAACAGTTACTCGCCAGTCATAAACTAAGTGACTAGATACGTTTGAATGACAATGTCACATGTGATGAAATGCAGTTTTCGAGTATCAGCATACCAAAATGTGAATGGAAATGGAACTAGTTGTATCATGAGACCAAACAAAAGTTTGTTGAAGTGCATGTCGCTTACACAGAGGGATGATTTCACATACTGCTTACTAACAAATATTTTGTTCTACAGCGTACAATTATTCAGAATATTCTAAATATCCCTCACTCCTTGTGCTGGAAACAACAAAATAAAAATGCAGCTCCTCTTTATCGCTGATTCTCTTTGGCTCCGCAATTTCCTCTAGACTACACTCAAATTATACCTATCCTGGCAGATTATTCAAGGTGAGAACAGCTCCCATTGTTGGAGTAAGGGCAGGCTAAGCTTTCGGCGTCTCAATACAAAAGTTATTATTTTCAAATCAATATCCCTGTGTACAATGTCTAGTCATCTGCTTTAACATCTACCTTATTGTCGTAGTATATTGAACAATCTCCAACACCCCCTTTATCTTCTCAACCTCTTCTTGCCCCAACTTTCGGTGATATTCAAATATACAATTTTGAATTTACACGTATTTCTTCTTCTTCTTCTTCTTCTTCTTCTTCTTCTTCTTCTTCTTCTTCTTCTTCTTCTTCTTCTTCTTTCTTTCTTTCTTTCTTTCTTCCTTTATATCTTTTTCTTTTTTCGTTCTACTTTTGTTTTCTTTTCTCGATTTCTTTTTTTGTTTTTGTTTTTTTTTCTTCTTTTTATCTTGTCCTTTTTCTTCTTTTTCTTTTCCTTTTTTCTTCTATCTTCTTCAAATGATATTAATACATGAATCACCTGTTTTGATCGCTATCTTTGTAACTGTATTGTTTTTCAGCACTCTTTTTCATTACTATTGTTATTGTTGCTGTTATTGTTGCTGGTGCTTTATCCTTTGGTATTTTTATGTTTCTTATAGGATAATATCCAAAATATACGACTGAACAGTTAAAGGAATAATACTACTGTCATACAGGCATTTCGAGTCATCAAAATCAATGGCCTTAATTTCCGAGAAACAAAAACTTTCCCTTTTTTTGTATTAATGCACTTGCCCATAATAGGGATGATATAGGGTTTTCAGCCCAGTTTTATACCTATGTAGTAAACTACAGTAGGCAAATAGTCAGTGAAGCATGACCATTTACGGCGAAGATTAAAAGCTTCGTTTTCAAGATGAATCTGATACGTTTATAGCTGTGTATACATTCGATATAGACCTGCTTTTGTGATTAAAACAAAAATAAATTTAATTTAAATACTTGATATTTCAGATAAATAGAGACCGCAGCAAAAAATATGTGCCATCGCCTTTACACATGGTGTTAGGAATTCGTGAATTACTATTTGGCATAACTTGATACTGCATTGGAGATAGATTTTTGCACACTTGCTCCCTAGGGCAGAAAATGGGTCATTTTGTTAGACAATGGTAAACACAGTGTGGTTACAATCAAAATCAGCTTAAAAGATAACCTATTGCTCTGTGATAAATGACACATGAAACTGCCCCTGGTAATTTCAATTTAACAATCAGTACTTGCATATTCTGTTTCGAAAAAATAAAAAACGCACCACGTTTTATTGTACTATCAATTTACCACGGGAATAAAGTAAGGTGAGCTATTAACTGTATTATATTTTGAAGGTTGGAGATACATTGACGTTTAGTTAAAAACAATATAATCAATGCATCATCCGGAAGGAATAACTTGCTTCTGTGTAATTTAATTCCATAGCGGAATATCTTTGCATGTCATTTATTAGTCATACGCAGTCGCACCTTTAAAATAAAAGTAACACCACTTCCTCATACCGTTGGATTTATTCAGGGATGTTTAAAACATACTTCCCATAATTATACACAAAGTATTTGATAACAGGAATAAACTTTTATCTACTATAAACTGTATGAATATATAATTTTGTCTAACAATGATAATTTCATAACAATCTAATTACTTTAAATGCCTTATACGAGAAAAAGATCGTGATAAATCAATGTCATGATATATCGGCTCGATAAATCAATGTTTGAATATATCGGCCCGAAGTCAACTAAGTCTAAGTATACAAACACGACAATATGTTTTCGTTTTTGGTTTAAAGAAAACTGAAATTGTGATTTGTTCAGTTTTATAATACAAGTATTATTCCTGCGATGCACCAAAATATTTGAAAAAGGAACAAAGAAAGGTGCATGTCAGAATAATTTGATATACTTTGATCTAAAATCGGTCTTTGGTACATTAATCAGGCAAAGACTGTGCGGAAATAAATTCATATTAGGCTTTAACTGTCAATATACCTTGAAAACTGTTTACAAGCATGACGATCATGTAATCGTTAAAATTGTTGACTTATTTACATAACTCTTTGGATTAGAATTCTGTAAAGCAACTCGGAGAAAAGGATGCCCCACTCTCTGGATCCGACTCTCTGGAAAGGAACTTGGAAAATCTTTTCTGCCCACAGTAGTTTACTGCGGATGGTATTTCTCTAACCTACATCAGTACTTATAAAGATTTTGGTAAAGACACAATCACAGAAAAGTTTATCAATCTATCGAGCTAATCAAACTATTCGTCAAGGAGAGAAACAAATATCCATAAAGCAAACACTCATCATAAAAATCAAGTGTAAACCTGTAATATTACATGTTAAAATGACGAAGGAAAGCTACAAGAAGATTTAAAATTTAAGAAAGAAAGCATACATATTGAATAAAGGTCTTAAAATGAGTAAACTTCATACTGTCTATTTTGTGCTTCTGTCAGTTTATTAGTTTTATAACAAATCAAAGATAGTGTTCGTAGTACAGAGAAGTACATTATTTTGACCAACTTCCGGGTTGAGAACAATGGACTATTCGTCTCGAAGACAAGTACAGACAAGATACTACATGTACGAAAGATATATCACGGTAATTTTGGTAAAGGAAAGCATGGACGATGCAGTAAAGGAATATGTTAAGAGAATTTTGTAAGCATATACTGATCAAGAGATGCATTATTATTAATAATAATAATAATAATAATAATAATAATAATAATAATAATAATAATAATAATAATAATAATAATAATGTTGATGCACTGGGAAGGTTCATCCCAAGTTCCACGAGTTTTCAGTTTAGGCCTGGATGTATCTGTAGTCTTATTTGAAATTACTATGGCACTTTCTCAATGGCAATTTGAAAAGTATCCATGAAAAAAAAAACATGCAAAACAAGATTTGACATCTGCCGTTTGATAAGTTTGAAATTTCAAATCTTAAGAACTGCTAATACAATATTTTAACAATAAGCTTGTCAAGGAAGAATTAAGGGGGCACCGTGGGCTTGTGCTTTCCCCGTTCATTGGACCCCTCGCTACGCACCCACTCCGGTAGCAATAGATAAACGATACGTGGGTCTAACCCGTCTAATCTAGCTACAGTAGTTATATACATATAATGGATAGTTAAAGATCTGCTTTCTGGGTATAAATATATAAGCCTCCCCCATTCTTAAGTGCCCGGCCTACACCCATGGATTAAATTCGGCCCTGGGTACATTATCTCCTAAGAGAATGCGGTATGTATTATAGCGGACAAATGCAGTATGGTTATGTGTCAAAGTATGCCAGAGCAGGAATGAGGACTAGGATCAGGAGAGCGTAATTAATAGTTATTCACGAGAACCCCGAGAAAAACTTGCTTGCAACAATCATTGCTTGGTGGAACTTCCTAAATGATCATTCACATTAGTAGTTATCAACAACTACTCAACAAGAAAACAACCTTCTTTCCCCACTGCTGACGTAGTAATTCTCTCTCTCTCTCTCTCTCTCTCTCTCTCTCTCTCTCTCTCTCTCTCTCTCTCTCTCTCTCTCTCTCTCTCTCTCTCTCTCTCTCTCTCGGCCGACCGATCGACTTTGCCACCTTATTAAACTTGCAGCGGAGAAAGTGTACTTAGATGTAAGAAAGTAGCATCTCGAAGTAAGTCTAATTCTAAATTCGTTATGTTATATTTTTTTATTTAGTTGATATATAGATTGAAAAAGTACAAAATTGTAGCATTAGCTGGAACCACATTTTGATGAAATATTCTAATTTAAATAGTATTAATTACCAATATTGTTAGCTGATACTTTAAGTCATACATCATAAATGTTCAAACAGTTCATTTTGAACTAACTAGGCACAACTCATATTAATAATGGTTACATGTACACATGGAGGAACTGCCCATCCTTGTTCAAACTTTTAGGAGTTAGAATGTCACACCAGTAAATCATATAGAATCTAACTACATCTATAGTTGTTCTTTCTCGGATATAATTACTTGTATGCACTTTAAAATAACGCAAAATATTATTTTTACTATTAAAAAGTTTATTTTGGCAAGATCTTTGGAATTTAGTACTGGGGCAATGTACAGCATTGCGGCATTAGCTGATACCACATTCTAATAAACCATTCTACTTAATAATTTTTAACGAGCACTCTTAAAATACATCGGAAAAGGGAATTGTTCAAACAGATTATTGGAATTTAACTATTAATAATTGATTATATATATATATATATATATATATATATATATATATATATATATATATATATATATATATATATATATATATATATACTTTTTTATTTGTGTATGTCCCACATATGCAAAGCCCATCCATGTTTTGGGGGGATCGCATGTTCACACTTAGCTGATGACAGGATATAACTATAGGTAGAGTCGATCTGTCAGGCATGTGATTCACTGTATGCACTTGAAATATCCAAACGTTATTTCCATCACTGCTTTCTTGTGGTAATATCTTAGAAGTTAGGACCTCGCCACTTAACTTCTCTGCATACTGCTAGGTACTAATTAATGCCCAAATGATCTAACCTCCCCTCCCGACGTTTCTTTATACTTGACGATAGCTAGCTAATCTACCTTATTAGTTATGTGGTCGGTAATTAGCTGAACATACACGGATAAATATACTCCCCGAAGCCGCATATATATTGTGGAAGAATAGGAACTTCTGTACCTGCCCATTGCTTCAGATTTCTGAGTGTCACTACGTCATGGATTAATGTTCTTTCTTATGCTTGCACATTCCATACCTAGGATCTTATCACTTCATTTGATTGCATCTTACCGATTTTTGAAATGAAAATTACATATATTAGCGCTTTCAAGTCTGGCTTGGTATTTGGAGATATGTGCTAATTTTGGATTAACTTGGATACTCTCTGGCAATCAATTTATCACATAGTCGGTATTGTTTTTCTTCAGTGCGTGCAGGTTCATATTTTTGATATTATACGTGTGAAAAATCACTTTATGTGATTCTGATTGGTCCAGATGAGATCATGAAATTATTGTGCATTAGTGTCTTTAATGATTGGCTGCGACCGTGAGAAAACGTTTTTAACCCCGCCTTCTGGAAGGTTTTATCTGAATCAACATCTTTTGGCGGCCATTTTTTAACTCGACTCGCAAATGGAAACTGAGGAAATATCATATCGGCTGTCTCAATATGGATGTGCTACTCCCACAGGGGTTCATTATGTCATGTTTAACAATATCATCATAAGAAAAAAGGGCATAAAACTACAAGACAAGAACGATAATAACGAATAAAACTAAGGGATAGCGGGGTGGGTGGGTGTGGTACGTATATTAGTAACATAGATATAGAATCCACCGTATATACAAGCGTGCTTTAAAATGTTAAATTAACGAAGTAAACAAACTCACCTCTGTTCGGAGAATAATCTGGACATGAAAGGGTCTCCTAACTGACAGATTTTTATCGAACCACAGCATCTTTACGTAGCATATATGGGATGTAACAAAGAAATTTGTTGACGTCTTCTGTAAGTCTATTTTTCAAATCAAGCACTACAAATATCAGGTCTCAAATGTATTGCAGTAAATGTGGGACTTTTTGTATCCGGTAATGAATTTCACACGAAAATCGCAACAATCTAACGTTTTTAAACACACATTTAGGGTCCACGTATATTCTACTGTCGGCCTGCTGTACTGTGACATCTTACCGTAAAACAATGTGGCAGCATCACATCGCATTTATAATTCTGTTTTGAAAAATGATTTTGTGGTTACAAAATGTTCTGTTTATTCGGATGGAAGCTTTTTTTTTAATTTATAGTTTGTAAAACAGTACAATCTAATTTTACTAGTTCAACTTTCTTTGGGACTATATTTTATGCACAACAAATGAAATGTACACCGTCTGTCAGAATGAACGAAATAATTCGTTCTTCTATCAATCTAAAAAATTTCCACTAAAATAAAAACTATGTGATAAAAAGAATCTCAAATGGGTAACGATCTAATATTAAATTTATGAAACTTGTTGAATAATGTCCAGCTTTTGCGAGCCTTGGCTCGCAAAAGCTGGACATTATTCAACTTGTTTCATAAAAAGAATTAGAGAAAAGGTGAATAATCAATGGGTTGGGACTAGTCTTTATGTTACTCTGTTTTATTTTTATTTTTGTCAGTTTGTATAACGTTAGCAGATCATACTCATTTGTGTCTACGGTTGTGTTTGTTTTGATTTATAGAGTTCATTAAAACATGCTGTGAAATCAGTATAGCATGTAAACTTTATTGCTGCAAATTGCGTTGTATAACTTGTCGAATGTTTTCGACAATGGGAAGCATCCTTTGCTCTAATACTAAATAGTATAAATGATTTTCAATTTAACCAATAACCGTTAAGATGTTTCTAATTTGATTACCAATCTGTCGGTATAGGAGAGAAATCAGCTCCATATCAAACAAAAGCACCGAAACTTCAGGTTTATGTTGCGTCAGCATCTTTATATGACCTAGTAATGTTACAATGTTTTCTTTGTTAGTATTCCAAATAGGTATTTACCTATTTTACTAATGAAGGGTAAAACTTCTCTCTTAATACATCTGAAAGCTGCAAAACACCTTTTTGAATTAATTCATTCATTAATGAGATTGTTACATTAAACTGCATAAGTATTGACTTTAACTGTGAAAAAATATCATTTATTTAACTACATTTGGCATATCTGTGACAATATTCGATAAATTCGACTGAATAATTTCGTAAAGGTCTGATTTAAAAGTGCGGATCCACTTATCGGTTGAACTATAAAGTAGTGGGAGAGGCTGGAGATAACCCATAGTGAAAATTGCTTTTTGTTCTAATGCTGTGGACCTTGAATTCAGAGTTAAACAAGAAATACAAACCTACGAACCAAATTCATATTCCATGCATACCTTAAAGAGAAGGACATAAGTTTGAGAGGGTTGCCGGCAGAAAGAAGAAACGAAAAATAAGTTATGAGGAAAGAATGGACTGGAGGATAGGGCTATAATTATACGAAGAAATATCCTTCAGAATTTCATACCTGGTGTAGGGGGTCGATAAACCCTATGATCATTATAATGCTTAAGTGTTTTGGCGTGTACCAGTGATTTAATCTCCCTATTGTCAGAGCAATGGGGTAATGTGTAGGTGGTATTTGGACCTAATTCAGTGATGTAATACGGAACTTCTCATCAGGGGTAAAGTTTTTTCGATAACCCTACGGGTATGTGTGCGATTTGTAGGTGTACATAATCTATGCTATATGTTATTTTACTCTTTTTTGGTACTTTTTATTTTTATTTTATGTTGCATAACATCAGCAGAAATATTTATCAGTGACTACGGTCATTACTTTGCTTCAGTGAAGTGTGGTGAAAAGATGTCTCATTCTTATGGATAGTACTAGTTAGCCAATATTGAGTTTATCTTCTTATTGGATACATAATATCATTAAATACCAGCGACATTGAAAAAAAAAGGTTTGCGTAGAGAACCTTGTAAGAATTTGGTATTAATCAAGAGTAATGAAAGTGAAAAATTTAGTTCTGTGTTAGTCATACTCTAATAACTATAACATCTGTTCACTTGCAATTAAACCTTGACCTATGTGTGTATAAAATAAAAAATTGCATTTAATCTAAACTAGGAGCAATACGTGAAAAGCACTAAAATCGTAAAACTGATTCGATATGGTCTAGTACATCATTAAAATCGTAAAACTGACCGTGTATTAGTGACGTTACCTAGGACGTACGAAATAAATCTATCACCGTTATGTTTTCAAAAAAACTTGACACAGAAGTTGATTGTATGCAGGGCAATAGTTGCTCAAAAATTCGATATGCAGGGCAATAGCTGCTTCACAAATTCAATATGCAGGGCAATAGCTGCTTCACAAATTCAATATGCAGGGCAATAGCTGCTTCACAAATTCAATATGCAGGGCAATAGCTGCTTCATAAATTCAATATGCAGGGCAACATTTGCTTACAAAACTTCCATAAAGTATACAGTCATATGAGTTCATATGAAACACGTGAGAGAAAATCTCAATAACGTTACCGAACACAATCGAGCTGACAAAACAAACATCTGCATCAATATGTTCGAAACGGCTAGGCGGAAATTACAATTCTCGTTAAGATAGATAAATACGGTAAGACTTAGTTCTATGTGCTAGTAGTAAACGTATATACGGTGGTTTCAAAATTCAGTGCGAGAAGGTTTGATGTTTGATATAAATGCTTAGTGTATGGAATAAAACTTGAAATCAGTAGGGTTATTCACACTCTCTGTAGTAGAAATCTTAGCAACTTTGACGTATGTTACAGAAGTAGGCATAACAAGGTTATCTACTCACTGAAAAATTAAAGATAGAATAATTTAGACTAGTTTTTGTAAATCATTTGAAATTCACGCACTAAATCTCAATTTATATTTAAAAAGTCAACATTAGATATAACAAATGATACCTTTTTAATAATTACCACAATCCAGAAATATTCTTCATATGAACTAATAGTAAACAATACACCTATTGTTGATGATACTGATAGAATTCAAAATGTTAAAGGTAAAGTCAATTCCACTGGAATCGTCAATGTTGCTGTAGTTGATCTAAAGTTAGCGTAGATGTCGTTATTGAACCCATGAAAATCTGTTTACGGCAATGATAGAGGTAATTCACCCTGGGTTGTAGATAGGTCAAATTCGGGGCTAGACTAGGTTCTGTATGCATTCCGGATGTCGTAGTTTCAGATATTGGCTGGGGTTGTCAGTCGTAGTCTGCGTAGGATCAAAGAAACCATAATCGAATGGAGTGTGAGTCACTGAAACTGGACAGAGCGTTGATAATGGCGTAGACATGGTTACTGTTCTAGGCGAGGCGATGACATAGCTGAGTGGCATGAAGTCTTCTGGTCGCAAAGGTCTTGGTGCGAGTTTCTCTCGTAGGTCATATTTGTTGGATGTGACACCTGTATTCTCTTAATTCGTCCGTCATTTTGCTGTGTATTCTCCACTAATGGTTATGTAAGAAAAGTTCGTTGTGTAATTGTTATGTAATTGTTATTTCTTAACATAACCTTCTTCTCACTTCTTGCTATGAGAAGGAATCTTCGGCTCTGGATCGGAGAGGAAGAGAGAGAAAAGAGTGGTCCCTTTAAGAATAAGGTGTCACTTAATAATGGTACATCTTTGAAGAAGCTCTGGTAGCAAGAGGTAGCGGAGATCGCTGTAAATACAAACAGACACTTTTCTCTGACTGGGACTTAATGACTGAAGTTTTCAGATAGACTCGGCATTTATATATTCAGAAATGACGTGGAATAACTACGTGTCCCAATCAGAAAGCCTGTTCTGAGTTAATTATTGTAAAGAGGCTATCGCTTTTGTTCAATAACGTGTCGTATCCACCAGTCCAAATCAGAATGTCCATTTTGAGTTAATTATTGTAAAGAGGTTATCGCTTTTGTTCAACTCTTAACATGGATTATATCCAATTTTGGTAAATCGCTTTTGTTCCACTCGTGACATAGATTACCACTCGTAACATGGAGTGATAGTTGAAAAAAAACGAGACCTGATTTGTTCGGCTGATTAATTTTGTTACAGTGAAAAGGAAGCGAGTAGTTCGTTTATTGTTATGAATTCTGAATCCGCCCATTTAGGATTACATTTGTGAAAAGCGGCTTCTAAGGTAGGTCGGTTTTTATGACATCCAAGTTATGACATTGAACAAGGTTATTTAATTTTGTAGCTGATCTCAATTTGTAAGGAACAATGATTCGTTCAGTTGAAAAGAAGCGAGTAAATCGTTTATTGTTATGAATTCTGAACCGGGTGTTTAGGATTACATTTGTGAAAAGGGGCTTCTAAGGTAAGTCGGTTATTATGTCATCCAAGCCATTCAATTTGTAACTAATCTTAATTTGTAAGTAACAACATAGTCCTAGATACATTTTAATTTCTTCATCCAAATATGATATCATAATAGAAGTATGCCAACATTCTCTCCACTGTGCGTGTCTTAAACGCAAACAACATCACCTTACATGCATCTCTGTCTCAGAAGGACATATAACCGGTGAGCGCCACCTTAGCCCAAACTATAACACAATTTAAGATCACGTGATGGGATCATGTGATCACTTAATTCGAGCGGTGTAGCAAGACTTCACACGTACGCCATGGACGAATTCGATTGTACTGAACGAATCTTACTATAAGATTCTATACTAAAAAAATTGTTGACAATAGAGCTGAAACTGGCTACGAAATCTAGGTCACCAAACGACACAACATTTCTAAGAACTGCGCATTTATCAGATTTAACAGAACTGAACTTTCTAGAAAAATGTCAAATCCAGTGAATAAAATTATCATTACAATAACATATAATGAAATATATAAGAAAAAGAAATTTAAAACTTCACACAAGTAATTAAGTTACATATACGTAACAATGTAAATAAATCCTCTCAAATAAAACCTGATCATAAACAGTATGAATGATCGGAATGGGTAAATTGCGGTAAACAACTGTAGATACGCTTGACCTATGTCACAGTTGTTATTGTCTAAAAATAGTCTGTCATCCTAATGGAAAATCAATCGAAACTGGAAAACAAAAAAAAATCATTTCTGAAATATTCCAGATCTGAACCAATTCTGTGTATAGAACGTAAACTATTGATAATTATCATAATATATAACCTACAATTATAGACACATACTAGGTAAGTAATATGTTGTTTACCACATAATTGGCACTAATCAAGTAAGTCATGTACTTCCATGCAATCTATCATCATGGCAAAAGTAAATACACAATATAAACTAAATATACATAACAAATCGATTAAAGAAGAAATCATGCAACATCCATGAAAACAACTAGTATTCTAACGTCCATTACTGATTGAAAAGAACGACCCAATGACACTATGCACATTTTCAATGTCCGGCGTACTGCATTCATCAAGCGTATTCAATGCAAAATCAAATATGCTCAGAGGATGTTCATTCAGAAATCAAAACAGATCTTTAGGAAACAAAACCCTGTAAACATTAAACAAAAGTCACAGTCAAATAACAGACAAACTTAGAAAGGTTGAAACCAATTACTCTAACATAATCTCAGCGTTTGCAATATTGCTCAACACTAATGCGTCAGTTCCTAATAAGGACGTTGCACGAGCCGTTGGAATTGATCACAAGGAGCACGATGATCATCAAGAGCTTCGATCTTAATTAAGCAAAGAAATTTCACCTCTAAAGCTAAAAGGGATTATTTTCCAAATATGAATTGAGATTGTAAATGACTGCATACAAATACGATGACAAAAAAGCAGCATGACACAAATATACTCCATGCATCAATGTATCAAATCAGGATGTTTCTCCTTCAATTGCTAGCTTGGTCAATACAAGTATTGATACGATAATTTTTCCAACTAATCGGAAATTAGCCAAAGTGTTCAGTCTTTAAACAATGTCATCAAGCAGTAGCAAGCTATGTCAAAATCAGACTTAAAACATGTTTACCAAATTTGAGTTAAAAATTCAGATTCTGACCTTAGAAACTTCCAGAATGGAAAATTCCTATTAAGTTGACAGGGTAGGTAATTGCAACCTAGGTCAAGTAGTGGGGTACACAATCTTATTTGCCTTTGAATTAGTCATTCTAGCCTTAACATATCAAACAGAGTCAGTCGTATTGTTGTGAGCAGATTTAAGTTTGGGCACATTCCAAGCATTGGCAAAGTAGCACGTTAACGACTATAAGCACAGGAACACGTTCAATACTGGAATTTATTCGGAATACATTTTTTGATCTCAAAATATTCTCGTTTCTATTACACAATTTAAAATGATATTAATGCTACTGAAGCTTATCTATTTTGTAAGTAAACAACTTTACATTCAAATATTGACAAAATCCGTTCCTTGAACAAAATTAACATGAGATTGATACTGTTATTTTGTAGTGTAAAACCAACACAATGCAATGAAACACAGTTTGAAATAGATGTAAGGCATCATTTACCGAGTTATTAGATGATATCCACAGACTTTTTCAGGAAACGAAATTAAATTACATAGAGAATACAAAAATGTATTTCTCATTACCGTGTTAGGTATATTTAATTTGAATTGTATGTAGGTTTCTGTCTGTGATTATATGTTATGTATATTTAATTTATATCGTGTGATTTGACCTTTATCCATAATTGATGGTAGGTTGGGCCTACCTGACTAAAGTCTTACTTTATAATTAATGTATTCCATATGTAATATGCATATATGATAGTAGATTATATATTAAAATGTCATTTGTAGGTAAACATGTTTCCAAGGTTTGTGATCTACATTAAACCTTGATTATGACAATAGAATGTTCTAGAGATGAATTTTATTTACTGTTTGATGGAAAGTTCCGTTACGATGATAATCATTTTGGTCCTCAAACTGTGTCTTAGGATTTCACATTAAGGCTGATTGTATTAGAATTATTAATTTCATATCTTAGCATCAGTCTTAGTGGAATTAATTTTATTTGTGCTGAGTTGGGAGATTTGACTTATTTAATTAAATTATTCATTCAAATTACAACGTTCTTGTTGAATCAAGACTAAACCGCTGTTTTGAAATTATTTTGAATTCATTCAAGGACAGGTTGTATTATATTATTGTGACATATAAAGGTTGTTAGCACATTAGCACATCCGAGACTATTGTCACATCTGCATATTCAATTTTGAATTCATTCGGAACACCACTGGAACTATTTCGGAATACTCTATCCTTTTCAACTTGTTATATAACTTATAGGACCATTCAAGATTGAATTCACCATACTTTAAGTTCTTTTTAAATATGAACTTGCTATTCTATGGAAATAAGTTATCTGTTGAATTTTACAAAACTAGATGATTTTCGTTTGTTTTTGCTATGTTAAATATAAGAGATTAGTCACAAATTGTAGAAACAAGGGATAGTAGTTTATTAAATATTGATTTTTTCAAAATCCAAATTTTTATTCCAGAGCTATCTTTTCTTGTGAAAAAGAAGTTTTATTTCATTTAAAAATAAATATGTTAACATTTATAATCTATCTCAAAGAAATCAAAATGGACTGATTTATTAAATCTGTACAAACAAATCAATAAGCATTCGACGCAGGAAATACACGTGCAAATACAGATGCTCAAAAAGTAGAGAGGATTGGCAGAAGAGGTGACAAAAATGAATACAGAACATCTATAAACAGGAAGAAACCTAAACACATGGAATGTTCTTAAAATTCAGCTGAGATTAAAAATACGATGGTGTGATACAGTAACACCTAGTGAGAAAGTCTAAGGTGTAATATAGTCTGCCCTAGTGGGAGATTTGTGCAGAATATAAACATTCCACCCCTATCTACTGAAATGTTCCTATCTACTGTAGCATAATGAAATATTTTATTTGTCATAAATTTTAACGAAAAACAAAAGGTCGAAGTCAAAAAGGAATATGCTGTTTAATAACGTAACTTTGCAACAGCAAGACACCCACTGAAAAGTCCCCTACCTGAGTGTAAAAAGTTAAGTTTAAGTACAGTATAAACTCTACACGATATTTAAGTATATTTAAGTTTTTCAGTGAACAGTGGTTGAGATGGCTATCGTAATGACAATGCACATAGTTCTGATCGTGTACGTCAGATAGCTTGAACAATACTACTGATGTAAATACTTAAAATTATTTTCCACTCTTATCTTTAGGGTTAATCGAAAATAAAGAAACAATGAAATAGTGCACGATTCAGCTTTGATCTATAATTTATTTGCCTTTTCTAAAATAATGAGAACGTGAATTTGAAAACACCACATGAAATAATAGCAAAAGCAATGGTGTTTTGACTCCAAATTTGATAAAGGAAGTCGTTTATGTTGCTAAGTATATCAGTAAATGTTTCTGGGACATTTATCCTCAATCCCTACTCGTTTCAGTACGTAATTTTGTTGCAATTAATGTTTCTGGATTATACAAAATAATTTTCAGATGAATATGGCAACTGGGAGTATTTGCTTGCAGTGTAAATTCAAACTAAAATGTCAGTAGTAGAAAAGTCACTTGGGAAATAGGCTATGTATACCCTGTACAAGATTATACATATCTAAGATGCGAAATACTGTTCATAACAGTGTTTGCATCTGTGGTGAATGACTAGAGTGGAATTAACATACGTTTAGGGAGAAGTGTTCCAGTGTCTTATCAAAATCGATATACCTGGTGTGGCAAATGTTTCCATTAGCCTAAACCGATTGAACAATGTGACATCACATGGGGATTTCCATTTCATGCACAGGGTTCTAAAATGATTTTTTTTATCTGTGTCGAATTTTATTTTGCTTTTGAAAGGGGAGTTTCTATTTGAATTATTATTTTGTCTTAAAATGCATCCCTTTAAATGCTACTGGTTATCAGATTGTACACTATTGATTTATCGAATCAAAGACAAGAATTTAATAAAATCGGAAAATCATGTTCTTTCTTCCAAAATAAAAGAAAATAAAAGACATTATCTCATATCGGCAGGATTTAATTTTACCTTTATGAAACTCGTTGAATAATTTCCAGCTATTGTTCGCCAAACAAAATATTAAACGTTAAACTTTTTTCATAAATGCAATATTAAATCATAAGCCATTTGATATTCTCTATATCACAATTAGTTCATTCACTGGCATTGCATCTGACGTCATTCTGCTTACGACGATACGAACTTCTGCATAATGAATCTCACCTAATAATTGAATATTACAGTTGTTGGCATTCTTTGATTTCGGCAGGAGATAAACATTTTAGCTGAAACAAAAATATACATCAAAAATGTTATATATTGAAGAATCAGACCGGTTTAATCCGGTTTGGGGCATGCGGTTTTGTTACTTCAACTGTTATTAGAATTAGAGTTGCACATATGTGAAGAGGTTATTCTTTAGTAAAACGAAAATAAACTCCTTTTATAGATATATAGCATATAATATATAAAGTTGTAATATATTGTGTAAAAATAATGATCATACACGTATAGTTGTACGTAAACGTTGGCAAATATCAAACTCGTGATCCCCGTGCTGCATATTTAAATTGGGGGGCCTTATAAATCCATTAGTTCCATTTGGAAAAAGCATGAACATATAGTTATGATGTCATAAATCACTTCCTAGGCTAGAATAATATTTTACCTTACAACAAATGATTTTGGAAAAACAAAATGATTGATGGAGGGCATTTAGAGTATAAAATCACAAAAGAGTTATTTGGTACCTTTTGAAACCATTTCTTAAAGGAAAAGCACATTTGAGAAAAACGATTATGCAAAACTGCTCTGTACCGAGTCGTGTTATGTTAAACGTTACAAAACGAAATTTTAGAAATGCTAACCAGTCAATTTTTTTCAAAATTTCAACAGTAAAAGAAAAACAATTTATATTCTTAATGAGAAACTCATGTCAACAAATGCCAACTGCATCATGCACAAAAAATCATCACGCATGTGCAAAGGTCAGTCATTATAAGTAAATCATTCTGAGTTTGGACGTACTTACACGACAAAAAGTTGTTGAAATGAATTGTGCAATTTATATGTTATGACTGGTTGCTTTCTTGTAATGTTAATGTTATATCTGTGTGTAGGAATCTCTCTTTCCTTCTCGCGAACACGCACGTTCTATGCACAATCTATTATCAACAGATATTCATGTTGTCATGCTATAATAACGCTAGATTTCACTTAGGTCTGCTATGTTTATCAAATAAGGCATGTTTTATAACTCTGAATAACAGTAACGTTTGACCCACAAAGCATATTGTATATTATAGTACGTTTGTATGTATGCGATATAAATAAATTGCATGTATAAAATATGTATGATGTATACAAAGTTAAGAACTATTTGATGTTGATACCAACTGTTACGGATTCTACTGATAAAGTTTGTGTTATAGTATTCGTCTATATAACGTCTGTTAAAGGCTGCGTCTATATAACGTCTATCACTGAATGCGTGCATGTAATATCTGTCTAGATAATGTCAATCAATATATGTGTCTGTACAACGTCTGTAGAAGATTTCATATGGGTAATGATTTAATATTGAATTCATGAAACTAGTTTAATAATGTCCAGCTTTTACAAGCCTTTTATTTATCATATCGATGGAAATAGTTTGAAGAGAAATAAGAATAAATAATTTAGTTTGTTCTGACGCAAAATTAGTCCCTGGTTACTGTGGAATTTGGACTATGATCAGTAATATTACATTATAAGTAGACTTTTTGCACCAATTATAATTCAAAACAAACTACTCCATATTACCCAATAGACATGTAACAGACTAAATGTTTTGGTCGATATCTGTTTTGTTATTGTTCAACTCTGTAGGAAACATTTAGCTAGACAAATGTACGATTAACGAGACTAATGAGGAACGGCCGCGTTTAAAAAGCCATATTGTATGGTGTGGTTCAGCAAAAGTCACGAGTTATGAGATATAATTGAGGGCTTAGTTTATTTAAACTTTTTCGGAACCGAGTTCAAGTTATGGTTTGTATGGAAACTGATAGTTGGAACATTGACCAGAAAACAGTTGGTATCCATTTATTGTCAGACGGATTGCAGTGTTTCACTGCTAGCGAGGCGGGATTTATGCAATTCTGGTTCGTTAAGCTTTGGCAAATGGCGTGGATTCATACGAAAACCTATGAGTTTAAATCTGCAGAAGTGGAATTTGCAAGTCAGTCTGCACTTTTCTACGAGAGAAAACAACATAAGACCTTGAGCGAATCCGGGAATTTAACGCGTACATTTCTCGTTAAAAATCATGCAAGGGGAAAACGATTGTCTGAAGGATTCTACAGACACCAAAAGCTTGAAACACAAAGTATTTGCATACATTTCAGGTAAGTCGTTGATACTATGATGATTCGTTAGATTTAATTGCATGCATTTACAGGTATTTACTTGTTTGAGTAGTAGATCTATTTTCTTGATATGGTATAAGTGTGTTGAGATGATTATCTGAGGTTTGTCTCTATATGTACATTAACGGCTCGGTAATTTATAATCTCGATTATTATATAGGAAATTATGTAACTAAAATATCTGTGTTGATCTCATGTACCCGAGTTAGCACAATGAGATTGTTTATTTATATGCATTGAAGAATTGTTGGAATGTAGATATTACGGGTAGTCGTGAAAATTATCCGAAGGATTTAATGTCTGTGTGTGGTGTTAATGGCCATTAGCAGACCACTAGTCTTTGGAATTGGTTGTATTTTCTGTTATGACCAATTAGTCTAGATAGCCATCGATGTCTGTTTGAATCCGATAGAATTAAATTTGACCTCGTGGGTGAGACTAATGACTTATTCCTGTATAATGTGACGGAAGATATAGGCTGCTTTTGTTTTCTTTACAAGGTAAGATAGTGTCGGGAAGAGAGTCGTTTTACAACCCAAACAGAGTGGGAAGCCAAAACAATGAAAAAAGCGAGATACCAAGAATTTTGGAAAAGGAAATGTAGAGCGAATAGGACTTACCGGTGCTAGATAGTCCAGATAAAGTCTGAGTGGACCTCTTTGACGGAATCAAACACCAGGTTATGAATCGATACAAGGCAGTGTTATTCGATTTTCTCACTCGGTTAAATGATGATTTGATTTTATTGTAAATAGAAGTGGCTAACTTTATAAACTTATCTGCGTTTAGAAATTCCTTAATTAACTGGAAAACGAAAAGAAAGAAGTTTATCTATCAAATTGTAACGTTTATATCATTTGCTTGTAAACTTTTATTGTTTTTGAAATTTTATTAAATTTTGTTTTATTTGTAACGGAGGCTTGAGTTATTTTGTTCCATATATCTACTAAGATCTTTAGTTATTCCAACCATAAGTTCATGCATAATATTGACATTTACTCGTTCTGGGCAAATTAAATCGTCGACGATAACAATAACCAAAGCCAGGTAACACATTGCAACAAAGATGAGGAGAGGTATTTCCGATACAATATGAAATCAACAAGCCCTTGTTGTTCAGATGAACGCTGTAGAGCACATATCATTCAAACAGGGAGATGTTTGTATATAGGATGTTCGTTCCGAGTTTATAACGGTGGATTTGAATAAAACAGAACCAAACGATTCTGTCTTCTGAGGAAATAATCAAAATCTAAACGTAGCGGTGCAAGTCCATAAGATTCAAAATATACAAAATGTTGAGGTGTTGCCGCATACGCGACCCAATGAGTTACCGATTATCGATGCATAGGAAAAGTTTTATTGATTTTGTCATTGCTTGTAAAACAAAACTCCTCAACACACTCGTAAGAAACTTACTTCCGTGGACATCAACGGCTATACCACAACCGAAGTCATCTTTCTCTCTGATTCGTTCTGGTTGCTTGAAAATCTCTTCACAATTCACTCGTGCCGGGTTTCATCTGAAGCGGCCGAGGACGCCACAGCCCTCAACAACACTATAGTCGGCGCGATGAAAGGAAATATTTCGTGTCTCTTCCTCACTTCTATGAACTCTGACGTGGACAACTGAAATGTTACTGATATATTCTTTTATTTGAATGTTTTGGATGTTAAAGTTGTGTTTGTGTTGGCTACACGGAAACATTTCCGATTAGGTTTAACGGAGAACAATTCAGGAGTCTATAAGTCTATAAGTGACAGCAAATGAGCATCGTCAGTCACTAGTAGTTGATCTCACAAGGATAATATTTTAATATTGAATTTATGAAAATAATTCAATAATATCCAGTTTATGTGGGATTTTGCGAGAAAAAGCTGAATTCTATTCAACGAGTTTCATAAATTTAATATTAAACTATTACCTATTTGAGATTTTTTTATCACATATATTTAATTTTAATTTGAATGGTTTATAAAGAAAGAGGAGCAAATAATTTCCTTGATTTTGGCTCAGATACTGCACCTTTCCTTTTATTATTCCGCTTAAAAATTGTCCAAGACACAGCTATTTTATATCACAATTAGCATATGAAAGTAAATTTTTAAAAAAATAAATCAAAGAGCAAACATCTGAAACCTACAAAATCATTGTTCAACACAGAATGCCTAATGGAACTCATGTGTTATGTCACAGTTTGAATCAGTTTATGGTGCGTACCTATAAAAAGATGCCAGTTTCACCGCTAAACACTTTCACTAGCTAGGACATTCGTATGAAAGGTTGATTTCTGGGTGCAGATTCCAGGTTTACTGTAATGTATTTGTGACCGGATATTTGGTTTATTTGATCTGGAACAGTGAACAGCATATCATCGTCTTCTGTGGTAAGACGCACGTATATGTAGGCAAGTTTTATTTAATCGTAATTATATCTCAGGTTTTGCCGGATAAATTTGGTTGAATAAATTTCGGTCATTTGGGAGATCAGGTTATGTCGACAGTTTTATGTGAACAGAGGTAAGCTTATTTACTCCTAAAAGTTAACATTTAAAGAACTATTATTATAGAGCGAATTCCATGTTACTTGTATACCGCCCATCTCTCACCTCATTCTCGCTAGCTTCTTCTTCTTCTTCTTCTTCTTCTTCTTCTTCTTCTTCTTCTTCTTCTTCTTCTTCTTCTTCTTCTTCTTCTTCTTCTTCTTTGGGTTTAATTAGATCCTGTAGTGTAAATCGGCTATCTTTGGACACAACTAATCTATATACCAATTTTTTTATCAATAGAATCGAAGAATGGCAGCCAATATATTTAAAGTGATAGTAATAACAAAGTTCCAGAAAGCGGAGTAAGGAAACACTCAAATGTAGAGCGAATACTGCGTAAGAATTTCATGGACTTATTCGAACCAATCATAATGATATAATGTGATATCTTTACATGTCAAAAATGTAAAACATATACCAAGATACTATTACTGTGGGCCTGGAACACGTCTAAACATAATAACTATGTGATAACCGTCTTGCACTCAGAAAAGAATCTGTAAACTGCGTCTATGCTGCATGATACTTATACAGTCTTGCGTACAAAGCATGAAATGATCTCATCTCCATGGCCTGAACGAGATTACTAGACTTTGTGTCGGAGAAGAGTCCATGACTGATTTTCTACGGAGGCATGAAAGTCGAAATTGCACTTAGAGGCAAAGCCTCGATATAGCAGACATGGCTTTTGAGCAAACCATATCTGGGATATGCTACTGTTCACACTGGTATTAGAAAGGTGAAACAACAAATGGAAGTTAGAGAACACACCAAAGGTTACACAAACATTAAAGAGAGCATTTGTACAGTCTAAACATAAAGGAGAGCATTTGTGCGGCAGGAACTAGGAGTAAGTCTAGCAAATACAGAACTATCACCAAGATTTACTGTTTTCTGATCTCCTGTTGCCTGTACGAGAAAGTAGTCATCAGTTCAGAGAAAATCCACTGCTTGGAACGGGGGGAGGGAGGGAGACCCACCTTGGCTTATCGATATACACCATTGCAATGTAACTGAGACCAAATAAGGTTTGGGACTTACATGAATTCACGTCGTTGCCGAAGTCATTCCAAGTTGTGCTTGGGACTACTCTTGGTACATTCTTATTTGTTTTTAGCTCCACCTGGTGCAACCATGATTGCGTACATTATAGTTCTCAGTCCAATGTGTTCCTCTATGGGACTGCCTCCGTATTTGTTTTTGAATACAGTCAAGACTTAGTTGTTGAAGTTGCTGGACTGCAGGTTCTTCCTGTACTCGCTATGTCAAATTTGCATGCCAGCTATGTCTCACCCATGTCTATATAGACATCATTGGTGGTTGTGTGAATTAGCAGCGAATCCATCTATAACATATTGAAGTTTTCATTGTGTCGTGGTTTGATTTTCTAATAAAACTCTTTCGCAGATCCAAATTATCTGGATGTAAGGAACCTTTAACGAAACTGCAACACCAGGTGGACTTGACATGCACACACATACACATACACAGACACACCGTGGAAATTTCAACCGTGGATATCACGTACGACAATCAAAGGTGATCGGTATGAACGAGAAGGTTCAGGAGTTTTTGACAACAATTCATCCCATCCAATTCCCAGTGATGAAAAGTAATGAGCGGGGTCGAGTTTGTAGACGAGCCTGGTAGTATCAAGCGCTGCCTCAAAGACATCTGCAAGGAGCAACACGTCAGTGAATAGATACAATGCACAGTATTAACCGAACTGTCTACAGTCAAACATGTAGGTTATGTTCGTCGACGCAAATGCCTTCGCGGAACAATGATGAATAGAACACCTCATACGGTGACATCAAAGTTGCAGACTTGTCGTGATCGCTAGTGTACGGGACGATTCGTTTGCAGGTGAGCATTATGAACATCAAAATTTCACTATATCCGCTCTCTGAGGAAAGCGCCACCATATCTACGAATCTTCGTGAAATAATCGTGATATCCTGCGCGCAAGATACATTTAGCTAGACTGAAATTGGGGAACCGGCCCATCTGAAATGTCAATGTGTTTTTCCATGTTGTTGAGAGAAAGTCACTGATTACCGCATTCGAACCTGTTGAGATTCCCTCGCATGATCAAGTGGTAATCATAACCACACAGATTCTGAAGAACAGCTGAGATTCTTTTGTGCGGATCACCTGTGCGCGTCAGCAATGTGGCTGTGATCGCTAATTTCATCATCGGTAGAGCAAAAAGCCCAATCACAGATCCAGCATTGGGTTGTTGAGGGAAACTCCAAAGTGCAATTGTTTCGTGGTAAATACGTGCATACAAAGTCGAAGTAGAAACATTATACCATAGTTCCTGTGCTGGTAAACAGTTCGGGAAAGATATATTATCCTAATATAGTAGTGCCAGTATTCTAAACCATCCAATATTAAATAAACGGTAATCCTCTTCTAAGCTATTCTAAACGAACACATCAACGATGAGGTCGGAATTCAGTCATTCAAACTTGCCAATATATATATATATATATATATATATATATATATATATATATATATATATATATATATATATATATATATATATATATATATATATATATATATATATATATATATATATATAATTCAGAGAGTTGGATTAGAAACACTACTAATTCGCACGAATTTTATAATGTATTATTTCCTAAATCTTCATCCTATGTGTGTCTTTGTAAAGTTTGTATAAACTTTCTAAAAATATTTTGAACGAATATTAAAGAACTATATATGATGGTCATGAAATTAATGTAGACAGTTCAAGTACATATATATATATATATATATATATATATATATATATATATATATATATATATATATATATATATATATATATATATATATATACATATATATATACATATATATATACATATATATATATATATATATATATATATATATATATATATATATATATATATATATATATATATATATATATATATATATATATATATATATATATATTCAAGTTGCTATATATAAGTTTGGACAGATTACAGCAATGGTGATTGTGATTATCACTTCGCTTGATTCCGAACTAAATATCAGCAAAACAAGACACAAGCATCTTAATTAAAGATGCAATGAGTAACAAAAGCAAACAATCGTTGTAAATTTGCCAGTTCATTACATTCAGGATTCAGAAGACAAAAAGAAATATCACTTACAGCGAAATGATATGATAATTTCATTCCTCGTTGATCCTGCAGTACTTCCTTTACGTGTATCGACACCATTCTCCGTGTTCGTTTTAAATAAGTATTATATGCCTACTGCAATGCTGGAAGTCATAGAACCCGAGCTATTTTAATTATTTTTTCTCTGAGAGTAACATACCAGTGGTGTAGCAACGGCTCAGACTCCATATTAAATGGGTGAAGGGCGGAAAAATCCCAAATTCTCTTGAAGAACATTTTATTGCGAGGGGTCCCAGAATTATGTTTTGCGGTGTGGGATTGGAGCCAGAATTTCTTACTACGTCACTGATAGTTACATAAAGTATCTTTTCTCTAAATTATTTGTTTTAATCCTGCTTCACTAAATGGATATAGCGACAGTAACACACACACAAACACAAATATATATATATATATATATATATATATATATATAAAATAGCAACATTACTAACGTGAAGGGATAGGTGTAGCATAAGTTTGTAGAAAAATAATGACTGCCATTAAAAGATAATGTCACTAACAATGCAAATAATAGCAATAATAATTCTAATATAAAAAGAGGGCAAAAAAAGAAGAAAGCAAAAGAACCTAGAAAAATTAGGTAAAAGGTAGCATTTCTTCTGCTTCTTTATTATGACCCACGTACTTTTCCATGGAAACGCGACATAAAATCCTGAACGTTACATGAATGTGTTTTTTATTCAATATATACGTGCTATGCGTTAAACATTCGTACGTGCATACATGTTCTCGAGCTAAATTTCAAACGTTATAATATTTAAGACAGAGATAGGTTGATTATGATGGCGCGTATATGTGAACTGCAGTTTTATCAAACCTTACTGACACATTATGCCGTCTCCCACCCCCACCTCCCACCTAGACCTGACGGTGGCATCATGATTCTGAATTGTGTCATGCAAGGATAAATACCTAAACAAAATGCCAGATATGCCGCTTTCCTCTTGATGCTTCCGCTGGTGATGGTGGTGATAATGACAATGTTCATGATGATGATGATGATGTTGATGATGATGATGATGTCGACGACGACGACGACGATGAGTAGTAGAATCGTCGTCTTCTTCATCGTCATCGTCACACTCGTCGTCTTTGGATGGTTTTATTCGTGTTGGTGTAGTTGTTGTTATGGGTCATCATTCTCTGCATTGAAATGACTTCCATAGAAACTATAATGGTCAAAAGTCATAAAAAATAAAATTTTGAATCATCATACGTTTTGATTAAACACAAACAATTTGTGACAGTAGATTCGTCATACGTTTCGATTAAACACAAACAATTTGTGATAGTAGAATAGTCATACGTTTCGATTAAACACAAACAATTTGTGACAATAGAATCGTCATACGTTTCGATTAAACACAAACAATTTGTGACAGTAGAATCGTCATACGTTTCTATTAAACACCAACAATTTGTGACAGTACTATCTCTGTCGATTTTCGACTGTACTACTGCTGTGATAATTGTACCTTTCTTCTAGATGCATCGTGCTTTGAAGGGGAACTGTATTATAAGATCAAAAAAGGTATAAATCAGATACTTCAAATACCAAAATGTATTCCAATGTCAAATGTAAATTTATATCTGACAAATGGAACACCTGGCTGATCTTTGGGGACCTTATACTATTTAATGACGTTCCAAGATTTATGGAAGTGTCCATTTTTATGTATTGGATAAATCTCTCTCTCTCTCTCTCTCTCTCTCTCTCTCTCTCTCTCTCTCTCTCTCTCTCTCTCTCTCTCTCTCTCTCTCTCTCTCTCTCTCTCTCTCTCTCTGAAATAAAATGAAAAGTACAAGAAAGAAATCAAACTGTACCGCTTTTAAAATCTGATATAGAGATTCAATAATTTTTATGTCAGGTAATTTTTTTTGTTTCTGTTGTATTTAAATTAAGAACAAAATAAAACCACGCCACATATTGTGTACAGTTTGTTTGTTCAGTGTGTTCTCAGATTATTTAAAGCAGTACTTTGGAGTGATCGATGCATACGTATTGATTATGCTTCTCATATAACACTTGGTGCCTTTACATTTTTATCTTTGCTTGGTTTTCGTCATACTCAATACATATATTCTACCATTTAGAATTCCAATTCTTGAAACATCACGAAAATATTAAGAAACAAACTCCACGGTGCATATGTTTTATGTATAAAATTGTGGACTCCACGAGGAGTCGTATAGTCAAATAGGAGAATGGTTTGCATGGGCATTACATATTAGGTCTACCTAAATCAAGGATAAGGAACTTGGAGTTCAAATTTCCTTGAATATGGAAACAAAAAACTTCCTAATGTGGAAAGAATAATTACTATAAGAGTTATATCAACAGTTAAACCTTGTTAAAATTACGAGACTGACAAAAGTAGCAGAAATGTGAATTTATCTTGAAACAAAAAAACTCCGGTAAGTTATATCTCAGAACATGCAATAACATTATCGAGCATCATTGACAGATTGATATTTGTATTACGTTATGAAGCATCATTGACAGATTGATATTTTTATAACATTACCAAGCATCATTGACAGATTGATATTTGTATAACATTGCCAAGCATCATTGACAGATTGATATTTTTATAACATTACCAAGCATCATTGACAGATTGATATTTGTATAACATTACCAAGCATCATTGACAGATTGATATTTTTATAACATTACCAAGCATCATTGACAGATTGATATTTTTATAACATTACCAAGCATCATTGACAGATTGATATTTTTATTACATTATGAAGCATCATGGATAAAAGTATATTTTTATAACATTATCAAGTATCATTGACAGATTTATATTATTTTAACATTACCAAGCATCACTGGCAGATTTATATTTTTAAATTTTATTATTAAGTATTATTGACCGACTGATATTTAAAAAAAAACATTATCAAATATCATTGACAGATTGATATTATAATAATATCAAGCATCATTGACAAATGATATTTTTTTAATATTATCAAGCATTTATTGACAGATTGATATTTTATAACATTATCAAGCATCATTGAAAGATTAATATTTTTATAATATTATGAAGCGTCATCAACATAATGATATTTGTAAAATATTACCAAGCATTATTGACGAATTGATATTTTTATAACAATATCAATCATCACTGACAGACTGACATTTCTATAGCAGGATCAAACAACATTGACAAATTTATATTTTTATAATATTATCAAGTATCACTTACAGAATGACACTTTTATAACATCAACAAGCATCATTTACAGAATGGGGTTAGCATTGTAGATATAAAGAAATGAATTGCTAACAATTATAGAAAATGCAAAAGAGAATAAAAAGTTGAACGATATTGCGATGGGGAAAAAAGGCATATTTTCACTTTTCTAGATACTCCAAATCAGACTGCTTCAATTTATTTTTAAGTATTAATTTGACCAAATTTACGTAGATTAATCGACCGGACTGGATCACTAGATCTTAAAGTTGCGTGTATGATTGCATACTTTAATTCCAAGGTTTAACTTACAATGCCCGAATGCATGGAAGACCGCATGATCTTTTGCGAGGGAGGGGGAGACACTCAATAATGGCTGGGAGAGTTAGTATAGTAAACAGTCGGAAACTAAAGATAATATTTACTAAGCGTTTTGAACAGAATCTTGTAATTTATTTTCAGCTTCATTTCCATGATTACATTAGTCTGAATATGTAAGCAGTACCAGCAACGCGGAGCGAGACATGTTGTACGCATGCCAAACAACCGCCTACCTAAGAGACTCTTCTATGGCGAACTCTAGCAAAGACAGCAATACCACGGAGGTCAGAAGAAACGCTTCAAAGACAATTTGAAAGCTACATTGAAAGGGTTCAATGTAAACCCAGACTCATGGGAGCAAACAGCTAGAGATCGAGTCACTTGGCGCTCCTATCTGCTAGAGAGATGAAGAGGCAAGGTAGAAAATCACGTGTCAGCAACCCTCTTGGAGATGTCCCACTCATCCCGTGCCCATTTTGCAACTGAACCTTCCGTGCAAGGATTGGTCTTATCAGCGCACACACAGAATAAAACCAGCCTCTCCAATTCACGGATGACTAAAGTGGTTCTCGTCGACTCGACGGACAAACAACACACACACACACACACACACACACATATATATATATATATATATATATATATATATATATATATATATATATATATATATATATATATATATATATATATATATATATATATATATATATATATATATATATATATATATATATATATATATATATATATATATATATTGACCTATGTTGCGGGAGCCTATGCCCAAATGTCATCAGTGTTTATTGATAAATAAGATCAATCAGTATGTAGAACGTTCATACAGTTATGAAGTTTTCGAATGTTCGCCCAGCCTTTGTTTGGCTGACTAGATAATGTATGCGTGAGTATGGTTTATTAATCTGCTAAATAAAACTCAGTTCAACCTATACCAGTTTTTACAAACAACGCCGTATGTTTATAAAAAAAAAATTTGTCGGCGCGTTCGCTTTTCGAAACAAACGTACAATGTTAGATTCTTTTAAAAGATGAAGTTCTAAATATGAATTAAAGAAACGAACTCAGCGCTAGGTACAAATTACGAAGCAATTGACCATTTTTTGTTTCTGCGAACTTCAAAGGTGGCGTAATGTCCCATGGACACCAGCATGATTTTGACCTATATCCGTAAACCCTAATAGCGGACAACTACTTGTTTGTCACCCTCCTTCCCACCTACGGTACCAATTGTCTCTTCAGAGTCGATGTAAAACACTACTTTACACACCGACAATAGTATAATTGGCTTCTAATGCTATGCTTAATAATTGAAACTATCAATAGTCCACAAAAGAACCTCATTGGCAATCGCCTCCTGTTGTATAACGGTATGCCACGATCGAATAGCGATGAGCAACAATATGCACGTATATATATTTACTATATGCACTTACGTATACACGCAGATTCTTCAATTCGTATAGTTGCATCTCACTTATTTCATACGTATGCATTAATAATCACGTTTTTTTTATAATGCACCAGGCACCATGAATAACAGGTACACGGCGTGTGTCTCTTTGACCTATTTGGATTTAATTTCAACAAACAATAACCGGTATTCCTTACTTGGAGGCGTTTCGGTACGTGAGATGCTTCTGCTGGGTTGTTGAGAATGAGTAACGTTAGTTTCCTACACTATTCAACTTTGGTCCAATTTTTTCGGTGATTAGACCTATTTTGTGGTTGTCTCGATGACTGGTCAGGTTAATTGGTATGCGATCAACCTTTTCCTTTACGTTATATTTTAAAAGGTCATCGCAGTTTGTTTGCTTATCCCTTTGTAAACTAATATAAATCCAACGCTTTATGTTGCGCTTAATGTTTGCCGTTTCTCTGTTTTGTAAGTGCCTTTTGACAAAGACCGCGAGAGTTGAAATTGTTCAGTTTGTTGCATTTACCTTTAATATATTTCTTTGTGTACTTCTTTTTTCTCATGTCTCCGTGGTCATAATAAATAATATTTAAACTGCAGGAATTTGCACGCAAACCACAAACTTCAGGTCCAAGGGGAAGATATCGAATCTTTCAATTAGGCCATACTTTTATTTAGGAAGCGATACTCTTGGATTTGGCAGAGTCGTTTTACGACGTTTGGAGGCCCTAGGCACAAACTCTAATCTTAAAAGTAACCAGAATTGCGCCTCAATCTCAGTCTTACATATAGAGTATTGTATTGCATTTCCAAAATCAGGTGGTGTGCAATTTTGTTAAATTTGCTAATATAGTACTCAACTGCAAACACAACCGACACCAAAATTTTGTTTTTGGGCCACCGCAGGGCCCTAGGCACGTGCCTCGCGTGTCTGTGCCTTGAAACGACACTATCATGAGAAAGGAATAACAACTTACACACTTTCGAACAAAACACATAAATTTTGAAATTCGCTGACACTCAGGAAGACATGCGGAAAGAGTTTACAACGTTAATGTATTTATATATTAATTATATAAATTATATATTTATTTATATTTACACACACACACACACACACACATATATACATATATATATATATATATATATATATATATATATATATATATATATATATATATATATATATATGTGTGTGTGTGTGTGTGTGTCAGTTTTATACAACTGTGAGTGATTTATATTGAAAAGTTTTAGTAACAAAAACAAAACAGAACATTCATTTTGTAAACAGAAAAACTGTTTTAATTGAATAAAACGAAGCAAACATTCTGCTAAAAAAGCAAATATCCTATTTAATACAAACCGGGCTTTTAAAAACCTTTTGAATATTGATGTAAATCACACAAGCCATTCTATTTCGTGGAAAGACTTTTAACTTTATAGCCGTGTTAACTGCATATCAATAAGACCCAGATTCCCACTGATCCGATTAAAACCATATCTCCGTTGTCCTACGTGAATATATGAAGAAACCGCTTAGTGTTCATGTTCTGGTGTTCTTGTGATCTTTGAGTTAGCCAGTGAAAATACAGCTTTCAAAATTCTGAAAGTAAATCAAATCGTTCGAATTTACATTGATGCTCTTCGTGCACACTGTTCAGCCTCCATATGGGAAGATATAATACTATATATTTTATTGGTCGATACAATTAGCTATTATGATAATAACATAGATTACAGGAACATGACCCTTCAGTGGTCGCTGTCAGATCTTCATGTATAATCAGACTGACCCCACCACATTTCCCTGATACAAACGGAAATGTCTGCTTATTCTAACGTTTTTTTTTGATAAGAGAAAAAGTTAATACACTAATCGTTACAATACAAAATGTTCACTATGACATATTTTAAGAGTAGCTTTTTGTACTAAAAGAAGTTCTAAAACATAATTGAATATGATTTTTCTGTATGAAATTTGTAAAACATAAGACACTGTTGAAAACGTTTTATTTTATTTTGAACGGATTACAAACTCTCAATGGTTTTATTGCTTCTTTGACCATAAACATGTATGATCATGAAATGGAAATAAATAATAGAAATTTCTCTTGGAAGGGGATCAAGGAATTGACAGAGTATAGAGAATATGTATCTTTTCAAGGCAATGGAGTGGCCCTGGAAAGAACCTTTGGTTTTTGTTAACACCATTCAGTTAATAGAGGACATCTCAAGGATCTTTTTCTCTTCCTCAAACTTCGTCTGATCTCTGGACTGTAGATTAAGACTCTCTTCAGACAGCCTTGCCTCTCCACATAGATTCTTCATTTTCAATGGGCTGTCTCAGTCACCTGGGTAATTGCCCATGATGATTTGACATTCATGGTATAGTCTGGGTTGAACAGCATTGACGATCGGAAGGTAGAAGATTCTACGTTAGTCCACATTTTATGACGAGAACAAGTGTAGGGGATGAAGTGAACCGCGATTATTTATAGTGGAAGAGCGTATCGAAACGGAATGAATTCTTTCATCAATCCTAACAAGCGTTACAAAATTCAATTACAGTATGGCATCTGTCTTCAAATTCAAAGAGAGCTACCTGTGACGTCAAATTGCCTATATAAGTGCGCAAGTGTCTGTGCGCAGTGAGTCAATGCATCACATTTAGAATATAACGGAACATAGAAGACGATCAATTTGGGTGTACCAGCCGTGGATAACAAGAAGCGATGGCGTATCAGCAGCATGCAAAGGAAACTCAGACTTACTTCCAGAAGAGAACGATTTTAATTGGGATTTAGTGGATTTTTTCCCTTCTTCACAAGAATTTGTTCCGATTCCAGCACCTTCGCCACATCATACTTCTTTACCGTACGTGGAGGATTTGAAACAGAGACAGAAAGAAGAACTGGAGAAATGTTTGCAACAGCAGAAAGAATCATAACAAGCTTTTCTCATTTAACAGTAACTGCGAGAAGAAAAGTGGGAAGGGTTTGATTGTTGGTGTGTTATGTTATGACTGGGGTGGGGGTTCTCCTAGTATTTTATTTAAACAATTGTTGAAGTCCCACCCAGGCTCGATTTTGGTTGGAAGTTAATTAGTGAAAGATAAATGTACAGCTCCGAGACCCAGTCACAAATGTCAATGGTTAAATAATTAAATATACAAAAAGGGTGAAATTCAATGAACAATAATTTAAAATTAGTTCAATAGTAAAATGATTCAAATTTCCCAAATGTACTCCTTCCACTTGACCCTTTAATATATTGCATCACTTGATTCGTAGTGTGAAATAGATTTTTACCTATCCTTGTATACTACTCATCTCACGTATTCATCCCTATTCATTCTCCTCTTCTTCCACGACTTTCTCCAAATTCTTTCTCTTCCACCTCGACTGTTCTATTCTCCTCCTGGACATCTCTATACTCCTTTTCCTAGTCTTCTACTTTCTCCTCCAGATTAATTTTCCTTCTCCTCCCATTTTATCTACCTTCTCTTACTGACTAGACTTTTGTCGACTCCCACTGCTCTGCTAGTCTCACGTCCGTCTCCGCCTCTTGGAGACTACGGACTCGACTGAACTGGAAGTTATGTCCAATACACAACTTCCTTTTCAAAGGTTTTCTACCCGTATAATCTGTTCTCCGTTTTACCGCCAAACTACGAGTGGCTTCTCGAAGTAACCGTATTTCTTCAAAACCCTTTATAGGTGAAACTGACCCTTTGCTTGCGAGGTACGAATCAAAATTATAATCACACCCTCTGTCTCAATTCTGATTGGATTTCGCTATTAACTGATCCAAACTTAGCGAACAATGTTCTCTCGCTGTCTGTATACGTGGGGAAGGTTTCTTCTCCTTCTCGGTTACGGCATTCGGTCACCTCCAATAAACTTGCAACTTGTTGTATTCTTTGGAAAACACCAACAACACCTTGTTCTCTACTTGATACTGGCGTGGTTTCCCGCGTTTGTTGTCGCCTGACGAGACATCGCTCGCTTGATATATTTCTGTGCGAGGGTACAAACATCTTGCAGTTTGTTTCACAAATCCGCGACATACTGGCAGGTAGTACGTACCTCTTTGATAGCGTTATCGTATGTCCAAAGCAATTACGTACCTCTTTGATAGCGTTATCGTATGTCCAAAGCATTACGGCAATTGGACTACGTAGCCCTCGCCATCCTGCAAGACTCGTTTTCGTGGGTAAGACATGTCCTGGTCTATGGGTGACATCCTTATATGTAGGTCCCCTTCCTGCGACCTCCCTGTGGCCTGACGGTTACGTACAACTGGCTCTCCCTTATCCACACGGCGCCACTCACTGGGTCGGGGTAGGTCCATACTCCTGGAACATCCATTCTTCGAGTGTGCCTGCTTTTATCTCTCCGTCATGCTGACGATCTCTTCGAGAGTCCTGTGCTTTCTCTCCGATATGAATACTGTCAACTCGCGAAGGTATGTACTCAAGACACCAGCAACACAACACACCAGGACAATGACAAATAAGCCTGGACCAACGGCTAAGAGACAAGAACTACTTGCGGTCCAACACACCAGCATCAACTTAACCTACTAACCTCTTGAGCAGACACCAGAGGCAAATACATCGAACATTTGCCTGGGACAACCAACTTTTAATCCTTAACAATGGGACACCAATAAAGATAGACCCCACAACTGAAAAATTCTTCCAATAACAACCTCAACCATTGCACAAATCATAGACTGGAATGTACTACAAGACAGCACACTAGGATGTGACCACTTTCCAATATGCATCACTATCTACACAAAAACCTATGGAACAAGTAGGAAACATTCCAAGATGGAGAACGAAAAATGCAGACTGGGAACTATTTAAAACCAGCTTAAGCACAAAACACATAGACGACCCACACAAGACAGACACCAACCAGTTCTACAGAATCATCCAGGCAATCAACGAATCAGCGCAAGAAAGCATCCGAAATCAAGTGGCATGACTAGCAAACCCAATCTACCATTGTGGAATGAAGACTGCAAATCGGATCTCAAAGAAAGATAAAAGCCCGAAATCGATTTAAACACGCCAAGCTATTCACAAACTTTATCGTCTACAAAAGTTCGGAGGCTAAACAGGTATCATGGCAGTCATACTGCTTCACTGTCACACACTCCGCTAACACTAATGAAGTCTGGGCAAACATTAAAACAATTTAAGGCAATGTCCCTTTTACAGCAACTAAAACAACAGGAACTCAAACCAACCAAGAGAAAGCCGAAGAACTAGCTACGCACTTCACCCATTTCAGCAGCAATACTAATCACACACCTACATTTACAATACAACGTCAAAACCTTGAACAGGAATATCTACACCTCTTCAAGGATCACATCGCGAAACAAAAACATAATAACTCACCACTAAACGACTCTTTGCAACTACAAGAATGAACCAGAGCGCTGAGCAAGAAAACAATATTTCTCACCAGAGGACGACAACCTAGATTCTGAAATATACAAGCGACGTCCAATCAACATGCAACTAATAGTTCTGAACTTAATCAACTTTATCTGGAGCACAGAAAAAATTTCCACAGCCTGGAAATAATCAATTGTAATCTCTATTCCAAGGCCATGAAAGGACACCAAAATGGCCTATTCATATCGTTGAGTCTCTCTAACAAATAACATTTGCAAAATCATGGAAGCTATGATAAACAATAGACTCCGACAACACTTGAAAAAAAAACACCTACTCTAGGAAAATCAAAGTTGATTTAGGAATAAACTCTCCACCTTGTACCAACTTGTGCGCATAGAAGCCAACATAAAAGTTGCCTTTAACGCAAAGCAAAAACGGAACCGGCATCTAAGAGCCATATTTTTAGACCTCGAAAGGCCTTAGACCTAATCTGAACTAAAGGACTTATATTCAAACTTAACTAATATTGGATAACAGAATGGATGCACCGATGAATTTCAAACTTTCATACAGGAAGAAAAATCAAAGCCCAAGTTAGAGATGCATACTCGATGACATACACATTGGATAATGGAAGACGGGAAGAAATACACTTCGACTATCAATAAGGAAATCTACACACGAGGACACAAACCCAACAAAACAAGCAATTCAACAATACAGACAACCATTTAACTACATCCATGTCTATAAACTCTACACCCACCCACCCTGCGGCCAGCAGAGTTCACACACTCTGTGAAGAAATAGAACTAAAGAAATTTCAAGCGGAACAGCGCGTAATCAAGGATCCATCAGAGTGGAGGAATAATTCCCGCACCATAAAAAACATAAATGCACACACAGTTGGAAACAAAGCACAAAACCAATGGAAAATTCTAATGGAAACCCAAAGATTACTGCGCAGATTATACCAAAATATATTAGATGAATCCACAACCAAGGAATTTAATAGAACAGCAGCGAAAAGGCGATATCCAAACAACAAACCCAAATAGGTACAAGATTCCAAGACGACTGTTCCATCTACTCAGCTGAATTCTGGACAATCAACCAAACATTGAAGTGGATTCAATCCCACCCTACCTAAGACATGTCATCATCACAGACACACTAAGCGTCATGAAATCTATTCAAACGGGATCAACCAAAAAGCAAAGAAAACATGCTAGAAGAAACAATGCAACTGATAAAAGAGCTAACATGGAATTTATATGGGTCACATCGCACATTAACCTGATTGGAAACGAAAAAGCATACCTAGCAGCGAAAAGAAACCTCCTCAACAACGAATATACTCGCCTATAGCATTCGAGAACGATACAGCCAAGTAAAACAACGCTTTAATCTGAAATGGCAACTATTCCAACTACAAAACGAAATCACTAGGAAAACCAATATCCTAAAGGTGTGTAAGTAACAGATGTAATAACCATCAACCACCTTATGACAGGAAAAACCTTACTAAAGGACAGCTTCGGAAAATAAGTAAAGGACCAACGCAACCACAACAACAACTGCCCGTATTGCCCAGTCCCAGAAATACTGGAACACATTTTCAATACATGCTAACATACATATATCAAACTAAACACAAGAACTTCAGGGAATACTTAAAAAGGATAGGATCACCTACAACTTACCCGAACCTACTGGACAGAAAACAGGCTATCAGCCTAGAAGCCACTCACATAATATGATACATAAAACAGAACAACAAGTACGGGAAGATATAAGTACAGCAGAGGGGAATACAATGCACGCGAAGAAATATAGATCTATATTAATCATACAAACCGTCCAACACCACAATGCCCACAAACAGCATTAACATTATTCGGACTAACAACTAACAACTAAACATTCACAAATACTTCCGGGACGAATTCGGCTTGACAACATGAAAGCTAAAGGAATAAGGATAAGTATCACCAAATCAAGAGAAGAATTAAGGCATCAAAAATCACAAAATTACAAATACAACAGAACAACGAGGGAGCCAAAACTATCAGACAACCAATCATGATCACGTCAGGATCAATAATGGATACATGTTAAGTAAAGCAACTTAAAGAATAAGGACTATGACAAACGCCAGCTAAGAAACCAAGTCCCCAAACTGAATCTAAAACAATTAAATGAAACGAGCACCAGGACAGCAGGACCATAGCAACTTAAAGAATAAGGACTATGACAAACGACAGCTAAGAAAAAAAAGTCCCCAAACCAAATCTAAAAGAATTAAATGAAACGAGCACCAGGACAGCAGGACCATGGCAACTTAAAGAATAAGGACTATGACAAACGACAGCTAAGAAACGAAGTCCCCAAACCAAATCTAAAAGAATTAAAAGAAACGAGCACCAGGACAGCAGGACCATGACAACTTAAAGAATAAGGACTATGACAAACGACAGCTAAGAAACAAAGTCCCCAAATCGAATCTAAAAGAATTAAATGAAAAGAGCACCAGGACAGCAGGACCATGGCAACTTAAAGAATAAGGACTATGACAAACTCCAGCTAAGAAACCAAGTCCCCAAACTGAATCTAAAAGAATTAAATGGAAAGAGCACCAGGACCATGGCACCAACTGCCAAGCCAAAAGTTGGGTCCCAAAGAAATAGAGCCATTAAGGACACCAAAAACAACAAAAGGAAACAGGACTATGGCAACAAATTTCAAACTTGTATGCATGTATTCTGGAACGGCATCAGCAAATTCGAGCCCTATGCCCCGCCCCAATTTACGGGCGGGATCCTCTGTGAGCACGAAATTTGTAATTAAAATTTTTAATAAGTTTTATATGTTGTTGAACTTAAACTTTTCTTACATCTATAGATTTATCTTTAGAAATTACTAAAACACTCGGCCCATGCGAACGCGGGATCAAATTGGGCCAAATCCATCCAATCAGCCTAAGGTTGGCTCTGCCTGCAGAAATAATCATGTAAATTTTGTAACCGTAACACTTCTCCTGTTTATTTGTTTGATTATTTCTTCTGTTTGTTTATTTGTCTGTTTTGCACTTACTTTTGAAACAGTTATATATATATATATATATATATATATATATATATATATATATATATATATATATATATATATATATATATATATATATATATATATTGATATATATATCAATTAGCATTTTCCATTTTAAAAAATGATATCTAATAGAAAATTACTTCCTACAATGATCCTTATGTAAAATATGAAAACCAGAACATTAGCTATGTAACATATACATAGGAAATTCCAAAATATAGACCTAGACCCAAATAAACAAATAATAACATAATAATAATAATAATAATAATAATAATAATAATAATAATAATAATAATAATAATAATAATAATAATAATAATAATACGTTTAAATGAACATAGAGAATAATTCAGGTATGTATTAGGTGTTTACAGAATAGTTAATTCGAGTGCAACATATAATGTTGAATTACATTATATATATATATATATATATATATATATATATATATATATATATATATATATATATATATATATATATATATATATATATATGCACCAGAATTTGCGACACTCTTTGTCTTAACGCACTTCTCAAACGGTTGTTGTTGTTGTTGTTGGGCTTAACGCCATTTTTCACCACACGATAGGCTACTCATGGCGGCCAAACGGTAAAACTTGTTAGCTGGTCCCAATTATAGTTCTTTGAGCTTGTTTTTAAGGCTGTTAGAGTTAATGCCCTTATTTGATGTGGTAATTACATTTTGAGGAAGAGAAAAATCAATAGCCCTGTGAGGAAGGCAACCAGGAGGTTCGTGGGGAAGGCAGCCGGTAGCCGTATGAGGAAAGCAACAAGTAGCCCTGTGAGGAAGGCAAGCGGCAGCCCTATGAAGAAGGCAACCGCTAGCTCCTTGAGGATGACAACCGGTAGCCACTCTTTCTCTTATACTTGTTTTGCCTGTTACTATGCTAAGACGACGCGTAAACAATATACATAATGGAAACTCATTTTTATTTGATGCACGGTAAAGATTAATGACGTGGAGATTTTCATTAAGACGTCTATTTTCGATACAGATTACAACAACACTGTATTCATCGCGCTTTTTAAAACGACGTGATCACGTATCCTACTACTAACCGTCATGCTAATCTGTCGAGGGAAAAGTTTAACAGTTTCATCCAACAGAAGACATTGGGATTGCAGCACAACTTGGCAAGTTTAAAATCGATTTTGTTTAACCGCTCAAAATAAAGAAACAGTCACTTAATCTGTTCGATGTAGGATGGTCGGCGCAGTAAAATTGCCAAAACTGGGTACTTGCCATGGATGGTTGTAAAAATTGGTAAAGTTATTACAGCCGACATACGAAATTTTTACTCAAGCCAGTCCGACTTCCGATTGGACCCTTAAAACTTCAAATCTTTACAGAAGAATTAAAGATCCTTTCCAGAAATGCTGATTTGAAACGTATAAGATCAACAAACCTTGTAAGAAGAGCAAATAACTGTCCATTCTCTTGCTAAAATTGGTCGATCAAGTCAGACCATTGACTGTTAAAAAATCAGTTGCATATTTCATTGGAAACTGCCCTGGATAAATTCAGAAGTTAGTGAAAAAGTTACTTGCATTAACGGTTTATTTCAATAAACCTACATCATAGGATGTTTAACATCACTACCACACGTATATTTCTGTCTTATATTTAAAATGTGCTTAAGGCAGTGGTGTTTAAACTTTTTGAAGCTGTGGATGTCGTGATCAGATGGCGGACCCGTATCAGCCTAAATTTGGCCGATCGACATTATTATTATTTTATGTAATCCGTGTAAGATATTAGTAAGTAATAACGATAGAATAGAATAAAATCAATACAGAAAAAACAGTTCAGTACTCAGTTGTTTTTATAATTATTGATGACAATGAAAAAATTTCAAATGTACTATTTTTATTCTTTTTTGGAACCTGCTTGCGGCCCCTTTGAGCAACATGCAACGGACCCCAAGGGTTTAGCTGACCACAGTTTGAAAACTCCTGTTGCTTAGAGAATCCGCGAAAGCCGTTTAGCGTAAGGGAGGTAACTCTGACGGGCTTAATCGTGCATGATATCATGAGTGTATGTATGTATGTATGTATGTATGTATGTATGTATGTATGTATGTATGTATGTATGTATGTATGTATATATATATGAATATATAAATATATATATATATATATATATTTATGTATATATATATATATATATATATATATATATATATGTATATATATATATATATATATATATATATATATAATAAAATAAAAAAGAAAGGAATATGTCAACGTTTGAATAAAATATTCCTTTATGTGAAATCACCTAATTGAATAATTGAAGAGAGAGAGAGAGAGAGAGAGAGAGAGAGAGAGAGAGAGAGAGAGAGAGAGAGAGAGAGAGAGAGAGAGAGAGAGTTTCATTTGTATGATTGCCGAGATGCTCAGATTTGTCTCGAATGAATCTATATAGATTATGATGAAAATAAAAATAGCATCAATATTAATATGAATCAGTTTCCATAGATTTGTGTGAATTAATCTGAATTACTGGAAAACCTTGTAAAAGTAAACTGTAGCATTCCAAATGAATGAATGAACTAAGAAATCTGAACGACTTCAAAATGTAAATTATAACATTTCAGTTACATGTACTAAGGAATATTTCGATGGCCATTCTATACACAAGATGAGGATTACGAACGCCATATGAAATTATAAGAGCTTTACTTTACTTTTATGTGCGACCTAAGGCATGATTTCTAATGTAAACATAAGTCTGTTTGCAAAATAAAAACCGCCATTTATCTATACTGTTAGGGGATCAAGAAACGAAACCTAAAACAATGAATAACAATTTTAAATTAACCATGTCATAATATAGGCACGAATGATACAGCTTCTTTTTATACACTAACTGAAAATGAATCTATTTTCAAATATTATGGCTTGTACAGTAAAAGCAGTAGAAGTATTTTTATGTTATCGGTTACTATGGAAACAAAAATGAAATATTTTAACATGTGATACCATGTAATGATGTGCCGGTGAGGAGATTTTCGACACTTATTAAGGGTGTGGGTTGATATAAATAGAATAAAACCAAAGAAAATTGATTTTAACTTTTTAAGGCTTTTCCTTTATTTTTCTTTTTTATCGCTGTTCTGTTTCTTTTGGAAGATACAAAGTTTTACTATGTGCGACTTACCCTTGACTATCTTGATGTACTCTTAAGCCCCTATATGAACTATATGAATTTATACAAAGACATTTTAAAGCCCTTATTCAAAGCCCTTTTTAAGCCCTTATTCAAAACCTTATTAAAGCCCTTATTGAAAGCCCTATTAAGGCCCTTATTGAAAGCCCTATTAAAGTCCTTATTCAAAGCTATATCAAAGTCCTTATTCAAAACCCTATTAAAGCCCTTATTCAAACCCCTTTTAAAGCCCTTATTCAAAGCCCTATTAAAGTCCTTATTCAAAGCCCTATTAAAGTCTTTATTCAAAGCCCTATTAAAGTTTTTATTCAAATCCCTTTTAAAGCCCTTATTCAAAGCCCTTTTTAAAGTCTTTATTCAAAACCCTATTAAAGTTTTTATTCAAATCCCTATTAAAGCCCTTATTCAAAGCCCTATTCAAGCCCTTATTCAAAGCCATTTTAAAGCCCTTATTTAAAACCCTATTAAAGCCCTTATTGAAAGCCCTATTAAGGCCTTTATTCAAAGCCCTTTTAAAGCCCTTAACCTTTAAACTAGGAACTTGACTAATACAATATGCGGATCTGAGCAATGTTTCATCGACTTATAAGTAAGGGTTAGAAAGTGACGGTAAGGAACCGAGCACTTTATTGTATTGCCTTTTACAATAAACAAGACTTTGATGCAAAGTGTATGAATACGTGAGACTCGGTCAAGTCAAGATCTTGAAAGGTTTAATTAAAATACCATCGTAGGTCAAAGTTATACCTGTATATGGACAAAAGTCAATGAATTATCTTTCATTATGTTGTACCTTTGGTGAAGAGTGCGTGACTGTAATATACGACAAACTATGTAGTCATAACACTCTAGACTCCCGTGTAGTTTGTGCTAACACTGTTAGATAAACATCTTTTACCCGACGTACCAGTTCACAAGTTGACGCTTCGGCGTTGTTCACCTTTTGTTAATCAAGTTTAATTAGGTAAGACGTAACGGTACGATTCCTCGACCTTTGTAATGCACATGTTGGCCACGAGGCACATCAGAGCAACTGACCCGACATCACATTGTTGGAAATAATTAAACCAAGGATAATTAACGTCGGATAAATTAATTCCTATACACATAAAGCACTTCGTATCCCAAGAAATATGCCGGAGTCAAAATCTACGACTGTCGGATAAAAATATAGTATTTAGTGAGAGGAGATTTTTGTTATGTTAGCTTTCTAGGCACTTTTTAACACAATATTACCTATATTAATTGCGAAGGAAGGTACAGAATTTTATTCATATGATTTTTATTGTAGGTTATACTGATTTAGGATAAGGTCAAGTAAACAGGGTATGCCGCCGAGAAACAGATAATTGTCCATAGCTATTACATACTTAGGAAACGAGGTTGGCCAAGTTTGCGTTTGATGAAAATTTATGTGAGTGGCATATCAATGATACAGCGTTCATACTATACAAATATTTATTCATACCACATGTTAATACACATATTTACCCTTCGAACGGAAAGCAGAAAGGATTGAAATGAAATAGTTTTTCCTGTTAAATTCATTTAAAAGACGGGGATACTTGATACCAATGATTAATGAGTGGAAATGCATCATCAATTTATAAGTTTCGAATCAACAGCACGCGGTTCCAATTTTTATATATGCGTATTATTACACATGAACGGATCATAATTTGATGTGTCAATAGTATACCAATGGTATATCAAATTGCTTACCTTGATATCAAGACTGTAAAAGTCATGTTATTATATATATATATATATATATATATATATATATATATATATATATATATATATATATATATATATATATATATATATATATATAAGAAAAAAGAAAATTAGTTTATGTAACGGAACATCAATATATTAGTACCAGGCATACAATTAGCACTGCCTATTCAATGACCTAAGCTAATATATAGATCATCTTCCTTCGTCGAATTGGTGCTTCTACCAAAGCTTTGCCTACGCTTAGTTGTGACGTCATACAGAAAATTTCTGAAGTTTCCTATCTTCCAGATCCGAGACAAATAAGTTGTACAGTTGCGAGGATTTTACACACACAAAAAGGCAGCAAATAAGTGAGATAATTCACTTAATTATGTTTATAGATGCAAAAGCGTAATTATTTATGGTGACGCTATCATTCCACCGTTCAATTATGATGTTTATTAAACATTACTTACGTATGCTATCTATGTGAGTCTCTTTGTTTCTAGACTGATTTATATAATGCAATGGACCCAAGTAAGAACCCATATGATAACAGACATAGGATACTGGAGCAAATAGTCTTTTAAGATCGAATGTTAGTTCCATATAGCTGAAATAAATAAAAAGTTGAAAACAACAGATTGGTAGTAACATATTCAGACGTTTCACTGTTCATAATAAGCCTTGATTCCTAATAAACCATTTGGAGGTTTGATCGTTCACGATGATTCCTAATTCCTAATAAAGCATTCGGTGGTTTGATCGTTCACGATGATTTTTAATTCCTAATAAAACATTTGGTGGTTTGATCGTTCACGATAAGTCCTGATTATTAATACAATTTTAGGATGTTTCACTGTTCACGATGAGTTTTGATTCCTAGTAAAACTTTCGGAGGTTTGACTGTTCACGATGAGTCTGATTTTGAAGGACAAGCAGACGTCTTTTTCTAATCTGGTATATCTTCATATTAATAAGAAATTGTGAAGAATTGCTAACCCAAACTGCCAAAACTTTAAATAGTTCGAAAATTTGTAGAACATACCAGCTTAAGTTAAGATAATTATAAGTTTACCATGCGAAAGCGAAATAATTACATTTATTTTATTTTATATCAGAGAGAGAGAGAGAGAGAGAGAGAGAGAGAGAGAGAGAGAGAGAGAGAGAGAGAGAGAGAGAGAGAGAGAGAGAGAGAGAGAGAGAGAGAGAGAGAGAGAGAGAGAGAGAGAGAGAGAGAGATGTTATTTTAGGTTTCCCATTAATATTGAGCAAAACAATGTTAAATTCATGTAAAACGATAACCATTACTCCCTGCGGCAAGTTTTGATTCCTCAGTCATTAAAAAAAAAACTATGGACGTTAATACTTATTGTAGAATAATTGAGGGTTCGCAAATGTGGACCATTTAAACCATATACCAGGCATCAGGAATCTTTTATAACTGATGCGCTAGGTCGGCGCAATTGTAGAACGCATTGTGCGATTTATATTAGTTACTTTATTTTAATTATCATTTCTAGTACATACAATACAACTTGTACCGCGTGCCTTTCCAGACTGCTGGAGTGCCATATTTGCCGACACCTGCCATGTACAAACTATAAACCGTTTGCCCACAGGAAAATGTTATGGTTACAGGTTCGTGTGCATTATTAGCTTGATCGTGGCAGGTTCTCGATGACTACTGTAAACGAAAATACTCAAGATATACACAAAACAAAATAAGTTTTTTTTTTCACTCGCTGTCGGTAAAAGCGTGTTTGATGCCGCGTAATTATGCGTCGTCGTCAGGCTTAGAACTTTTCATATGCAACATTAAACGAGTTATTTTCCCCTAGTCGGAATAAACCTAAATGTCCTTTGGTCTACATACTTTATTTTCACGCTCCTTTATCTAAACTCTCCTTAAGCGTCAATTAGCTTCACTCTTTTAACGCGTCCATTTGATATGCTCTCCTGACGCGTCCATTTGACGCACTCTTCTTGCGCGTCCATTAGATACCTCTTTAAATATTTTCTGTCTAGGTGAGCGGTTCTGAAATACGAAATTAAACGGATATCTGTATCTAACATCAATTCAGCCGTATAAATGGGTCTAAAAGAAAATTCGGTAGATAAATTTAATGCCACACTATTTCCATTCCTTCCAAAAGGTACACACCATTTACAGTTCTTTTGGTAATAAATGTTTTGAACTTAAATTGCTTTAATTAAGTAAAGCAAGTCTATTTTGATTATTTGCTATTACACATGTTAGGAAAACTGCTAAGCAGATGCCATGAAGATAAAATTTAACGGTAAACATATTAAGTTCGACATAGATTCCAACGTTTCTTTAATATTGATCTTCAAAAAATTTGTATAATTTTTCGTGATTGCCCCATGTCAATATATCACACTAATTCACATTAAGGCCAAAATGAAATATGTATGGTTCATCGGATGCTTGCTTGTTAATTAATCAGCCAAAGCCCAAATAATGCAAAGCATATTTCTAAATACATATGTAGACAAAGAAGAATATGAAAAGACGTTTATATTTTCAATGGCAAGCAACAAAAACATTAATATGTATATATGAATATATTTTAAATATATATTGTATCACTTTGAAACATAAATTGACACTGCCGAACATAGTCTTCCATTAAGTTAGATTGATTACAGCTAGATTTCATTCCAAAAATACTGAATGAAGGCTTATGTATGAAAACCTTTCCGTAATATGTCAACCATAGCAGTAATAAGTCTTGATTTATTGGATAACACGTGAATCAAAAGAAGTTCATTTATGTAATAGATAACAAAGTTGATGATGTGCATGAACAAAAGATACAATGGGGAATTAGGTTTCTAAATTACAAGAACAGAGAGACGCTTTTTTGATTTTGTTTGTGCCAAAATCTTGAAAAAATAGGAATGTTAACCACATTCGTTTAATTAATGTTCATAATGCACAATGTTGCACCTGCATCAGATTCTAGGAAAATTAAACTTTATATTGCAGAAAATAATTTTAAATTGGATTTATGCAATTTGTATGCTTTTACATTCATACAAATTGGATTTTTGTCATTTGTATGCTTTTACATTGATACATATTGGATCAGCTTTAAATGTGTATAGAACGTATTTTGATAAAGAATATTTCAGATGGCCTGCATCTAATAGCGCTCGAAGTTTAGTGACTTTATCTAATTGCTTTTAACATGCCAGATTACTGGTTAGTAGGAGACTGATTATATTGGTGTTTGGTAGAGGACATAAAAGATACTGTTATATTTGACTATTTCAAAAGCAATTCATCGTATGTTTTTGTTACATAAACGGTTATATTACCATATAAGTATTTCATTGCTGTTCACTACACACATACACTAAGGTATTTTTAAAATACGTTTATAATAACAAATGATACCTTTTAATTAATTCGTTTTAAAGTAAAAAAACAACAACAACAACAACAACAACAACAAAACCAATAGAAGAGATTCGTATGCATCTTTATAATTGCATGATTGTATCGTACCTTAGGGCATGTATGTAGGTAGTCAAAAATATCTTGCAAATTAAATAATAAAACTACTAAAGGTAAATGTTATGTGTAGGTAGTCAAAAATATCTTGCAAATTAAATAATAAAACTACTAAAGGTAAATGTTATGTGTAGGTAGTCAAAAATATCTTGCAAATTAAATAATAAAACTACTAAAGGTAAATGTTATGTGTAGGTAGTTAAAAATATCTTGCAAATTAAATAATAAAACTACTAAAGGTAAATGTTATGTGTAGGTAGTCAAAAATATCTTGCAAATTAAATAATAAAACTACTAAAGGTAAATGTTATGTGTAGGTAGTCAAAAATATCTTGCAAATTAAATAATAAAACTACTAAAGGTAAATGTTATGTGTAGGTAGTCAAAAATATCTTGCAAATTAAATAATAAAACTACTAAAGGTAAATGTTATGTGTAGGTAGTCAAAAATATCTTGCAAAGTAACTGATAAAACTACTAAAGGTAAATGTTATGTGTAGGTAGTCAAAAATATCTTGCAAATTAAATAATAAAACTACTAAAGGTAAATGTTATGTGTAGGTAGTCAAAAATATCTTGCAAAATAAATGATAAAACTATTAAAGGCAAATGTTATGTGTAATTAGTCAAAAATATCTTGCAAAGTAAATGATAAAACTACTAGAGGCAAATGTTATGTTACGCAGTAAGAGAAGTGCAGAAAGTAAAACTTGAATAACAATAACTAACATGTTAATATTGCAACAGTAGTTTAACTAAACACATACCTAATCATTTCATTGGCTTTGCCATGGAAACAGTCTCAGTTAATTTGGCTAATGTACCGATAAGGACGCATTTTGATGAAATTCGTGAAACTGGAAATTTGAAGCCTTCAAATAAACAAAGTCGGATCAATATTTGGAATTGGAAAAAGCTTTATTGTCTCCAAACTGATGCGTTTTATTGAAATTTTATTACAGGCCTGGTGAAGAGGTTCTAAAACTGCATTCACTATTTCAGATTCAAAGCATGTTTAAAAGTTCCTTCCATTAAGTGCATATTTTAATTGCTTCTCAAGAATGAAGATGTGCATTGTATTCATGAGGCAAGTGTACAGGAGATTTTTAGTGCATCTTGATTGTATTTCTCTACAGCAATTTTGCGTTTTAATCTAAACATTTTTGAAACCATTTGCCTCTCCTCTGAAATGCTATAAACAGTCTGATGACAGTGCGAAATACCAACCATATCATAAAAGTTGTGCTGAACCTAAAATTTTAACATGCAGTTTGTTGTCAAAATTGTGAATCAATTTGAATATAATTACAAAATTTTAAGAAGTTTACGCAACCAGTATTTTATCATGTCGAAAACAAGAAATTATTAGTTCATAGCACCAGAAGGTATTGTTTCTGAATTTTTGTGTGTTTTAACAATGTTGGTATAGAATAGTTTAAATATAATTCTTAATGCCGTTGCCTGAGATTTCTGATTATTTAAAAAACTTATTGTAATTATACTAATTTAACCACCGATTTGCCAAGATTCATGAAGGCACGAAGTTTGAAAATCATTTACATCCGATCGTTGGGCAGTATGTACGATATTTTCCGTCTCCATGACATCATGAATCCTGTCAATAATTCAGTAGTACCTACCTGACCTAATTTCTCATTTGGAATTATCTGTTTTATTCATTTTAAATTCTTTCAGTCATAATACACATCTCTCTAAAAATATAACATCTCTGCTTTGCATTTATTAAGATCTAGCTTACATGCACAAATACTTGCTTATCCCACTGTGTATTCCGTCCATCCGCTTAAAAGCATACAATTACCCGGACTTTTTATTTTCAATTACCGAAAAGAATTATTTCTGTATTCATATACCCTTCTTGTGTGTTTTAACAATGTTGGCATAGAATAATATAAAAATATAATTTGTAATGCTGTTTCATCAATTTATCACTTAAGCCTAAATTAGCGTTACAAAATTTTCAAAGAAAAACAACATATTTAATAGAAGTATTCCCTTCGAATGTTTAAGACTTGAAGTTCGGGAGAACTAATTAAGAAGAATGTGTGTGTGTGTGTGTGTGTGTGTGTGTGTGTGTGTGTGTGTGTGTGTGTGATTTGGATATTTAACGTAGCATAAACATTTTTTCAGTCATATTGCTACAATGTCTGCAGTGTGGCAGTTTATAGTGATGTCAGTAGTATAGATAGTTGATGCTCCTCTCTAAGATCCCCTACCCCTTCCACAAAAAAGTTTTACCTTAAAAGTTTTGCCAGCATCCTTTTTAGCTCAAAATAATTAATTTCATATGATAAGGCTTTTCTAAAATATTTCTGACTAAATGTGTTTTGTCCAGGGCATGAGGGTCTCTGAGATTGGATCAACTCATCTGTCTATACTATTATTACAGTCTCTTGTACTTATAAAAAATAACATTGCTATTTTTAAACAAATGTTTCATATTAAACAAATGAAATATTGCGTATAATGTTTTATTGTAAACCATCAAATCAACATGTTGGATTTGATCTAAAAAAAAACAAACATGGTTTGTAAGATATTTAATTCCATCAAACAGCGTCGGGTTATACAGGCATAAAACCGAAACTATTAAGCGATTGTATTAAAAAGTTAGCTTACCATATATCACCATAATATGGATCAGTATGGTTATTCGCGATCGAAAACGATATGAGAATATTGGGTTGGGCAGAAGATGTGAAGATATTTATTGATAGTGTGATCGATAATTTTATATAACAGTATTTCTAAAGATATCAATTATTTAAAACAATAAATATAATGGTCTTTGTGATGCGTATTTACAGCAGCATATTTACAGAAATTATATACCAATTATTTTGTAGACGGCACAACATATAACCTTAATTATAAACTTGTCTTACGGACAGCAGATCATGCAACCTTAATTAAGGATTATTATATACATAGGATAATGATAATATAAATATGACTAAGGACAGCATAAGCACAGAATCTTAATTACAATAACGTATTTAAAGTATCGTATTTACAGCAAATATATTTATAGTATCATATTTACAGTAACATTTACAAAATCGTATTTACAGTATCGTATTTACAGTAACGTATTCACAGCAATATATTTACATATATTTACAGATCGGACAGTACAAACATGCCTTCTCTATACGTCAATATAAATTTGCACATCCATCCCCATCATGAGCAACCCAGGGGATTGAAAATTGCACCCACCACGTGCTGACATGATGGAGAGAGTGTAAAATAAATTTTATTAACGCATTGATGGGCCGGCGAAGCCTCACTTAAAATTGAAATTTGGCATAATATCGTTCTCCGTCGCGATATGACAGTTGCAAGAATCGAACTAATGACCATGAGCATGAAGATCCAATGTGTTAGGAATCGGCCACAGGACTTCTTATATGTATATGTTGGAAATATTATTATATATTTAACAAATATTCAACAGACACTCACAGAACAAAAATATGATAATTATTATAAACTATATTGTAGATTTCTGAATAAAATAACATTTGTTGTAAAATATTTCCATTTACAAATACATTGAATAGATCTATATAGTGTATATAAAACCAGCATTTCTACCGAGTTTAAATTCTGTGTCATCAGCTGCCGCTAGGAGACGGTAAAAAATACATAAATTTTATAACTTGTGTTTTATTATGCAGTCTAAAAATAACTTGCTGTGTGAAGTAATATAAGTTCATGGACTTTATTTAGCTATTCCGCCTAGTGTCTGATTGTGCTAGACTGATTTCAGATAGCAATTTAGTTAGATATTTATAAAGTCACATTTACAGTTCTTGAATTTTGTTATATTTCTTTGATAAACCTTGGGTCTGCGTCTGTCTCTCTTGATATATGTATGTATGTGTCTGTTACTACACTAACTTTAGCACGTACACCAATTTATCCCCATTTAGGAACCAATCATAAAAAAGCGTTGCTTACACATAGTGATCACGCAATGAAAGTATGCCCCTGATACTGACCAATCATTTTAATTTCCTGTTGACACTCTTGCCAACCCAAGACGAACTAGGGTAACTAAAATTAATTCTCACGTAATACTTCTTCGTCTTAAAAAAGCAAACTTTGTTAAGAGAAAATATCTCATTACTGAAAAAGAATCCCGAATCCGGCAAAATATTCATTGCTATGCAATGAAGCAAAACTGAAATAAAAATAATTTTAAAACTTACAAGCATGTTAATCACATATACATAACACACACACACACACATACACACACACACAAACACACAGATGTGGACGCTCTAATGTAATATTATAAATATTATCATAAAAACTTTGCTGTTTGAAAAAATGTTGCAAATGCTATACCAAAATACTCCAAGTGATATTATATTTACCACTGCTAATGACAAGCTTTGGTATAATATCAAGTGGAGCATCATTATATCCATTTTTGTTCATAATATCTGATGTTGGTGTTCCTCTTGCAACAGCGTGTAAACAATTGAACCTCGATTCGCTACTAAAACAATGCTTGCAAAACAGCTAGTTATCATTTATAAAAATTACTTTATTAGATACGATTTGACTTGTGGGGCATAAAATATGATATGGTAGTTTAATACGGGAGTTCCGTATTATTGCCAATATGTCAACATATATTTTGCCAATGAGAATCTGCAGGTATGAAAAAGATAATAACAAAACATGGATTACAATGATATATGTTTAATTTTGTGGAGCTTTTGAAATATCGTTATCATATTATCAATAAGTGTCATTATATTATCTGCCCAACCCGCTATTCTCATATTGTGTTTATTTGCGAACAACCATACTGATTCATATTTTGGTGATATATGGTAACGTACCTTTTTAAGACAATTGCTTATTATTTTAGGTTTTATACCAGTATAACAAGACGATTTTTGGACGGAATTCAATCCATTTTAGATCAAATCTAACGTGTCCCGTTGATGATTTACAATAAAACATTATATATAATATTTCATTTTTAATATGAAATTTTGTCTAAAAATAACATTAGTTTGCTGTTAAGTATGAGAGACTGTAATAGTAGTATATATATTTGAGTTGATCCAATCTATGAGACCCCCTTACCCTGGACAAAACCTATTTTGTCAAAAATATGTTAGAAAAGTCTTATCATATGAAAGTCATCATTTTCAGCTGAAAAGGATGCTGACGAAAATTTTAACGAAAAACATTTTTGGGGTAGGGATTATCAACTATCCATACTACTATGTCTACCACTGGAGCATAATGTCACATAAATGTGGCATCATATCCCACCCAGTAACATTATCCTGACACCTAGACGACCACTCCTAAAACTAAACTTTAAATGCTGTACGCCTTGCGAGGCAGCTGTTAGTACCATTTTATGTCTTTTATATGGTCAGGGTTTGAACCTGCGACGTCCTGCATCTGAGGCCACCTGCGCGGTATACAAAAGAAATTATCTCTGAAATATTAGACATATCAAAGTCTGCGAAAAGATAAATACAATGCATTTTGTGTTGCATTTGGTAAAGGAATCTGCATATTTCTTGCTTACAATGACACATATGTAATGTGATCTGATGTGAAGTGATTAATATATATATATATATATATATATATATATATATATATATATATATATATATATATATATATATATATATATATAATTATTTAGTTGCATGCAGTGTCACATAAGTAATTATTATTTTATTGATTGATTATGTTGTATTCATTATCACCGATGTAACCATTGCGTTCGTTTCATTGTGTTTCGAAAACCTTAACGATTGTTTTAGTTGCATTGTCATGAAAACCACTGTACAACATAATTTAGGTACTGACTCGAGTAAATATATAATATTAAGTCACTTGAACATTATTATTTCAGGATGTATACTACCACTGATACACAATGGCTATTCCATACACTAAAACACATCCAATTATTATCTATCTAGAATATTCACATCCAGAAAGGGCCGTCCGTATAATTCTGAAACTTTATATTACGACTGACTTAATTGATTTAAACGATCTTTGTCCATTTTATATCTCTAATCTAATTGCTCTATGATCATCAAGCAATATTTGATCAACAATTAGCAAGGAACTCTCGAAAACCATCCTTTTACAAGCCCTTTTACTGCGTCAACCTTTTGGAATACCTTACCCCTGAGGATATGTAACTCAAATTTCTTTCCTTCATTTGAATGCTATTTATGTATTATTTATTTTATTTTATTATTATTCTCCCAAAAGAGAATTTATCATTATATCAATTAAAATATGTGATATTTTTATATTTATATATATATATATATATATATATATATATATATATATATATATATATATATATATATATATATATATATATATATATATATATATATATATATATATATATGTGTGTGTACAGCATATTATTCATATATGTACCAATCGACCACTATAGCTACATATATTAATTCATTAATCTGTAAGAGTCGGTGTGCGAGCATTCTTGAGTGTATGTTAGTGACTTTTTCAAAAATTTGTATAACATAATCTATTTTTAAAAAAATTGAAGACCACATCACTAATGGGTCTTTCATGATTAAATGTGTTTGATATAAGATTATTATTATTATTATTATTATTATTATTATTATTATTATTATTATTATTATTATTATTATTATTATTATTATTATTATTATTATTATTATTATTATTATTATTATTATTATTATTATTATTATTATTATTATTATTATTATTATTATTATTATTATTATTATTATATCGTTACTATTATTATAAACACATAGACTAAATGTATAAAATATGAACATTACTGTCTTTACTCGATTATAAGTTGAGTCATACTACAAGCAATAAATATCCTAATGTGTCGTATCATAATGAGCCTGCAGATCAAAGTACATGCTGTGTGTTCTATTGATTTCACCTTATAAACTGCACAGACTCAGATCTGCCGGCACATGATACGATGACGTATTTTGGTCTGTGCAGTTTGCAGTTGGATTCGTCTCATAAGCGAGTAAAGACGGTAGCTTATTGGAACGTGGGTCTTTTGGTTGCTTGGAGAGGCTGTGCGTAGGGAAAGGATGAAATGTTTTGCTAATTTTCTTGCACGTGTGAATACAGCAAAAGTGTAAAACCATGGATCTCCTCGAAAACACTGGAATGTTTAGTAGAGAACGTATGTAATGGTGCAAAATTTTGTATAATAATTTCGCTGTATATTCTGTTGTGGTTAGCGAGACACATAACCATTAAGACTAATGTTTTAACTAAGCTCGCAATAACTTGGCAGCTTGTAAAAGTTTGTCTCTCCTGCTTGGTGGCATGAATTTAATTTTTTAAGGTCCTTTGATTACGGTCATGGAAATGATTATATTAATGTTAACGCAAGGTCACCAATGGAACATTTCAACAATTGAGATAAACCAAGGAAGTCTTTGGTCATTTGAAACGTGTCATAAAATGATGTTTTCTATAATAGCTATAAATAAAGGCGGAATAGAGATGTTGTTTCGATTTCAATGGGAGTGATACAATTTTGTGAGGGGTACAGAAAGTAATCCTAATTGGCTAATCGAAATGAGATGTGGATCTATCATAACAAATTGTAATGGTTTAAGTATCCTTTTAAGTCAGTTCAAGTTTTTTGTTTAGGGCAAAAGTCTGAGGGACCCCAAGAAATCTAATAAGTTATTTCTTAAATAAATTGTCCAAGGGAGATGGAGTCGGGACATTTGAGAGAACTGAAACCAATAAAGAAACAGGGAATTCTCTGATGATAAGGGAGTGAGTCTCGTAAAACGGCACAATGAATAGTCTCAGCAGCACAACATATATGTTCATTTATATAACAATGTAAATATTTGCTAAATGTATTCAGATTTTAATCATTTGTATCACGTATTATATGACTCTTCTAGTATATAAAATAGTTTGAATTTAGTTGTGTGTAATATAAATCATATTATAAAGGTCTCAAAATTTATGTTGAGAAGTAAATAATCTATCTCAAATTATTCATATCATGTATGCTGCAAATTGCTTTCTTCATGCATGGAAAAACATATCAATGAACCGATAATGAGCAATGTAACATAGTTAGGACAAGGAGTGAAGTCCATTAATTCGTTGTGTAATTAAATTGTGAATTCTTTTCAACCAAGAAACGAGTGTGTAAGCATTAGGAGCATTTGTCACCAGGCATAGGTCAGCAGTTAATTTATATCCACTGCGGGCAGTAATACTTATCTGAGATCTATTTATCTAGTTATATCATAGTTCCAGTTAATAGTGAGAGGAGGCGCTACAAAACAAAATTGCCCAACACAATAAAAATTCACGTGAACAGGGGTGTGAGTGTGTACTAGGTTGGTTGCGAACTGACCATAACTTATGATAGAGGATATCTGACGTTAAAAGGAGCTGAAATATTGTTTGATCGAAGGAGGAAATCTCCGACACATGTTTAGGTTTTTAATTATTATTATTATTTTTTTTATTTGAAGGAAAAACTGTGCTGTATTACAAAGTGGCAAGATCATAGCATACAGTCAAGACGGCTGGTGACCTGAAGACGAGAGAGAGAGAGAGAGAGAGAGAGAGAGAGAGAGAGAGAGAGAGAGAGAGAGAGAGAGAGAGAGAGAGAGAGAGAGAGAGAGAGAGAGAGAGAGAGAGATGGCAACATCGACCTATCACCAACGGTGATTTTGAGAAAGACCGGAAGCACCAGGTGATGCTGTTATTTTAGTCCGATCGTTCAATCGAGTATTTGATGACATTTTTTTCTATCTGCATGATAGAAAGGCTAATATAATTTCGCATCACTTTTGCAACCCTATTTGTAGGAAAAAGGGATTCAATTTTATTTTGTTTTTTTAATTGATTAAATATTTTAAATAAGGTGGTTAGTGCTATTTTATTATACATCTATGCTCCCATCTCTGTTATGCCGTCCATTAATGCCGTATTCAATTGTATTGTTAACTCGATGCGGGCAATAACACAGTGATCGATCATCTCCAAGATAATCATAACCAAAAGAACCATACAGGGTTTGGGGAGCTCTCACATCCATCGCCTCCTAGCAATGTAAAAGAGGATATGTATGAAAATTTCTAGAGATTTAGTAAGTACCATGGAAGAAATGATAAACTTTTGTTCTGCTTTGTCAGTAGTTTAGCAAAATATTTCTTGTTCAAGGCTATTTGATGTATTGGTAAGGTAATTGGAAAGGCGCCCACTTTTAATGGGCTTTGAGACTGAATGGAAGTACATTCTATTATCTGGAAAACGCCTGTTTTTACTCTTTCGAATCTTGCTTTCACATACTTCATTTTGCCCTCACTTTGAATTTATAGAAAAAAAATATTTTGAGGCTGCCAATTGTTCATTACATATTCTCGTCAGAGTTTTGCATATGCTTTTTAAAACAACAGCCTGATAATGGTTTCCATTCTACACCTGTTGGTTCGAATATTTGTAGACAACTTTTTAAAGAGATGTATGATTCTGTAGAAAATGCTCCCACTTCAGTATACTACATCATTTATCATAACACTATACACTATATCAATTCACTGTAATAAGTCTTATTGGCAAACAAATATTGTATGCGGTTCTTTAAAAATCGGACTAACAAAGTATTGCTTAATCGTTATCTCTTCAATTCATCTGATAGAAAAGGTTGACTTACTTTTCATCAACAGAAAGCTTGATAGTAAAATATAGCGATTGATATAAATTAAATTTAAAGAAAATTATTTCTTGGAGATATGCTCAGAAACAATAGTTTGCATACAGAAGATAAGCTTGTAATTTAAATTTGATATCAGTCAATAATGGGTAAGTTACCAATAACCCTAATCATATTCCAATGGTTATGGCTTTATATTACGAATATGTACAAATGTCCGGATTTATACGTACTCTCGTGATGGTGAAAAGTTTCAAGTTTTTGAAATCACATTCTTTTATTAGAGCTACAGTCATTTATCCGTTTTCTCAGTAAAGTGCAAACAATTTCATCGCCACTAAAGTTTTAATCTTTACTTGGCATGCCAATCTGATTTGTTTCTGTGTCTGTAGCAGGCGAGACATAATATTGATTTCATTGTGAAGTTTCAATACTAATAAATAGTTCAATATTTTCTTTACTTGAATTCTTTAAAAAGATTCATTGATGATATCTTATTGCTATCTCGAATCGTTAATAGGTAAAATAAAATTGTGTAAGGATATATACTTTACTCTAAATATATATATATATATATATATATATATATATATATATATATATATATATATATATATATATATATATATATATATATATATATATATATATATGTACTGTTGCCAATATACAAGGATATTAAAGAATGTGTACATATTTTGGTCACCATAGAAACGGTTGAATAAACTGTATATTGGGTTGTTGAACTCGCAAATTCAACACTTCGTTTCGAGCAGACACGTGGCAGCATCGTGATGCAGTTTTTCAAGATAAGGGCTGTAGATGTCGGGGGCAACTGCAAACAACATACTGCCACCTAATAATGCGCTGGCAGATTAGGATATATGTCGTTTTGTCTATCGATTATTCCTAACAAATTAAATGACAAAGATTTGGGTCTATGCCGATTTCAGTTGAGATCAACTTATGAACTGTTGCATACACAAAATAATTTTGTTATGCATCTTTTCATACTAATTATGCAACTGAATTCTTATAATGTTATGAAACAAAAGTGCGAGTACAAAAATATATATGCTAGTAGTTTCCATATTCCCTAGAACCAGCAATATGTTTGTTTTCCGTTTCTTTTCTACATCATCATGCCATATTTTGAAACTAGGATATTAGACTCTCTGATTAAACTAAATTTTAAATTAATTGCGAATTTTAAAACGTTGTATACTTCAATTGAAAACGATCGATGCATATTTCACTTACAGATTTCAATTATTAACAGGTTTATATCGAATGTCTCCATGAGGCTTGGTGATAGGCCCTATGCTCCCTCCCATATGTCGTAACATGCGCCTAATGGAGGCAACAGCTACAGTTTCACATTGGTTGGCATTTCAAACGTAAACCAATGGGGCTATGGGTTTGAAACCTACTATTGGATCAGTCCGGTTCGGCGACTGTGGTGTGTGTAGCCATCTCAAGTTCCAAAAATATAAACATGAGCAACCTTAATCTTCCGTCACGTTATACTGGAGGAATAAATCAATGCGCCCCCCCCTTATGTAAAATATGGTTCTATCGGAATTCGAACAGATGCCACGACTATCTAGTCTAATTAGCATGACAGACCACACAAACATAGTTTCTGAAAATTAATGGTCCTGCTAATGCTATTTCAACACCACACCGAGACATTAGTTCCTGTCCAACCTCAATTATGCAAATGAAAGAATGAAATTCCTTAAACGACTGTATTTATAACAATATACACAATAAAGTCGTTATCATACATGACCTCATATAAGGTAGGAGAATTCACATGGATTCTCGTAATCTCAATAAGGCAAAAATTTCTAGATACATAATTTCCTATATAAAATAAGGCATGAAATTCTAGATACATAGCTTCCTAGACAATACCTCCAAAACGAGCCGTCAATGTATGTATGCATATATATATATATATATATATATATATATATATATATATATATATATATATATATATATATATATATATATATATATATATATATATATATATAAAGAAAAATTTCATTGTGCGGAATCAGATAAACGAACTCAACACAGTTATGCCATATAAATAAAATTGATATATGAATTTAAACAAATACATCCATGCAGATACAAGCAATGAAAATCAACAAATTAGCATACTAGTATCAACGAATTACTTACGATTGTTACAATTACATTGTGTTTTCATGCTTTTACTTTCCAAAATTGTGCCTCAACTTTTCCTAACAATCGAGTCCTCTAGATGATTTTAAGAGTGAATTTAATTCTTAAATTACTTGGAGACTTAAATTCGTTAACTCTTATAGAAAAGCGTAGACTGATTCCAATTTGCTATTAGCACATTTAAACTGAAAGTTTTAATGTGAAACCATGCACCCCACCCCACCCCACCCCTCTTTTCAGTTTGTCCTATGCAAACAAAGTATATTTCCCACCTGAACTAGGCTCATATAATGAAATTCGTCTGACAAAAATTGATTACCCAACTGATTTCTTGTAGTTTTCAGAAATGACAGTTTGTCCATACAGATCAGAAGTTGACTTCATCTTGCTCAGTTTAAACAAATGTAGCCTTTTTTGAATATCGCTAAACTCAGGACTGAGACTTACCAATCTGTGTATTATGGCGATTTTAACACGCGCGTTTCTCCATAAATCCACCCGATCCCTACATTGTTAAAGCCTTCAAGGCTAAATTTGTTAACACTGTTAAGGCTCTCAGGCGTTAACAACGTATATTTTTATACGGTACAGTATACGTTTTATGCCCTTAAGGCTTAACATTGTTAACTGTCTCTTCACTTCTCTTGCGCATATGCATCATTTTCTATCAAACATCCGGCAACATCGGATTGAGCATACGCTACAGCGCTGCTCCAAAACTGAATATCCAATTAATATTTTCCGCATGCTCCAGAGCTGAATATCCAATTAATATTTTCCGCATGTGCTTTATTATTTCGTCTAACGTTTTTCTGTAATTTCGTATTATTACAACCAAATGTTTATTACGATTGAGAGCATTATCCCAATCAGTTCTAGTTTGAGTTTTTACTTAAAAATAAACTACATTTTAATTTGGTTTACATTTCCTTTAAATATAATGAAAATAGATTGGCTTGCTTCATGATTGCCTTTCACAGAGATTGACAGCCTGACTGTTAGATTTCATTGAACTTAGTGTTTGTTTATGTACGCCTGTTACAGCTGTGAATATATAAAAGTAGATATGGTTAAGGGATGATGAGAATCATGCCATTTTTTTGTACTAATAATAATGTGCCACGTATTGCTTGTGTGAACCGCTTAGTCAGAGCAGAATATCAAAAATACTGTTGGAGATGAAAACAAAATAAAAGATGAGTTGATGGAATATTGTTTGAGTGCCAAAATATGATCTGTGCAACGAATTAATACAGTACAAAAAGTTTAATCAAAATCGCCCAAGTAAATATTATACCAAAAAACTGCAGACTGGTTAGTTTTGTTTACGTATTTAATCTGGAATTATTTTGATTTGGCTGATATCTCTTATCGCCTGAAGAAAAAAAAAACAATCCCCCCCCCCGTTTAATTAGCTTTAATAACGTCCGGAGACATCGGACTGCGTTCGCGTCTTTTCGCCAATTATCGGTAAACACAACAATTTCGAAAGAAAAGCCATTGATCCTGTCTTAAGCCCGCCATCTCTCTCTCTCTCTCTCTCTCTCTCTCTCTCTCTCTCTCTCTCTCTCTCTCTCTCTCTCTCTCTCTCTCTCCATTGCTCCTGTGTTAAGCCCGCCATTTCTCTCTCTCTCTCTCTCTCTCTCTCTCTCTCTCTCTCTCTCTCTCTCTCTCTCTCTCTCTCTCTCTCTCTCTCTCTCTCCATTGATCCTGTGTTAAGCCCGCCATTTCTCTCTCTCTCTCTCTCTCTCTCTCTCTCTCTCTCTCTCTCTCTCTCTCTCTCTCTCTCTCTCTCTCTCTCTCTCTCCATTGATCCTGTGTTAAGCCCGCCATTTCTCTCTCTCTCTCTCTCTCTCTCTCTCTCTCTCTCTCTCTCTCTCTCTCTCTCTCTCTCTCTCTCTCTCTCTCTCTCTCTCTCTCTCTCTCTCTCTCTCTCTCTCTCTCTCTCTCTCTCTCTCTCTCTCTCTCTCTCTCTCTCTCTCTCCGTTGACTTTTAAGCAACGGGTGGTGTGTGGTCAAAGATAAAGTAAGACGGAAGTGATCGGACAGTTACACCAGTTTTCCATATTTAGAATCGAACAATGGTAAATTTATCGATGTTATGTACTGTGCTAGTCCGTTATTTTGCGTCAATGTAATTAGTTTTCTTGTGGCTAAAGGCACAGGTATTCAACGCGAGCTTGATGTTAAAAAACAATAATCTTAAGGAAAAGTCTTAAAGAGTGACACAAATATACGTTTTAATTTGCAAGAAACTTAGCATCATTTAAATATCTTCAGGTGAAAAATCCTTACTGACATGGCTTTCCATTCAGCAGGTGTAGTGATAACAATATCTTCAAGATGTCCACAGGTGTGCCCTTATTGGATGTCAGAGCAGTGCTACCGGTATTTTCATTTGGACCAACAAGAGAATGGGATGTATGTGTAGAAAGTTTTAGGGAAATCTTAGGACATGGCAAGTTTGTGTTAATGGATGGACATGTACTGAATGTTGGACGAAAGGAGAACAGACCATCTCATAAGACCATCTGGTCTGTGACCATTAGAGCTAACTTCTCCTCAATTATCCTGTAAGTCGATTAGCCCTTGCCTACAGTAAGTTTTTGCTACTTGTTCTGAAGCTGATATTTTAACGCAACATCATCAAATCAAAGTTTACCCAATGAAGTCGTAAAAAATTTTTCACTAATCAACACTGAGTCAAACAGAGTGAAAATGTATATCATTAATGCTTGTGAAATAAAATATACTCATAAAAATCTTTCATAACAATTTTTAATAGAGAGCAAATCAGCCACTGAGCATGGTATGAAAATGTGACCCACAGTGGATGACAAAATCAGTTACACTGTTTATATTATTGTGCTGCATTTTTAAAGTTTCATTGGAGCTGTCTTTACTTTCTTTTTAGGTGGTTCTTTCTTATCATAATTCATATCTATTTAAAGAAGTATCTGTTAAGTATATTTAATAATTAAATCTGCAGCTTCTAATTCAAAATCTACTTTAATATTATATCTTTGTCACTGATTATTTGCACTTCCATAAATGCAAGTTATCAAAGTTGCACGACTGTTCTGACGCACCAAAAGAAGTACATTCAATGACAGATATTCTGCATAAATAACATATTCTGCATAAGCACACTGCCAAGAAATACAAAATAGAGACAAGTCATATTAGATAATCTATTAATTTGATTTTTGTATATTCGTATTTCTTCTGGGACAAAATCTCTACAAAAACTATACCTAAAATAAATATATATGAACGGTTATTGAATTTTAAATTATGTTTTTTTTCTTCATTTTTTTTTTCAATAATCTTGTGCTTCCAATGTGCTACTAAGTTGCCCTGGAATATAACTATGTTTTTTTTTCGGTTGCAATCGGACGTGACGTGCATCAAAATAAGTGATGTACAACAAGAACTTGCAAAGGGTCGCCTGGATGAAAGCATGTCATGAAGAGTACTATTAAATATATCATTGTCATTTGTTATCAATACTTTGCAGAAACAGAAAAAAAATGTTTTCAAAGGAAATGAGACGTATCATTATTAACGCATTACATTTCTTAAATGTTAAAAGTTCTTAAGTGCGTCAAAAGCGATCACTCCGATAAAGCATACTTCGTCAAGGATGTATTACGAATACCGATGTACAAATTGTTACTTTTTATACTAATTCGTTACAAGCTAGCCTATTTGATCATGTATTTAGAGCCCTATTAACCAATCATAACTTACTGAAAGTTTTAATTATGTTTGCAAAGTATTCACTTGATCATATGATCCTATAGCAAAATCGTTCTGTTTACTGACCGGATGTTTGATAGAAAATGATGCACATGCGCAAGAGCAGTGCAAAAGACAGTTAACAATGTTAAGCCTTAAGGGCATTCAACGTATACTGTACCGTATAAAAGTATACGTTGTTAACGCCTGAGAGCCTTAACGGTGTTAACAAATTTAGCCTTGAAGGCTTTAACAATGTAGGGATCGGGTGATAAATCTAATTAATCGTACACGCATCCAGCTAAATGGGTTCTACAGAAATCGACAACAAAACAGAGATCGACAGAAAACTTTGCTCATTTACAATTCACTTTCTGAAATAGTTTGTACAGGAATGTAAGAATGTGGTATGTGAATCCACTTTCCAACAAAGTTTGAACAGAAAAGTAACAATGTGGAATAAGGTATTTACTTTCGATCAAGGTTTATAGAAGAATGTGACAATGCTTAATGAAAACTCTGCTCGAACGAATTGACAACGTTTAATCTATCCCGTTAATTTTTTTCTTAATTTTATTAATTTACGATGATACGCAACTGCAGTTTGAAAATGTTTATGTCCATAAATATTATCATTCCGGTAATGTGTATAAACTTTCTTTTGGTAACGTAATTACGTTACTCTAGTATTGTAACCCAATTATGACTCTAGAACTTGTGCTTGAAACGGTGAACTCGGCAATTTTATTGGGTACCAATTTGCGTGATATCCATGATGTTAAGTATCGACAAAAACATTATTTGTTTGTTAAACCGCTGAATTGACAGCCACGAAACTAAACAAATTCACGGTCTTAGCTTTGCAAAATTCATACCAGTCTCGAGTTTCCTAATCAACATATTTTTATATAGAGATTTACTGTGTTCATCCGGTACAAGAACATGGCTTTAAGATTCCACTGGGACAGGTAAAGCAACTGGGAGGACTAATTATACAAAAATTAGTTTTATGCCAAGCCAGTTTTGTCTTAACAGGAAAGCCTGGCATTGATACTAATTTCGCTTAGAATCCGATCATTAACGAGATGATTTTTGTTTCGCGTATGATCAACAAATATTATTCATATGTTATCTATTGCTGCATACAAATCTATTTCACTGGTTTGCCCCAACCTGCTAACCGAGACAATATTCGACCTAAACACTATTTGAGAGGAAACAGGAATCGCATCAGCATCTGTTTTCTCTGTCAAGTCAAAAAAGACCTTAAATAAATATGATTGATTTCGAAATTTGGGTGGAAAACAAAAACAAGTTAGCATAAAGGAAGTACGTAATAAATTAGTACCAGGATCTTACGCTGTTATCTGTTGTTGTTGTTGTTGTTGTTGTTGTTGTTGTTGTTGTTGTAGGGTTTAACGCCATTTTTCAGCACAAGATAGGCTCTACATGACGGCGAGTATTAATGGTGATAGGAAAAACCCTGGAAAACCCCGGGAAGAACCACCTACCCACGAGAAGCAAAACATAACTGCTCTACCAGGCTCATAGGGAAAGAAGGGCATTTTTTCATTATAAATGATAGTAGCGTGCTTATTTATAAAGATATAGCGACAATCGAGGTGTCAAAATACGCAGAATGAACTAATCTAGCAGCACCTAGTTTAATTTTTTGAGTTATATCTCCACGGAAAATGAATTTGTTTACTTTAAAACAGTAAATAAAATCAATACGATATGGTCATTAGGTGTCGACTTATTTGCAATAATAATTTACGTAAACTGATTGTGTACTTTTAAATATAAGAGGCTCCATTTATTATATGGAAACATTCCTAGCATTATACCATTCATAGACTTATTACAATTAATAATAAAATTTAAAAAAAAAAAAAACCATGAAAAATCAGTAGCATATAAAGAATGAGTGGGAGTGTTTAGAACAAAAAAATCAACATTCGCGATGTGCACCAGTTAATTAAAGGAAGTAAACCATTGTTTACGACAGTATTTTTATCTCAAGGTAGCAGTTTAACTGTAGGAAATAATTAAATGAAATATTCAAAATAATTCGTTTTAAGACTATGTAGGTATTTTTTGGAAAACGGTTAATCGCTTTAATATAAAAACTACCTATGTCAATGTCTTTTAAATTAAGCACTCGAGTAGGCACTGTCGTCGCAGGTGCATTAATTTAATTGCTGAATGTTTCAGTATTTTTTTAACAAAATATTCAAAATGGCCAGTCGTATTACTGAGGATGCGAACATAGGATTTTAGCTTTAGCAGGTCGGATTTCTCAATCATGGGAGAAATCAGACCTACTAAAACTGGATTCCGATCAACACGACCTGACAGACCGTACCACAGGCTTAGTTTAGCCTTGATAATTAAAAACTTATTCCTAGTATTTAATGTTTGATAACTTATGTAGGAGCTCTATAATCCATGGCAAATATAATTAACATAATTTCAAACAATTATATAGATATGAGCATCGACAAATTATGAGCCATGATGACTTGAGTAGGTGGGATTTCTCCGCGATACGAGGGCGAAATCAGACCTACTAATGCTGTCAGCGCCATAGGCTTAGTATAGCAGATATTTTTATACAATAAGTGATTGATTTTTAATGTTGGATATGTAATTTGTAGCTACTGCTGTCTCTTATTTAGTTAAGAACTCAGCGGGTAAATAAACGTACAAGTATTGGTGATAAAGAGGGAGAAAAATAGAGTATCATACAGGCATTTAATAACGGTTTAAAATGGCACTGAATATGAATATATGCTACAAGATTATTATATAATGAACCAATTAATAAGGCATTATCACCAAAATATTCCTGGTAAATATCATCATCATAACATTTACCATTTAAATATATAGGAGCATTGGCGTCGGGCAACTTATGAGCACTGATGACTTGAGTAAGTCGGATTTCTCCGCGATACGTGGGTTTTCACTGCCAGCTGTGTGTCATCGAGGCCAATGTGTCAGCGTGTCGCAATTGAAGTTATCTGTTCCAATTTGGGAGAGAATGGCAATTAAGCCATTTTTTCCCACGGGGTCACAATGCACTAAAACTATTGCTTCTCTTCGACTTACGGACGAACGGACAGGATGATTTTCAAGATGTGTCTCATCGATGTCAATGTGTCCGTGTGATGCAATTGAAATTATCTGTTCCAGTTTGGGAAAGGATGACAATTAAGCCATTTTCCTACAATCCCGACAATGCATTAAAACGATTGCTTCTCTTCGTCGTACGGACGAAGGGACAGGATGATGTTCATGCGGTTTTCACTGCCAGCCGTGTCTCATCGAGGCCAAAAGGAGGGGGTGGTATTGTCTCTACAGGGAGACACTTAGAGTTTTGGTATTTGGCCCTCGTGCTGGGCTTTATTCGCATGACCTTGAGACCCATGACCCTGCCATCTATTGAAATAGAGCATATCGCCCCCCTCCCTGTCAGCTCCAGGGGAAGAAGCAAATTAACAGAGACAACTGCATCTTGTGAAGGAGGGGGGCATTTCATCAAAATTAACTGCGTTGTCAGGATATGGCTTGTGGGAAAGCATGCTGTGCCGCCTGGTCTGTCCCTTGAATTTGTGGGGAGAGCCCCTTTAATCGAAAGGGGCTAGCTTGTCCAGATGGGCTTGTGCGGCAGGAGGTAGAGCTGTTCTACCTGCCCCTTGATTTGAGGTGATGGCTATCAAAATTACTTAATCTTTTCATTTTATTGGCAATTTTGATTAATCTTTTCATTTTTTTGGCAATTTTGATAGTAATTCTTTTCCTATTGGCGTTGATGATGGCGTTGTTGTTTTTGTAAGCTCTCCTTGTAGTCTTTGGAGCTTTTGGTTTTCTCCTGTGGGCTGTGTGCTGTGGGCTGTTACCAAATACACCATTTGCAAGTTTGATTTTACTATGGATATACGTGTGTGTCCCGTTGCCTATGTTTTATGGCGTGCCCTATCCAGTGCTAAGCATGTATTTGCCTCATACGTGTTGGATGGTTAATGTTTGTGACTTTACCTAATTCGTGATGATAGTTTGCTATTTTTGGGTACTTGGCCTACGTATTGATCCAAAAGGTTTGTTAAATTTGGTTGGCCGAGGTGGCCATTTGTCTGTTGTGGCCTTAATTTGGGAGGTGTGAATTGAGTTTGTTAAATAATTTATTATGACTAATCAGTGCTTTTCAGGGCCATTGGTTGTAAGTCGAAAGAGGGCTTTTGGTTGATCCAGATAAAAGCCCAATGTTATAATGCTGATGTTGTAGGGGTTGGACAGAGTCTTGCAGCCTGTCCTTAGTATTTTTCCGGAGGGGTTGGGGGTTTGTGGGGGGTAGGTAGAGCTGCCTACTCGCGCCTTAGTTGTGTTCTTGTTGTTGGTTGTGTTCTTTTGTCCGGATGTTTTCCAGTGTTTGAAAGGATGGCTCCTGTGTTGTGTAGGTCGGTACCATCAGGGCTTTTCCACTAGCCTAGCTGATGTCCCCTTGCGTTTGTTTGTCGTGGTAGTTGGTTCTAGGTTTAGTCCGTTGAGTCAGTGTCGTTCGGTTGAAAGCATTTGTTAGTTTGAAGGTGAGGTATTAGTTATAATAGTGTGTGGGGTTTTTAAAGTATAACTGCCGGGTTTCTTGGCATGCTAAGATGGGAATCATGCTGGAGTTGGTTTCATGCAAGTCACCTGTATTTTGAATCTTCAGTTTGATGTCTTTGAACTGAAACTTACAACAAGAGAATAATTAGAGCCTGCTTTAATGCATGTAAGGTTTTGACACTGCAATGACGTTATGTCCTGATTAACTTGCACATGAACAATAAAATCTAGACTATGAATGTATCTTAAAGTGGATAAAATGCATTAGGCAGTATTAAATTTTATTTTTACATGTATACTGAAGCTTTCCAGCCTTTCGCATTGTCAACAAAATAGCATAAAATAATTAAAAAAAACACAAATAGCAGTTTGTGTTTTTACAATACTATGATTAAAGTTTATTTTATTTTATTTTTATTATCTTGACATACTTTTAATATTAGCATGTAACGTATCATTCTTAAAAACGAAATCTGCATATTGGGTTAGAGAATGTATATATTTTGTGTTAACAATTTGCGTAATTTTAATAATCCATAAATATGTAAAACAAACTATGGCTTGAATATGTAATCGTACCAGTTTTCTCATTGGACAAAGCTGTTGTTTTGTTTTTTCATTCTTGTAAAATTCGCTCAGCTTTAAATATTAGAAAAATGGCAGAAGAAATTATATAACAATATTGCGTTTAGCACTGATCCAAGCTTTCCAGGCTGATCAAGAGGGCCTGTAATGAACGTTTCCATAGCTACGCCCAGACGAAATGAATCTCCATGTACATTTACTAAAAGGTGAAGGAGAGGTCAAGCTTGACTGCATGTTACGTGTAGTACTGGAGTAACACCGGCAAAATTAAGTTCAGTATTAGCTTTGCAGATTACTGTTAGGACAAGACAGAATGAAGTTATCTTTTATTTAAGCAGTGTTTTTTTTTAATAAAAAAAACCATTAGAATGGAATGTAAACATTTATATAAGATACAGTGTCTTACATGAGTGTCTATGTTAAATGAAATGTATGGAACAAATTCAATTATTAAGGACTCTTAAATCATTTAAAATCTCAAATTTATGATGTTGTTACATGTATATACCAAAATTACTCAGTGAGGGCAATAGAAAATAATATACAGAATTGACTTTAAATTACATTCCCTAACAGTATATATATTGACATTCCATAATTTGTTATAGCATTGGGTGTTATATGTTATTAAACTAGTGTAATATTGGTATATATATATATATATATATATATATATATATATATATATATATATATATATATATATATATATATATATATATATATATATATATATATATATATATATATATCACAATAGCCAAGTGATAGATTCATATACTTAAAGAAGACTACACACATAAATGAAACAACGAAAGTATCTGCATAGACTTTGTAATTATTTGTTTCAACACCAAACTTTTTCTTTCACGCGCCAATATGTGAGGTCATGAGTTGAAAATTGTCGAAGCAGATCACCAGTTCAGAATCACTTTCAATTTATTTCAAATCGAAATTTAGTCTAAATCCCATTATAAGAACGGATGATATACCATATGATTCGACCGTTGTTAACGAAAATGGTAGAGTTTAAATGCAGTTAACACTATCCATTACAAACATTTTAGTGGCATCATTATAATAGTCGTTTATATCAAACTAACAAATAACTTGAAACTATGATACACTGATGTTTCATTTATGTTCTATTTGAGAGAAACATTAATTATTGTTTCTATTGCCATCTATAGAAAGAAAAGTGGACTGAAACTCATTTAGTATGCCAAAGATTTAAGTTTCCTGCTCGAATTTGCATTCTTCACAATCCAAGGTTAGTTACATAAAAAATATGAATAATAAAACTGCCCTCTTCTAGGGATCAGCTAACCATGGGAATTTTTTCACCTTTACCCCACCCCGGTTGACTGAAGCATGTGTGTTAAAAATGGCAATGAATTGTACTAAATAACCTTTACGTCAACATCTCACATGCACATATTTATCAGAAAACAGATAGTTCCACCTTTCAAAAGCTAATATTTCATACTCTGTGACTTTTACATGAATTGTCGACTGCCATCAAAGCAAGAATGGGTTAGTTTTTTTGTTTTTTTTGTTTTAAAAAATGATACTAATGTTCAAATATTAGTGGTCTTTATTGCCACTGTGATATCAATGTTTATGCTTCAAAGAGTGTGTTGTTTCTAAATATCATACCAGTTACCAAATTGTATCTCGGATATACATAGAAGTTATATGCATGTGTAGTATACTACAATGTCGATTCCCATTGGCATGTACTTAGTGGCAATCTTCAGGCAAAATACAATTTGAGCAAACCACACATTCCCTTTCCCTAACAACGTCTCCTGTCCTCTTTTTGGCTAACTTACAAATTCTGAGTATCTCAAACTTAAGACTTGCAAACTCCCTGGATGAATGGAGTCGAATTTGTATGTCCAGTCTCTTGACTTAATGAGCACATAATAAATATGGATGCCACCAAATTTAATGAACCACAAGCAATGCCAGCTTTAAAGATATTCAAGATTTTGCTTCAATCAGCATAAAATATTTCAGTGTGTTTCATAAAGCAGTGTCACCCTTCATGTAAGAAACTGCTATTTAATGCGAATAAGTAATGTCGGACGCAATTATAACACAGATGACATACAAATTGAAACTTTTTTTCTATGTTCGCACATAGTTAATACGATGTAGAAATATGTAAAAGGATGTTTGAAACACGCATTTCTATAGACTTAAAACAATGCAAATAAACATTTATTAATTTATTCATTTAGAAAAAGAAAATGCACACTACACAAAACAGAGTTCATTATAAAGACTGGAAATCAGTTAAAGCGTACAGTTAGTGTTTGAATTTTTAACTGGTCTTTATATCTGGTTATCAGTAAATTGCCGTTACCTTAACTATTAAAGAAATAATCTTCAAAAATTTTTATATATCTGCCCATAGTAATGCGAATTTCCTCAGTTTATATATTTGATTGGCATGTGGTATATTGTCTTCATATATGGGTCTATATATTCGAAGTTTGTGCCAACTAAAGAATCCATGAAAAATGGCGCCAGTCTAAGAATAATCAATACAGTAAAACATGTCTTACCAATTTTTAGGTAAGCTTTTATCATTTGCAAAGGCTTTCATGCTATGCTACATACTATTTGTAGTCTAGTGGTCCATGTATTAATACTGAGAGAGAGAGAGAGAGAGAGAGAGAGAGAGAGAGAGAGAGAGAGAGAGAGAGAGAGAGAGAGAGAGAGAGAGAGAGAGAGAGTGTGTGTGTGTGTGTGTGTGTGTGTGTGTGTACGTGGTATGTTATAGTTAGGCATTGAAATTAAAGAGATGGTTTTTAAAACAACATATTCGCTACTTGTAAAATAAATGGATGATCAAAAGCTTGTTTGTTGTAACAAGAATTGATGGTACAATAAAGAATATTAAATCCGAACCAATCTGTTAAGGAGGAGACCGCATTATAGACATTGAGACTGATCTCATCTCAGACAATGACATACATTCCAAAACAAAAATGATACGATTTGGTTTGGTTATTTTAAGATTCATCAGCAAAAGTAATTTATAAATTGATCAGATAACTGGAGTAGCGTACCTGCCCAAGGATGCGCCAAAGTAGCCACCCCGTCACTGGTCCAACAAACCAATTACTGAGCCACTGACAGCACCTGCCTCAATTGATCACATCTTATGACCACTCTGATTAAAATCATATCTCTGCTGTCCTACTTGGAGATCTGACAGCAACCGCTTAGGGGTCATGTTCAGCTAATCTATATTATTACCATAATTACTAATTTTATCAACCAATCAGATGAAGCCTTATATCTTAACGTTTGGAAACTGAGCAGTATAGATGACGATCACGAATATGTACCAAACGAATTGATTTACTTTCCGATTTTAAAAAGCTACATATATATTAGCTTAATTCAAAGGTCACGTGACCCTTAAGTGGTCGTCATCAACATTTCATGAAGGACAGCGCAGATCTGATTTTGATAAGATTGTTCTTACAACATGAGGTAAGTAAGATGAATTAGAACAACTCTACATCCGCTAGCCAACAACGAGAATCAAAATTTACTCTACTAAACTTATACATAAGGTGTTGATAATTAACCTTAGATGTTGGTAATATCCTTTATAGTTTTTGGGGCACGAAATGTTATATTTTACGAGCATAAACACTAATCCTGATCATCGATGTACAAAATGAAAATAAATGAAAGCTGACAGAGTTCACCTACATTAATAAGAATAAATGTATCTAATTTTTTTTAAGCGACTTATTCACATTTCAATAAAGTATTGATTGTCCTATAGTATTAAAAAGATTTTGAATGTTCTCATTTGAAAATTAAAGCTACACTCATCGATTTAATGGGTACAATTTTGCTGTAGAACATGATCAATTAGGTTATACATGTCTTACTCCCATGGGAAAAAAAAAAGAAGCAATACCCTTCTCAAAGATATAAGGACACAAACAAATGGAAAGAAAATGTAATATATTCGTAGCAGTAGTAGTAGCAATCATAGTAATACTAGTAGTATTACGGTACTAAATGAAAGGCTAATTGGCGTTGAATAGCAATCATAGTAATACTAGTAGTATTGCGGTACTAAATGAAAGGCTAATTGTCGTTGAATAATGGCTTTAAGGAATCATCTGATTCAGACCGAAATTCACCTGATACAAGAGTTATAAACTTGCATATATTTAAATTTAAGGTTTGCTTGTTCGGATGTTGAAGAGTGACTCAGATTATGATGATGTATTTTGATCTGTAGAACATGATAGAGTTGAATACAGTTTTGGTCTCACCCTATTCAAGAAAATACTAACCAACAGAAATAAAGACCTAATGTGCAAAATGGCACCGTTACCTTCCTTTTGGCCAATGACTTTTCAAATGAATATAATAAGTGAAAACCAAATCACACTGCTGTTTATTTGAAAATGACATAATGTATGTAGTTTGATTCTGCAGATACCTTCGGCATCTACATTACGTTTTTGTTGACTATGATGTACCAATGTCCATGGTCTCCATGATCTTGTCAATAGTGTACATCTGTAATCTGGACTGATTATTAATACTAGACTAGATGTATAAATATGTAATTGTTGGTCAAAATGTACCAATGTACATGGTCTCCATGATTTTGTCAATGGTGTGCGTCCTTAGTTTATATTGGTAGTTCAAACTAGATGTGTAAATGAGTCTTCGTTGTCTATGGTGTACCAATGTCCATGGTCTCCATTTATTTGTCAATAGCATGGATCCTTAGTTTCTATTGATAGTTCAGAATAAATGTGTGCGTCCTTAATTTCTATTGATAGTTCAGATTAGATGTGGGACTGCATCTTCCATGTTGATGAGGTATCAATGTTTATGGTCTCCGTGATGTGTCAATAGTGTGCAGCCTTAGTTTGTATTAATAGTTCAGACTAGATGTATAAATGCATCTTCGTTGCCCATGACGTTCCAATGTCCACGGTCTCTCTGATTTTGTCAATATTGCACAGCTTTACTTTGTATTGATAGTTCAAACTAGACTAGATATGTAAACATGTCCTCGTTGGTCATGATGTACCCAAGTCTGCGGTCTCTATGATATTGTCAGCAGTGTGTGTCCTTAGTTTGTATTGATAGTTCAGATAGATGTGTACACATATCTTCATTGTCCATGACGTTCCAATGTCCATAGTCTCTGTGACTTTGTCAGTAGTGCACATCCTTACTTGAATTGATAGTTCAGACTGGACTAGATGTGTAAACTGGTTTTCGCTGTTCACTAGGTACCAATGTCAACGATCACTGTGACTTTGTCAATAGTGTGCATCTTAGTTTGTATTGATAGTTCCGACTAGAAATGTGAATAGTCCTTGTTGTCCATGATGTACCAATGTCCACGGTCTCCATGATTTTTTCAGTAGTGTGCGCCCTTGAATTGTATTGATTATTCAGATGTGTAAACATGTCCTTCTTGGTCATGATGTACTAAGTTCACAGTCTCCGTGATTTTGTTAGCAGTGTGAGTCCCATTTCTTCACTAATCATTTAGACTAAGTGTTTTAATATATCCTCTTTGTTTGTGAATATGAATGTCATCATTCTTCATGTTTTCTCAATAATTGTGTGTATCCTTAGTTTGTATTGATATTTTTTTCTGTCAGTGTAAAAGTGTCTTCATTGTCCATTATGTCTGCAGTCTTTTTTTGTCAAAAGTTATGTGTACTCTTTGTACTGATATTTGATTATATATGTATTAAGATATCTTCTTTGACTATGATACACCATAGTTGTTTTCTTTTGTTTAAAATATAGTACAGATAATCAATGTAAAAACGTTTGTTAAATTCTTAGATCAAAATTAACGAAGTTTTCAAACATAGTAACTATTGTGAAACAATTAAATTAAATTCGGCCGTATTACCAAGAAATAAAATCAGTTTCAGATTTCAGGAATCATATGATGGTTTAAGATTTAGTAGAATAAGTTCATGCTATATATAAAATGTTCTTGACATTATCCATTTATGCACACTTAAAACAGAACAAGACATGTTTTGATGCTTGAGTATATTAACAATCCCAGTACTGTGCTTTTGTCTAAACACATCTATGAACAGTATGGAATCACTAGCCTGTCATATTGCTGTATGAAGTAACAATTAAAGATTGATGCCTTAATTAGAGAAGGGATAATCATAATATGATTGGCCTTTTACTCTGGAAATAGTTAAAGATATTTCTGAGACGAAAACAAAAACTAACCACAATTTTGTTTGAGTGCACCAACCCTCTTAGTCCGATCAGTTCATGTACGGCTTAATAATGTTTCTCATCATTTTCATTCCGCAAAATAATGGGAGTCACAGCTGGCCATGACATCCACTTTCTCCAAAACTATTGCACCCTTTCTGCAACGCGAGATACCGATAGACAGGTCATGACAATGCACCTCCGAAGGTGTCAACCCCGTTGAATTCGCCGTCTGTTTGTCCTTGAGACGAAGAAAAGAAACTTGTGCAGGGCAATGTCACTAAGGCGCGGCAAAAGGATGAATTCGAGTTTTCTCGTAGACGCTTTGGTCTAGTATGACATGCAATATGTCATGAGAGTTGCATATAGCAGGGAAAACCCCTTGAAAATCGGCTTGTCCGATCGTCCGTACTGTGACGGAAAACAACATTGTTAGTAGTAGGGTTAGGTTATTATTATTACAGGAGTAATGTATTATTGCTCCAAGCAAGGGCCAAAGGAGAATTACTCAATACATTATTTGACGAGGTTTATCTTATTTTTTATTTTATTTATTAAATAAAAATTTGTTCCATGTCGGGATTCAAACCTGGGTCCTCTGCTGCGAGATATGGCAACAATTGCCTGCCAGCATAAATACTAACACGGCTATCGAAACGTAACCAAAAATGATATTCGTTAACCGCTCATACGGACTCTAGAAAGTACAGACATTCGAAACTTACATGTATATTTGTCATGAAAACTTGGCACTGGCTAGGCTAGATTATTAATATTATTATTAAGAGAATATTGTATTGGCACTCCAAGCAAAGGCATGCACGATGAAAGAAAAACACCATTGTTAGGAGTAGGGTTAGTGTTAGGGTTACGGAAGACCTTGAATAACAAGCAAACGCCTTGAGCGACAGACACGACGCTCGTATCGGCCGTATTGTTTCGGATATGGAATTTAGTTACTTGTGTGTTAGTGTTTAAATTCTTAATCTTGTTTTATTTTATTTCATTGCAATCTATTGTAATGAAAAGTCTATCCACTGGATTTAAATTTCGGAAAATTGGTAAGGTCGAGTAAAGAGGACGTTTAGCTACCCTAATTTTTGACATAGTTTTGATAGGTTATTTCAGTGTCATCCTTGGTTAGTGATCATTAAGCAACAACGTTGGCAAAACCGCCCAAATTAGAGAGTAGATGCATGATAAACATCCGTTACCTATATTCATCGAGACTCAGTGCAAAAAATAAACATTTTTATTTCACATTTTACATAAAATTTGATTAGATAGCGGTTTCTAAAATTATCAAAAACATACGTCGCCATATTTGATTTATGAAAATCGATTGATTTTAAGAAATATATGATTTATTGAATTGGACTGAATATATGTATGTATATATATATATATATATATATATATATATATATATATGTATATATATATATATATATATATATATATATATATATGTGTGTGTGTTTGTGTGTGTGTGTAATTTTCTTGAATTGCTGGGACCTGCTCACGCGTACCTAAGTGATATTAAGCCACATAGACAGGACTTGGCAAGACACCTCCGAGGATGTCAACCCCGTTGAATTCGCCTGTCAATTCGTCCGTGTGACGAAGAAAGAAACTTGTTCAGGGCAATGTCGCTAAGGCGCGGGAAAAAGGATTAATTCAAGTTTTCTCGTAGACGCTTTGGTCTAGTGCAACATTTCATGTCAGGAGATCGGCGCTGAAAAGTCGCATCTAGCAGTGAACACCACATGAAAATCGGCCTGTCTTATCAACTGTACGGTAGAAAAAAAAAAACAGCATTGTTAGGAGCAGGGTTAGTGCATTGTCGGGATGGTGGGAAATAAATGGCATAATTGCCATTCTGTCCCAAACTATAACAGAAAGACCTCAATGAGAGACAGCTAGCGGTGAAAATCGCATGCAAATCGTCCTGTCCGTTTGTACGTACGACCAAGAGAAGTAATAGTTGGAGAGCAACAGGGGACTTAAATTGCCATTTTCTCCCAACCTACAGCACCTATATTGCAGTACAACGTACCAACCGACACATTGGCCTGGATGAGACGCATATGGAAGTGAAAACCGTGCATTGGAAGGACAATGGCTTGGAAGCGCCGACAAGAGGCGAATTATTTTCCCTAGACAAATGACTGCAAAGAATCGCAATTGCAAAATACCAGTAGATCGGGCTTGCTGAGACCCGTCTAGAAAAATATCATAATTACATTTGTACTGTCCGTTCGTCTGTAATCTGAAGATAACCATCTTTTTGAGCCTTCTCCAATCTTTAAGACGAAATGTCGATTACAAAAGTTTTCTCCCCAACGGCTGAACCGACCTTCATGTTCCATATGCCAAAAGATGTGCCTGAATACGACGCGTCTGCCAGTGGAAACTGCCTTCTATTGGCCCCGTCCGTTCGTCCGTGAGCTCTAAATAATTATTTCTCAGCCGTGTTGGGTAATACCAGCGTTTATTTAGCTTAAATTCACTTTTCTCCAAAACTAGTGCACCCTTTTTACAATGCGATATACTGATAGACAGGTCTTGACATGACAAGTCAGACAGTGTCAACCCCTTTGCATTCGCCCTGTCCGTTCGTCAGTGGGACGAAGAAAATGAATTTGTTCAGGGCAATGTCGCTAAGGCGCGGCAAAAGGATTAATTCGAGTTTTCTGGTAGATGCTTTGGTCTAGTGTAACATGCCATATGTCAGGAGATCGGTGTTGAAGAGTCGCATCTAGCAGTGAACACCCCATGGAAAATAGGCATATCCGATCGTCCGTACGGTGAAGAAAACCAGCATTGTTAGCAGTAGGGTTAAGGTTGCGGATGACCTTGAAAAATCTGCTAACGCCTTAGGCGATAGAGACGAGTTTGGTATCGACCGACGGCGCTTGTGTAGGTGTGTGATATGCAATTTATAATTACTTATGTGTTAGTGTTTAAATTCTTTTTTATTTTATTTTATTTCTTTACAAGTTATTGTAATGAAAATCTATCCACTGGATTTCATTTTCGGATAGTGATAGGAGTTATATTTTTAGATTGAACTTATATTATATTCTTGTCTGCTCTCTCCCATGGCTGTCGGCGTCATCGTCGCGGAGTGGTATAACAACCACGTTTTGTAAGAGCAAAGTATGGTTGGCTAACAGGATAGCCAATTGTGCCATGTCTACTAGATAATTTTTCTAACTATGATCCAAATAGGTCCATTTCGTTTCTTTTAAACATTTTTCTTCATCGGATTTTTCCCAAAGTGCGCGTAATTTGTGTACATACAGTATGTGGTGTTCTAAAGTCTTCTTCCATCTGGATGGGAGGTCCTCTCCCATGGCTGTTAGGAGTAGGAATTCTAAAGCTGGAATATTGTTCAAGATTCACAAAATCAAACTACGAAATTTTGATATATCAGTACCATACTGCATTGATATGACGTCATCGTCAGTCATCTTGGAACTGCGTCGGGATTCGAACTTGGATTCATTTAGGACAATTAGTGATATGACTTTAATTTTTATTAGAGGATGAATTTTTGGACTATAATCACAAACTGTGAGTCCTTTTTCATATTTTTACTGTGTTTTCTTGGAAAATAAATTTTTCTTGTTAATGTTTACAAAGCTTGTTGCCTTCACTCTTTTCTTTCTTTACTTTTAAGCGAGATTAAATATAGCAGTATCTATATTTTATATAAATAAGTATACAATTATGTATCAGTGAAGAATTAAATATATGAATCAAATGCTATGTTATTATGACGAAGAACAGAAGAAAAAAAGACAAAATGAATTTTAATTAAAAAAGTTTGATATAATTATTTTTTTTTGTTTTTAAAAAACAACCAACATACTTATACATGTTGGATATAAGTACATACATACATACATACATACATACATACATACATACATACATACATACATACATACATACATACATACATACATACATACATACATACATACATAAACTTTTGCACTCATTTTATCAAAGTATAGTCATTTATTAGAGAAAGTTGACATGTATCAAGGGAGGTAAATCGTACAAAATGTTGGACTTAATATTAATCCGTTTCTTCAATGCCAAAAAACAGTTCAACTGTTTAACCAGGTTCATACTTGACTGTAAAATATCTAGCTTGCATGTTTTTTTTTATTGGACTATGCAAAGAGACAGAAATACAGAAAGAGACATTAATACCTTTGCAATTTATATACTGTTGTATAGCCTCTAATCTCAGCTACATTTTTATAATAATAACATAAATATATTAAATTTAGAAACCACACAAACAGGCGTAGAGTAGGATGCCTTGGATGAGCACATAGGTAAATAAATATATATATATATATATATATATATATATATATATATATATATATATATATATATATATATATATATATATATATATGCATGCATACATACATACATACAAACGTACGTACATACGTACGTACACGTGCGTACGTACATACGTACGTGCCTGCCTACCTACCTACCTTCATACATACATACATACATACATACATACATACATACATACATACATACATACATACATACATACATACATACATACATACATACATACATACATACATACATACATACATACATACATAGTAATTTTTCATCAGTTTCAAACATTGACTTTCTCACACACACACACGCAAAAACTTTTTCACCAGTTTCTCTGGGAGAAAACCCCTCCATATATAATCAATTATTCAAGCTAGTTCAATAAGCACGGATGAACTGAAAGTGACGTTTGAGAAACCAAAACAAAACTGCACTCACTGCAGAAGAAGAAAATTGACACGATCAGAATATATATATATATATATATATATATATATATATATATATATATATATATATATATATATATATATATATATATATATATATATATATATATATATATAATTTACTTCACTTCCATGGTAATTTTACAATTACATATCTAAAATCACCAATTCAATTATACTTCTGACAATTATATACAATATTTACTCCAATTTGGTTTAGATTAAAAATTTCCTTCCACTCGATTGAAAATGAAACCATTCCATTCATAATACGTATTTATTATAACAGAGGTTGTAAAAAAAGAGTAAAGCGATCTAGCAGTGGGTTTTGTGATTATATTGATACTACGAGTACCATACGTGATGTTGTAACAAAGAGTAAAGCGATCTAGCTGTGTATTAGCAGAGTGTAGTTGAGGTCATTTCAGGTCACTGAGAAAAGAGTTGCATCCTCTAACAACAAGTATTTTTTTTTCTGAAAACGTGTAATGTTGTAGGTATTACATCAGTAAGTAATGCACTGAGATCGTTACTCCATACTTCTTTGCCCTTAGAGACACTCCATTAGTTGCAAATTAACTTATGCTAAGGCAATCCTAATTTTGTTGAAGCAAAACGTGGTATGCAATAAAATCTTTATTAAAAATTTTTATACGTGCTTTTCACTGCAAATCAATTCATTTTAAACAGCAAAACTAATTATTACAAATGAGAATGACCTCTCTAAAACCGCTAAAATCTCCGCTGTCAGTTATATCACACTATTAAAAGGATAAACGGTCTTGTTGTTTAAGCATTTGTTGTTATGTTTAGGCTGTCGTGGTACTTGAAAATAAAGACAAGGGATATTATGAACTGATCAACACATCTGTAGGAAACTTCCATAAAAGTGATGGTTTCAGTAACATCAACTATGTTGGTTATTTGACTAATTTAAAAAGTTATAGCTATGGCTTTTTTCGTATATTGTCGTACTCTTAACTAGCTACAGCGTAATGCGAAGCTTTTGTACCATTTATACCATGTACTGGATAATAATTATATTACCTGTGCTATTTATAGAAGTTACCAAATGTCGTGAAAATTAACATTTACGTCTTTTCTGGGTTTCCTACCTGCACAAAGTGAACTTGAATTTTTAAAGCTTCGTTATGGCTTTTCACTTGAAAGTATCAATGTCAGTCTGCAATGCCCGCATCTTTTTCTTTTCCAATAGATGATGATTTAATGCTATACATGAAACGCTATTAATAAACATACCTATTAATGATAACTAAGGTCAAACGGACACACTCCAACAATTTCGGCCAACATCATTGAAGGAATCATAGATTAAAGGGCAGATTCAGGAAATATATTTAAGGGGCTGCGTAAACAAATACACAAGGTGTTTTGTACAGAATCCCTGAAAGGAGACCTGGGATGAAGGGAGAGAAATTCCCGGAAACTCCTATACTTTAAGTCTTTCGAATGCATAATTTTAACTATCTAATTATAAAGAAAAAGTACTCCACTAAATGCTTACGTTGTTGTAAAAAAAATTTTGGGAGGATGAGCACCGGCTCTGCACCCCACCCCATTCCATGGGTTATCCTCTTCTACGGAATTACTATCGTAAAGATGAAGACGTGATACATATTGTCGAGGACTTCCTTTGTAATTATAATATAAGTCAAGCGAGTGGAAAATCTGGAGTACTCTCTTTTTCCTGATTCCCAGCTTGTATCTTACATTTTTCAGAATATCTGTTCTTCCAGTAAAGTAATAAAATAACTATACAGGCCTCAATTTCCGAAGCTGACGTTATTGAGGCAAAACAAATGTGATTTTACTTTCCCGAAAATAGCAAAGTTCAAAGCCTTTATTGCATAATGCACTGATCTTTTATGCGGTGCTAGTCATACAGAACAATATTAGTCCACAAGCGCATGGAGATTCGTAGTAGAAAAGACCCCAATAAATCCAGGTTAATCAAATACATACACTGATGGATAGATTAAATAATAGATTAAATGAATTTATATGTCCATTATTCACATATCCATCAATCATTAATTTGCTCGATCTTGTTACGAATATGTAATTAAATTGATTGTGTGTTAGTTTTAAATTCTATTTTATTTTATTTTTGTTACATTACATTTGATTGTAATGATTCTTTTCACGAGATTCAATATTTTATCAGCAAATTCTGTTTGTATAGAACGCAAAAGGTATTACTTTATCATTATTTTTAGCCGACCTTGGTTCGCAAGCTCGTAAACAATAAGTGGAAATGACTGACTATTTTGAGGGTCATTTTTCCGCCCACGTATTACCCATGTGTAAACAGATTTTTTATTTTTCATTTCAAGCGTGAGACTACCATATGATATAAAGTCAGGCGTAAAACAGCCATTTGATATTAAATTTATTTAGTCGTAAAAAATACCTTTAGGAGCTCAGAGGTAGTTTCTGTTGTTGCCATATTTTGAGTTATTTGTTATTTAGGAACAATTTATATTCTCTGGAAAATAGTGCTCCTTCGCCAAAGTCTTGAACAAAGATATTCAGTGGAAATTATTTGGAATTCTAAAGCCAGAATATTATTCTTGATTCACAAAATTCAACGAGGAACTGTTGTCATTAGTACAACGACTTCATTTGATGTCATTGCCTTCCATACTGGAACTTCATCGAGATTCTAACGCGGATTCAATTAGAACTGTTTAGTCACAGGACTTGTATTTTTCAATTCTATGAATAATCTTTCTGTCCGAATCACAAACCGTAAGTCCTTGTTTCTTTTCTTACATTGTTTTCCAGGGAAATAAATTATTTTTGTTAAAAGACACACAAAGCTTGTAACAGTCTATATATTTACCTATATGCACTATTTGGAGTCTTTATTGTTCCTACTTTCTGCACGGAATCTCTCATGATGTTGTTCCATATTATTAATTATTGGATCTAATGGGATTTATTGGCTTTGACTGATACGAACCTTCCCACTGTTCCGCTAATACTTACATTGATCAAGCTGTGATGCAAGATAATTAGAAAGATACCTGCCTTGATGCTGTACTAACCACTGCATCCAATCCATATCTCTTTGGTTTCCTGCCTTTGCCTGTAACCGTTGGAAGGATGACACTACTTGATATTTGACAGAAAAATGCTGCTAATATAAATAACGCGTGGTTTGAATTAGACATTATCCGAAGCGAAGTAGCGTCAAATATTATGACCTGTAGATATATCTCTGTGTGTTTCCTTGATATTTAATTTGATATTTAAAGGTCTTAGTTACACATGTATGGTGTGTCTGCTTGATATTTCAGGTTATTGTGTGTCTGTATTTCAGAGTAATAGTTACACGTGTATCGTATGTCTGTATTTCTGAGTAATAGTTGCACGAGTATCGTGTGTCTGCTTGATATTTCAGGGGATTAGTTACACGTGTATCGTGTGTCTGCTTGATATTTGAGGGGATTAGTTACACGTGTTTCGTGTGTCTGCTTGATAGTTCAGGGCATTAGTTACACGTGTATCGTGTCTGTTTGTTATTTCAGGGCATTAGTTACACGTGTATCGTGTGTCTGTTTGGCATTTCATGGCATTAGTTACACGTGTATCGTGTGTCTATTTGATATTTCAGGGCATTAGTTACACGTGTTTCGTGTGTCGTTTTGTTATTTCAGGGCATTAGTTACACGGGTATCGTGTGTCTGCTTGATATTTCAGGGCATTAGTTACACGGGTATCGTGTTTCTGCTTGATATTTCAGAGCATTAATTACACGTGTATCGGTGTATCGTGTGTCTGCTTGATATTTCATTGTATTAGCTACACGTATATCGTGTGTCTGATATTTTGGGCTATTATTTTCACGTATACTGTGTGTCTGTTTGATATTTCGGGTTATTAGTTACACGTATACCGTGTGTCTGATATTTTGGGCTATTAGTTACACGTATACCGTGTGTCTGTTTGATATTTTGGGCTATTGTTTACACGTATATTGTGTGTCTGTTTGATATTTCGGATTATTAGATACACGTATACCTTGTGTCTTTTGATATTTTGGGCTATTAGTTACACGTAGACCATGTGTCTGTTTAATATTTTGGGGTATTAGTCACACGCATATTGTGTGTCTGCTTAATATTTCTTTATATTAGTTACACTTGGAAATAAATGCATAAACTTTCACAATCAGACTAAAGGAAAAGTTTAGAACAACAAATGGTTTCGTTGTACCCAATACTAAGGTGTCAATCTAGAGGATGTTAAAGGTGTACCCAATGCTGAGGAGTCATTGTAGAGGATTATAAATGTGCATTGATTTTATTGTATGTGCAGTTTAATAGTGTTGATATGACAACATATTAACATATCACTTTAAAGTGAATCTGATCGATCTAAATAAATCTATTACATTCTTGCTCAGTGTTCTATTTGCTGAGGGCAACCATGGAATTTTCCTTACCCCACATTCTCGAACGTTTTTATCTTTTAACATTTTGTTGGTTATTTTTTAATTGAGCGCCCTATGCGCGTACGAAAAACAGTTACGCCTGTCGGAATATGGGCAATTTATCACACAAAAACTTGTTGCATTTAAGGATATCTCAGAGTGGATAGGCGGCTGTGGGTCAAAACCTCTAACAGGCACTCCATCCTAGAACAAGCGCGATTTAAATGAAAATATCCAAAAATAAATGAACTAACCACTTTATTGAAAGGGATGTGGACAGATGCCGGTCGCCGGACTGAAATAAAGTTATCTAATCTGAGCAATGTTCCAAATAATGCAAATATCTTAAATCTAGAATTACAATACTCGGAAACATTTTAAAGGTCTAGATTTAGTACAAGTTATGCATCCAAAATGAATCTCTTCATATGAATATAAAACAATGGGGATGCTACATATCTGGCGCACACAATACTGCATCCATAGAGAGTGGAACTGACACCCTGTAGGCTAAAACACTGTAAACGTTCTCATCGAGTTCGATGTAGTTTGCTCATCCACCTCGACATCACATAAATTTCCATCTGAGATGTAGTGTTCAGATGCACGTGTAGTGTTCAGATGCACGTGTCAAAGGTTCCATTGACTTAGTAAGACAGTTGCTCTCTGCATTATTATTTGTAAAACAAATCATCTATCTAGTTACTGACCTGCGTATTATTAAGTTATCTGTGACTTTTTCTATGCGCAACAACAGAAAGGTGTGGCATCTGCATTCGAAAAAAAGAAATTATTTATTCCCCTTTCTCTCTAAATAATTAATATTAAAGCAAAACTATGTGATAGATAGAATCTTAAATAATTTAGGAGTTCATATTAAATTTAGGAAACTCGTTTAATAACATCCTTTTCTCGCCCACCAAGGCATACGCAAAATGAAAATGTTTTTACTTGTTTTGTGAATGCAATATTAAATCATTGCATTTCAGATCCTTTATATATGGCATTCAGTTCAAATCGCATTTCCTGGGATCCTTCCATTTCAAATGCTTTAGATCATTTAGGTTATTGTGATACGCAGTAGGAAACAATGCTGCTGATGATAAAATGTAGCAGAAAACGGACAACACTAGATACCAATAACATCACAATGAAGTTTAAACGTCAATCTTGCGCTGGTTCTAATTTGATTTCAGTACGTGGAAAGGTAAGTAAGAGAAGATCCACATCTAGGAGCTCCTGCAATAAGACGTGGAAAAATGGGCTAAAATTTAGATGACCCATGGGCGATTAAAGCCTTACAGAATGACCCGTGGGCCACGAAAGCCTTACAACATGGCCCATGGGCCTAAACAAAGCCTTGCAGCATGACTTATGGGCCAAAAAAAGTCTAGCAGCATGATCCATGGGCCAAAAAAGCCTTACAATATGACCCATGGGCTAAAAAAGCCTTACAATATGACACATGTGCCAAAAATACCTTAAAACAGATACATAGTTTTAAAAAACAAGCTCTGACGAACATGGCATATACATCTAATGGAACAGACAAGATGCTGCCACCAGAAACGATTAGCTTTGTTCATGAACTTAGATGTAGTCAGCACGTAATTACATTTAAAAGAAAAATAAAAAAGTGTAATAGCAAATGTTGATTGGCATTAACAGAACGAGGAAAACTGCTGACGGAATTGCACCTGAACCCACATTCTCTTTTATTTAATATCCTGTTTGTGATGGCTTTCATAGAGAAATCATCATTTTATACCACATGTTATTTGATTTGATAAATTTATTTCCAATTAGTTTCCTAGATTTAATAGCTTTCAATATCTACAGAAAACCAGACGAAAATTATACATGTATCTTTCTTTTAAAGTGCGAAGTCCATGAAACAACAGATTCACCAACGTTTTAAAATTTTATACATGTTTTTTTTTTTCTTGGATTTGAAACCTATTTTTTGAGGCATATGAGTTTTACATCATCTATTTCTGGTAGTGACATATAGTTCCTCTCCGATCATTTGCAAATAAAATTCGAAAACTAATATAGATCTTCAATCCACAGGTTATGACGGCCTATTAGCTACACAATTAGAACCTTTATACTTCGGGGCCTTAGCATATGCTCATCAAGCCTTATATAACCAATATTTATCATTGAGATACATGGAAATACATTTTGCCTGCAATATTTTCGGGAAATAGTCATGATTCTTACAAAAGATGACAGTTTATATTTTCAAATAATACTCAGTACATTGATGAAGTTGTAAAGTTGAATGCATGACCTTGACCTCATCAGCTGCTGAATGTGCTTAAGACTATGCAGGAGCTATAAGGCAGGAGCTATGACTATAATAAACAGTGCTCGGATGAAGTTGTATTGTTAAAAATTGTAAATATTTAAAGAGTATATCGTTTCAAAATATATCAATGCAATGAAAGACATAATACAAAATAAATAATCGAAGAGTGAACAAGACCATCCATAACTTTAACTGTAGCGGAGTATATAAATCGTCTTTCTGGTGCCAGATTAAATTAATATCCCATCGGTGTAGTAGTTCTGTAGATTGTAGAACTATCCTAAGATATGGAAATAATCTTGGTAATAAATCTGGCATTTATCTTGTTGTGGATTCAGATCGGGCACACGAGAGAAAATTAAATTTAGAGTTGATGAATTCAATCAGGCGCATCATCGTAAATAATGGATAATATTTGCTGGTATAAAGATTAAGTTTGTGGAAATACAATATAATTTTATACATCCAGCAGACACCAATATTTCAAGTGCCTTATCCCTGTCTATCACGCAAGGAGAAGTAATTGATTCGGAGCACGAATGGATCGAAAGTAATAGCGATGGTTGGACGATCCCAGAATGACGTGTCAATTAGTGTGCCCATAGCTGGTTTGTCCGAACTTCTATGACTTGAAAGAAACAAACTCTTAGATTATACTAATGTTTTATCAAGAAAACTCGTGCTTATTATATATAAACATTAAATATCATTAACGATTATTATGGTCTCCCTGATCTGCATAACCACGTACCAGGATGGGTAGCAAATCCATGTAATTGTCAAGACTAGACTTTTGGTGATATTTGCTGCTACCTCGTTGACACCACCTCAGTCTATTTCGCCATGAAGATAAAATATATTACATCTCTCGATGCGTGCAACTGTTGAGCTTATACAAATATTTTTATCCATAAAAGAACCTATTTTGGAATGTATGGAAGAAAATCAAAATTATATAAGATTACTTTGTTGTAATCTGAATATTAGTTAAATGTGGGGGTGAGGTTGTAATGTATACAATGATATTATATTTATATGAAAGTTTCCAAAATTATCTTACAATACTGACCATATTGCTAATTTAAAAGAATGCTTCACTCAGCTAAAATAGTATTTAAATATTCACGGCATCAAGTGCATGTAGTCACTATTTTTGTGTGCGATCCAAACAGAGAGAGAGAGAGAGAGAGAGAGAGAGAGAGAGAGAGAGAGAGAGAGAGAGAGAGAGAGAGAGAGAGAGAGAGAGAGAGAGAGAATCACGAAAATACACACAGGTAACCATAAGTCTTTTCTATCTCATTTCATGGATGGCCTTATGAAAAGTTAATGAAGTACTTTCATGTCCAAAATGGTTTAAAAAAGGAATTTATGGTTTTTCCATTGACCTATTTATCGGAAACGAAACGAGTGAATTTCGTGTTAAGTATATTGTTTTTCAGGATTAAAAAGTCTAATTATATAAAACATTTTAAAAATATAGATGCATTTACCTTGCATTAATTTTTAACAGTGTATGTTATTAGCTCTTCGTTCAATTAAAGCTGTGTTTTTTGTGTTTTCAAGATTATTAGAATGCAAATTTCTGTCGATCTTTAAAGAGCACATTAATTTGGTTAGGTGAACGATTAATTAGATTGATGGAGACAGATGCGTGTTAAATCGTTGTACTGAAAGTATTTTAATGTCTCTAGGAAGTGATTCTTAATTAAGCCTTTGTTTTTTTTAATAGTCAGTCAGACTGGAAGGTAATGGTTAACCTCGATTTTGTATCGTATATGTCCTGAGTTGATTTTGTCCTGGATCAGTTAGTTGGTAATCTAGAGGTCAGGCGGACTACAATTTTGTCGCCTAAGTTATTAAAAAGTCAGTACATATAATTAATCCTTTAATATTTAATTGATTACGCTAAATAAAGGTCGTGGTTTCCACCTGAAATTTCTTGGTTTTAATTTGCTGCATCGCACGAATTTAAGAAGTCTATGGTTTTTGACAAGAGAAAAAGTTTACGAGATTGAATTTTAAAAGAAATTCTCTCGTAAAACAATGATCCAAGGGAAAGGATATATGGAAAGTCATAGGACAATTCTGACGGTAGGAGAGAGCAAAGCTTGAAAACCCAAGTCATTTGCGTCAATCTTCTGTAATCCGTTCATGTCAATATAAATATTTGCTTGAGTTTACTTGCTTATATTTGCATGAACATATTTGTTTAAATTTTTGAATAAATTTTCTTGATATGAGTATAACTGTGTTAATTTATCTGAATTCGATCAGTGATCTTCTTATATAAGTTTGACGAATTCTTGGATTTGTCGTCTTGATTGTTATTTCATGCATTACCTTAGTTCATGAGAGTGACGAGAATCCTTGTTAATTCACCTACCTTAGACGATTTCACATATGATAAAGACATAAATGTGTGTATGCTCTGAAATAACGTAGTTAAACCATGTAATGAATTGAATTCGTTCATTTATGTAATTGAGACGAGAACAAAACTGTTATGTCTCAACTATATGATGTTAATGTGAGTCAGTGTTGAAATAGCCGTTAGGAAGTACATTAATTTTATTAAACTTGGTTTGTCTATGGTCTGCCATGTTTCGCTTGACCAGATAGCCTTTGATATATGTTTGAATTCTGATAGGACGGTATCTAACATAAAGAGGGGGAGCAGTGTTCTAATTCCAGTATAATATCTGACAGAAGATGTAGGTTGCTTCTCTGTTTATTTTGAAAAGGGAGATAGATCCACTGATGTACCCACGTACCTAATTATCCATGTATCTACGTATCTACGTACTTGTGTATTCACCTACCCACACAAAGTTCAAGGGCCGAAAAAGACGATACAATAGAGAGTTTGCAGAAGGAAAAAGAAAAGCGAAAAGGACCAAGAAGAACAGCTACAGTGACATTGGAATGAACCAGAATTAAGCAGGTTATGGAGTTGTATAAAGCAATGACTTCGATTGCTCACTCGATTCTATGATGAATTAATTCTATAATTTAAACAGATCGTTTTTTATATAAGTATAGTTGTATTTGAAATTCAGTGAATGATTTATTTTAGAAAAAGGAAGTGTATCTCCTTAATGTAATGTGTTATTACAAATGTTTATGTAATTCATTAAATTGTTGTCTTTTCATGTACGGGGTCTCGTATCATTCTGTTTTATATATCTCCTCAGATCTCTATTCCACTTACAAGTTTCACAATTTATATTAATATTTACTCAATCCGGGCAACATCATTGAGGCGATCAACCTTTAAATAACGATAACTCGATAAAGCGGACACATTGTAAGAAGGTACAATCCAACAAGCAACTCAACAAATTACCACAAAGACATTAAATCAATTTTTACAATATGACACATAGGGCCTGAAAATATTTTAAAACATTTTCCAATTCTATTATTTAACCAGCTGCATTCCTCACGATATCATAACTACTACTACTACTACTACTACTACTACTACTACTACTACTAATAATAATAATAATAATAATAATAATAATAATAATAATAATAATAATAATAATAATAATAATAATAATAATAATAATAATAATAATAATAATAATAATAATAATAATAATAATAATCACTGCAATTGTACCATTATATTGCCATTTACCAATCCAGTATGCTTTTATTTCTGTTGTTTTCCTGACTGGACTGCCATTTCATCTGTAATTGTCATGGAATGGAATGGATTTTATTTACTGAAAATAATATGCATGCTAAAGAAGAATAGCACTGAAGCAATTTGCCGATAATTTGTATCTAAATTTAAATGGGACTCAATATTGTTTCTAAAATAGGAAAAGTCTTGAAATATTTATTGGTATTTGTGTACCTTAACTAACTTTACCTTGGTCGAATGAGTGAAAAAGAATAATTGATTTGATAATGATTTCATTTGAAATGTCAGTACAATGGGCTTCACTTTGAAACCAAAATCACAATTTCATCAAAACGGTTGTATCAATTCTTCAGTATTTATGCCCTATTTAAAGGAAAGTTCATGAAAATGGTATTGATGCAGTCAAGTACCTTTCTTTATCAGGCGTACAGTCTAGTCAAATGCCCACCATTTATAAAGATAAGACACGGCAACTAGCAATCTGATTAAAATCAGCTTGTAGCAAGCAGGTTTTAGCCACGTTTTATTATTTAGTCAATGTTTATTGCTGTCTTTAGTTTAAAATGACTATATCTATACACAACTCGTGATCTCTTTTCAAAACAGACAAAGTACTCGTAAACGTTGTAAATGTAGAATTGCAAACATTAATTGGAAACAGGTCAACATATTCAACAGATACATCCTAAAAGAAAATATACATACATCATATTTAAATAAAAAAAACAGTAGCAAACCAACACAGAAGTTTGCATATACTTCTAGTATATGTTCGAATTTAAATATTTAAATAAATTGCCTGTTTAAACTTCCATGTTCATAAAATTACTGATTTGGACAAAGTTAATTTTCCCAAACATTGTTTGAAAAAAAAAGTATATGAATCAAGCCACTACAAATGAATTTGTATTATAAATCTATATATGTGTAACTTAAGAAGCGATTTCAAGAGTAAATGCTGTACAGTAGTAGTTCGCCAGTGTAGTTACTAACATTAAGTTTACAGTCAGTGCTTTTGCCTTGCGCCCTTTCTGTGAGATGATAATGGATTGATTTATTCTATCTCTTTTAGCTTTCTTCTGCCAGCTTTAAATCAGCAGGCCCAAAGGTCTTTCAGAGTTTATCAAGCGCAAAATACTCTTGATATCACTTCGCAGAGAACCAACCGGTAATTCTACTTGCAGAGGTGATTAGAGCTTTTATCAAGTCGTAATGAACTTCAACCTGATACTCGGATTTGGTCCAGATACTGTTTAAAAAGAATTAGAGGTGGTAACACTGGTACTTGTTCATCTATAATTAACAGGCATTTATCATATCTGTTTACAGTGCTCTCTTTATACACTTGTCTCTCTAACAGCGGTGTGCATGGCCTTCAAGCTGTTTCAAAATTTACACTAAGACTGCTCTAAGCTGTAGGACATAAATAAGGAAATAAATATTATTTTAATTGTTTTTTGAAGAATAAAGATAATTATGATTAATGAAAGGCCAAGACTGCTTTAGATTCAGAATTTATACTTCAGGATACTTGTATCAGAAATATAGGGAACCGTGATCCAACATAGCATAGGAAATAAAAATAACGGAAAGCGAAGACCATAGAATAAATCGGATTACGCTGCAACTGCTTACTTCAGGAAAAACTTTCAGGCAATATTATAATAAGCATAAATGTGTAGCAAATATAATTAGAAGGAAATATATCTTTAGTTTTCAGGTTTTCAATACATTTTGCTTTGGCATGGTTTCTTCTAACTTGACTTAAAGCATTTGCACATATTCTACACGAAGATGTGTGGATAATACAAATATGAATATAGTAATGCTTTTGGTGCATACTGATATTTGCCACATTATATTCCTACGCTAGTAATCCCCTACGTCATTTTCTTAGAGATAAAAACAAACTTCCGGTAACGTACGATGACGGGTTTATGAATCATATATAGAATCGTGAAAGTTGTAATCCTCACATATGAAAAATGTGTTATGTGACTGAAGAAACACAAAGAGGATACAATGTTATGAAAATGACGAAACTGACCCAATTTTTGCCGAGACATTAGTCTTTAGTTGCCTTTCTTAACAACACTGCTTCTTTGGTTTCTACTATTAAATTACACCCGGTATATATATATATATATATATATATATATATATATATATATATATATATATATATATATATATATATATATATATATATATATATATATATATATATATATATATATAGTTTATTACTACCAGTCTCTGGATAGCTCATTCGGACAAAGGTCTTTAAAACAATCTTGTTAATTGTAGACCCATATGGAGTAAAGCATTACGCTGAGTGAGTTGTTTACATAGTATGGAATTTTTCTCATTCCTTGTTTTCCATATGTGAGACAAACTCTTCTCTGATATTATCAGTGCTACCTATGTTAAAAAAAGCCGCATATGTTTATATTGAGGCAGCCGTACCAAACTCATAATATACAATACCGACACAAAGATCTTTTGTGTGTTTTCTTAATCTATAGGTACAAGTTTCTAGACCACGTACATTTGCATAGTATCTCACTAAGTAAAGTAGTCAATGTAGCTTTCGTTGTTATTTCAACTGCCTTAATCTATACGTCTACTTGCAAATATTTTTGGTTTATAGACTTGTCTTAAAGTAATGTCGGAATGAAGCTTCAAACTTTATCATATGATTTATAATAGTTTGCAGTAAAATGTGCTGATTTCCCTTAATAATTAGAAAGTTCCCTTAATAATTAGAAAGTTATTTAGTTTACTAATGTGCATATAATTGTGGTCTTTTGGAAGATGGAATTTGTTTACTTTGCCAAATTGAATTGTGACTTAGAACGAAACATGGTAAAATCTTTAGCTTTGACCACATCATTGGTTTTGTGAAGTTGAATTAAATTCTTAAATTCATGCAAAAGATGACTTAATCATTTCAATATATACTGCCAAATTATTAATTGTAAGCCCACTAATATATATGATTTTACATTGTATATTATGTGCAAATAGCAAATTATTCGCGCAAACTGAAATGATGCTTTACGTATTTTACGCGCTTTTTTATAGCTCATTATTCAGTTTCAGTACGTTTTCTAAAACACCATTAGATGGTGTGTGCAGAGATGAGGGGACAATAGAGGGAAGCGATATGTATTTGAATCATGCAAAAAGAAACCCACAACAAATAAAGCAAGTTAGTGGCAAACCGTCAATTGTTTCCGTGGCATACTTGCCTGAGTTTCCAGTACACTATTCAAAAGAATCTCAATATAAGAGAAAAGAGATTTATATAAATAATATGTACTTATGTACACCTTGCATATTAATTTACAGGTTTGTGTGTTCATGCCACTTAATAAATACAAAATAAAACTTATATTATTTATTATGAATAAAGTGTAAACAAACTTAAGATCACTGTTGAATATCAAGGTCATGGTGTATCCAAAAGGTCGAGGGTATTGAAGTCATTGTCATATTTTGTTAGGAAAAGGCATCAAACTGATAGTGCATAATGCCGTGCTGATTCCATATTAGTGCGGAATCACCAGGTACGTTTTCAGTCGTCAAACAAAAAGATTATATTAACATGAAAGTTTCATAGCCCAATCTGAATTGAAAGCTACTATATGTGTCAGTTTGCTACTAAATATAACTTGAGGAAACTGTAAAACGCATCAAACTGAACAAATCTAGAAGAGTTATTTGTATACCGCTAGAACTGCAAGCACATGCAAAATATTAAGCCAAAAGGTATCTTATAATTAATCAATTGTTTTTAATATATGCAATATTTGCAACAAAAGCTGCTAATATCTTTACATCTGCGGAGATAATACAAATATTGGTTTGACATGTAACTATCAGTTTATATTTTTTCTATTCAAAGAGTTAGTTCATATATGACAAAAGCTTAACAATAAGGGGCTTGTAACGTTGTCCTCTTGGTAAAAAAGATGGTTGATTATATTTGGCTGCCGTTATCTTAGACTTAGTAGATGACCTCCCTGGATGTTATTGCCGGGTGTGAATAGATAGATAGAACATTAACAGAAAACTGAGCAAGACTATTAAGAAGAAATAATACAATGCGAACGAAAATAAAACACCTAATCAATAACAAAAAATTAATAGCGTTAGTTATAATTCAAAATATTTTACGTTAACAGAATTTAATAGCAGTGATCTATTTTGGATTTATTTCATCATGATAATCACTGGTGAAATGAGAACAATGTCCACGCCTGATTTGCATCACCTACCGTCGCTTCCTGTCTGCTCCGTGCATCACACGTGTCCCAACCTCCACGTGAATACGTTGATCTTCCTCTGCTTTTCTATTATGAATTCTTCATTTCTTTCCGAAATTTTGTCTTCGGGCTGTCCCCCGTATGTTCATGGGAGCTGTTTCCTTGAATAACAAGATTACCACTAAATCTATCTATGTAAGATCTTCTATACGTATATAAAATTTTCTCATTGTCATTGCTCCGAAAGCATAAATTATTCATCTAAACACTGCATAGATTAGACATAATGTGACCATAACGATTAATGGTCCTTACAAATTTAGACTTTATTTTGAGTAAGGTACAATTGTTATCTCTAGTTGCAAACGACCCCTGCAATATACATCCAAGTGAAGTGTGCCCTAATTAAATAGATCATCACTTGCGCTTTCAGCGGCTGCCTACAAATTAACATGTGAACGGTGCATATAACATTCTTTTATCTCTCTAATATGCTTCTCCATGACTCATTAGACATCCAACCTAGTCAGTTTCACTCAATAAGATACGTATTATTAATTACTATTGCATAAAATTCACTAACCTCTAGCTAATAATAATCCCTAACCTACAAGATTATTTAGGCATTATAAAATTATATATAAATATGCAATTATCGTTCACCTTACAGACAAAATAAATTAATTCATATAACCGTATGAAATCTTACACATCTGAAAACTTTGATCTCATGCAGACAGTCAATCTACTAATGAGCTAAGAACTGTACAATTAAAAAAAGAAATTGCATAGCAACTATAGCATATCAGCAGATTTCCATGGAAACGATACATACTATGAATCCTAGTCATATCAAACACATTTTCATAAACAAGACAAATAAGACATTTTAAATGTATGTTGATGCAAGAGGTATGATAGTTGGTGGAGTATTGACTGAAGAAGACAAACATGGCGTACATAGGTTGGAGTTGGAGATGAGCCCACATGTATAATGTCATGAAAGATTAACATGTTTTCTTGTTTTGATTTCTAGATACAGCCATGATTTTTATCTTAGAATTTTTTATAAACAAATTAATAGAAATTTCTATTAAGGTTACCATCATCGTTGTCCTCTAAGTGTGTCTAGATTTTTAAAAATAATAAAGTTGAGTGTGTTTGAATTACTAATTCTATATCTTAATTTCGTTCTTAGTGGAATCAGTTTTAGTTGTGCTCAGTTGATAGGATTTAATTTATTTATTGAAATCCTTTATTGTAATTATAAAATGCTTATTGATTTATAACTTGCATGAATTATTCTGAATTCATTCAGGAGCATTTTGGATTATATGATCGTGATGTATCAAGACTTTTGGTACATTAGCTCATTCAAAATTACTGAAAAATCAGCACACACAACACTGAGGTTCATCGAAACACTGCTGAAACTGATTCAGATTATTCTATATTTTTTGACAGATGATATAACTTTTAAGACAGTTCCGGATTTGTTTCATAACACTGCAAATTCGTTTCAAATGTAACTTTGCATTCAAAGAAAATACATTATAATTTTAATTTTAAAAAAAATTTGGTTCTTGTTCTTTTCTGTTACTCAGGTTAGGACCATGGAAACGTAACACCACCTGAATAAGTTCGGCGAAGAAAATCATCACCATCCCAAATAACATTGAAAGGTACATAGCGTTCACACGTAGGAAAAATGAAGTTTATTGACAGATTGCAGCATCGACAAGTTTCCAGTAGATGTGCCTAAGCATTAATTTCGGGCATCAGCAAAATACGCATATCATAATGTTAATATTATTGCCAAAAGGTACATCTACCCATACCAAAAGAACAGCATCTATGAGCGGTTTGAATAAGTCCAGTTTTTACTAATGGAGGCATTCTGTGGTTGACTCACAAGGGTATGAATTGAAGCGAAAGACTATAAGCAAGCAAACACCTTAATACCGGTGTGTTTTCACTGGCGGGTGTCAGAGGCATTTAGTGACATCAATCAAGGTATACGACCAGTAACCACCTCATTATTAAAGTTCGCTACCATGAGCTCATTCCTGATGAAAAATTTTATAAATCTCAGCTTTTGATAAATATAGACATGTACCTGTTCATTAATAAGGGAATGCAAGACGAAATTTCGATGGTCGACCTAGCATGAGCTGGAGCACATTCCTGAGGAATAACGGTGTAAAGCGCACCTTGTACAGATATCGACATGCAAATGTATACTAAAAAGGGAATCCATGGCGCCATGTGGGCGCATAGATCTTCCTTATGCGAAAACGAGCAACCCAATAACTATGACAAAAAATGTCAAATAGCTGGATAGTCTGCTCTATGACAGCAATATATATTTTTGGAACATGATGTAGAGCGTGCCCACAGGTAACCTTAAGTGGGTTAACCTGCTCACTCTAGAATGAAATAGACATCCTTTACCCCTAGGGTTGATTGATGCGCATTGTATCCTCCCCACCCGTTAGCTCTTAAGGAATTGATTGTAGAAGAGATCTCGCTGAGCCACTTTCGGTATGGTTTGGTGAATGAGCTGGTGACTATGCTTACTGGAAGTATGAAGCAATTCCTCAGACTACGAGAGAAGGAGTGATACATAGTCAAACCTCTGGCTATATACTTACCTTGGGATATGCATTACCAAGGTCAATGAGAATTAGAGTTTGACCAAAAACGCATGGATAGCACCGTACACGCGGTTAAAACCATAGCTTGGAACCAAGGCGAAGTTGTACTAGGAGGCATACTGAGAGGTTCATCCACGAGAAAAGAAGATACTGAATGATCGAATGTGTTTCAAAGACAGCCATGAAACACGACTTGCAGCCTGAAATGTACTAGAAACCCTTACCATGAAGAAAGAGTTTGTCCACAAAATAGTGCCACGAAATGGGATAGACTGCACAGATGAGTTGAACTCATTGGGTACCGAGAAATGGATCACACCAAAAAGTATATCAATAAACTTTTAATATGGATAACAATGCACATAGTCTTTGTTAATATATTACAAAAAGCTGTCGTGCTTGTATGCAGTATTGTGCGTATGCTGTGGAAACACATACAGCTGCAATTGATGCCTGTCTCAAAGAACTTCCTTGGTAAATAGATTGCACAGCTTTGGGTTTTTCAGCCATTCTCAAATGCATCTGTTGGTTGAGTTTGATACCTAGAATAACTGTGTACCTAGGTATACTACGGTATTTCTGATTCTCCCAGGATACCTATAACCGTATACCGCAAATATATTAAGGTACCAAGAATTTATTTTTCTGGGACAAGACCTGTGATCTTCATCTTAAACAATGGTCTGTCAATAGGTGGAAAATATCTTACTCTGAGTTATAGCAAAACAAACATATATCCATTATACTATTTGACAAAATAATATCTGAGACAAGTGAGAATGACAAAATTCTAATACCACACCACCCCAATGAAATTTAAACGCTCAATACAATATAACACAAGAAATTATTATGTGTATGTTATATTGTTGCATGTGTGCAATAAAAAAGATCACTATAACTAAACTGTGACGATAAATTTTACTCTATAGATGAAGCCCTTTGAAATTCGATAATTTACTAGCAACATTGATGTGATAGGCATGGGAACTTTGAGTGGTACGCCAATACCCAGGACGAGATGTTTATCAATGAGGCCATTAAGCATACAACGCACTTACTAAAGAAGCGATAATATATTTCGTGGACATACGTAAATTTCAAATAGAACATAATTGTTCTCCTAAAAGTTTAGAATTATTATCAGTGGCACATAGAAGTACATTTATTTAAAACAAGTACTTTAAGTATTCCTATGATACATGGGAATACGTGTACTTTAAACATTCTAGTTCGTTAGTAAAAATAAAATAAATTTATTTGGTTTGTCTTACGTCTGAGAATTTTATTTTTATAAAAATGGGCTTTGTTCTTAATATCTTTCTCAACATCCACGGTAGCATACGAGACATGTCAAATGTGTGATTAAAATATAAATATAATTATATTTATATTTGTAATATCAAAAATAAATTTGTGGCAAATTCAAATGTTTAGTGAAAACAATATTACAGATCGTTTTCCTTTTCCTTTTCTTTCATGAAGAATAAAAGCATGCTGCTAATATCACTAACTTTGAAATATGGTTACCCGGATATTTCTATATATCTCTACTGACTGAAACTATCGAAATACACGTATAGCAAATATACCTCGTGTTTTGTACCACCAGAAAAAATACCTCGGTCACCGAGGTAAGCAGGTATGTCTGTAATATCGCGCACCGGTTTCGCAGAAATTTCAACTTATCGGCAGTGGTGGCAGAGACAAAGTCATGCAATACAACCCACTCTTTGATTTTCATTGTTAGTTAGTTGTCTACAAAATGTTTAATCAAAACTATGTATTTGGTGCACTATGTCAAAGAGGAGGAGGTGTACCTCAATGAGTTTTTAGCATTGGCCAAGAATCTTCTGAGGTGGTAGCGGAGTATTTACATGCACAATCTGCAGTTCATATGAGGAGAACCATTCCCAGAAAATTGGATGCAGATTTCTTTCCTGTAATGTCAAACCAATTAGTCACAGTGTACTGAACGGGCGTGCTGACCACCAAGATGTGGAATGAATGGCATCGATTTCTCTTGGTTGCGGGGTGTATTACAATGCCATTTAGTTTCCCCACTGCGGTCATCCATTCCGTCAATTTTCCTTGGTAGAATTATTCACCTTTATTGCCAAATTATTTTATTTCTCTAAGATGCAGACCACTTGAAATAATCAAAATGGGATAAATGTTACACATGCTCGTAGTATGGCATACACCATCGGGAAAGAAGGTTCAGTAATTCAAAAGGAAGTCATTATACAAGTAAATGATATCATTTCATACCTATATCTGCATTGTTTAAATTGGTTCCCTTATAAAGTTATCTGATTATATAGCCCGATTCAACTGCATAGTACGTTTTATGACCCCCCACAACTTGAAATTGCTCCATTATTGTTAGAGTATATTTCTGTTTCTTTCGTCTGTATCATTTCGTTTTCTCCGGTTGATTTTAAGCATAAAAGTTTTGAAATTTTGAAATTTATAAAAGACAATTTCCCCTGCATACACAAGGGGTTGAACTGAACCTTAAAAAGTTGTCACTTGATGAAATTGTCCATAAGAATACGTTACCAGGAATAATATGCAGGAGTCTATGGCAATTCGTTATGTCCTGAAAAAATCCCTTTCGCTGGAAATAACGCAGAATTTTGCTCAACGTTATACCTTGCAGTCTCGTTCCATGTTGTCCCCACGGTTCCTGATAAAATCAGCAACTTCTGGGCGTAATTGTGCTAATACAAGGGTACGGTAAAGTACGACTGAACACCCCCTCAATACCAAACAAATCTTCGCATTCACCATGCACGTTGAGTAAGGAAGCTATAAAGTCGCCGCTTCAGTCAGTCTTCAGCATTAGTTTTGTGCCACTTTGGAGGTCTCATTTTTTGGCCATGGACCCAGCCTCTTTAACTGGCGACATTAACTGTAGTATGCTAAAACTTGTACGCGTTTTGTCCAACAAAGACATTAAAATTAGGTCTGAAGATTTTTCTCTGGACTTGTAAGTAAATCAACCTTACGTACGGTTTCTTGAGCGAATACATGATAACAGCTTATGCGTCTTTTTGATAATGTCGACGGCGCAAAAAATTTCAGAACGTGTCACCTAAGATCATTCAATGGCCATATTTCCTGCATGCATGTTTGCTTCATGGTAAGGTCGTGTAAAAGATTAGGCTCGTCTCCTCTCTGTGAACAGTCGTCTTATTTTCCACTTGTCGCCTAATCGGATGCATTCATCCTTCAACGTCTTAGTCAGACTGTTCTTTCGTCTCTCTTTTCTTTTATTTATGGAGACAATCGTTGTGCATACATTGGTACATTGGCTTGGATTTTGCAACTTGGACGTCTTCTACAGCCTCATTGTGGCGTGCATTTTCCTACTCATATCATTTTGCTATGTCTGGTAGAAAGGGTAGGCAGCCGTAGACTTTAATAGGAATGATGTTCTGTTTTATTATCTTGCAGTGTGCCCAAAAGTTCATTGCTATGATGGTAACGGGCATTGTTACGTATACAAAGTCTAGGTGATCAGCGCCGCCAGTTTCATTTATAACAAGCGTTTGGGAATCATGAAATAATCCAACTAAATGACAGCTCCATATTTCAGGATGCTTCCGAGTTAATTGACGTGCACTAGTGCACACATATCGCACAGTACTATTCAAAAGGGTCAGAAATATGTATTGTAATGCACATTATCTCCATTACAAATTTACAATGAAATATTAATATGCATCATTTCACAGATTTGAGGTTTACTTTATGTATGTTAATATGTATAATGTACTTAATCAGGACACGTCTTTCAGCGTTTTGCAAGCGAAGTTTGTTACCGGCAGTGTGTATAGGAACACGGTGACTCATGATGTTTTGCCAACATGTAATAAACCGATTTGGTACGTATTGTAACCATGTATGATTATTTTGTGCATATTTTACTTGCTAGTTATATCAAATAATGAAATTACCTTGCCTAATGTATAATTCCACCAGGACATGATCAATTTATTCCATAATTATAATGTTTTGCTGTGCACTCTCTGCCAATACATGCTAATCCGCCATTTTCACTCTTTTGGTCAATGAGAACTATGTAATCGGATTGGCTTTAGGTCACATGACCTTTTTATATAAATAGCGCCATGTACATGTAATGTAGAGCTTCACTGTCAGCTAGTCCAGCGATTGCAGCAAACGAAAGTAAATCATAGGGTGACATTGTAACCATTTCATCAATTCTTGAAGGCCATGTTATGTAGACATAGTCAAGTTGCAATGGTTAGTGCCTAATGAAATTTGATATGCTTGTTTGACATTACGGGGAATTCCAGAAGTTATTTATTATTCATGAGATGCCGTCTGCTACCGTATTGGTTGAAACGATTTTACCTTCGGAGAATTATCACCTCAATTAATCTATAAAAGTAAAGGATAAATATAATTACAATCTATATAATCCTGGCAAACATGTATATTGTTCTCTCAGGAACTAACATATAAGTAATTAATGTTAAGTCGCTACCAAATCGTCACTTTTCACCTTCGTTAGAAGGCGAACTCGCGTTGCACCTTCAGCTTATGATATTCAACACCTTTAGCTCATGAATGTTAATACTTCACCTTCACCTTATTCACCGCCACAACGTTTTCTTGTACTTCCATGACTTGAATTCTATGTAATATATATCATTACAAAAATATTTGGAGAAGGTGCAATTATATTTGAAGCTCTATTGCATCGTTCCCTACCGGAGTTCATTGCCTTTGTCTCCCGTGATAATCTGGTTTACTCAAGTTTAACATTAAATCTTAAATATTGATGCATATCTAACTGTATTGACATTCAGTAATTCTATGACCACCTGTTCTTGTCCTTAAGACAATTTAATACTTCCGATGTTTATTGTCTACTGTCTTGTGTTATTCTTTCTAATCAAATACTAGACAGGAAGACTAAAAAATATCGTAGCCCAGTTATGGCGTTACAATATAATAGCAGACTGCGTGTGTGTCGATCTTCATTGCCCACTGCTGTTTGCTGTAGGGCTTGCCCCGCATTCCACGGTCCCTGCTGTTCCAGCGATAATGATGCATGTAAGATGAGATGACAAAGGCTTTTATCTTGTCATGCCAGACGCAAATGGCGCCAGTAACGGGCAGTACAAGAAATAATAGGGGCTGATAATTCTCTTCAAAGAGTAATGGATGATCTTTGAAGGTTCTCGCAAGGTCCTCACAGTTGTCTACTAGCAAAATGTGGCTCGCAACTGCTATGTATGGACTAAGCATATACAAGTCCAATCATACTATTGCCCATTTAAGCTTCGTATATTGCATTTGTTTCTGCTACCTCTTCCTCACTCATCGTCTTTAGACTCGCATATTTAAGAGGCTGACCTATGTATTCTTTATCCGCTCCAGACATCACTAGCTCAGACAGCCACGCCCTGATAATGTTTTGTTTTCTGGCTGTAATTGTGATGGTCGTTGTGTCTTCCGGTTTGGTTGCCAGTGCATATAGTAGCTCTTCAATACCGCGTACACTCTCAGCTCCTGACATAGCTGTTATAAAAGTTTATCTAATTTAGAGCATCCACATCATGCGTGTCTACGAACGGGGCTTGCAGAAACTTTCCTTCTTAAGAAAATTACGAAGCCTCAAAGATATCTTTTTCTCTGCCTTTCCTAAACGAGTCATAGTCTTTATAGTAATAAGGGCTATCGGTGAGGTCTGCTGACAACGGCATTGTACTGTGTGTTATGGCCTTTATGCATGTAAGCTGACATTAGCCAAATTAATAAGTGATGCCAGAAAGAACAGCATAATCGTAGATTATAAACAAGTGTTATAATCCAATAACCTTGGAAACGCCAAACATGATTATTGATATTGTCAACCTCTACCATCCCAACAAAGATTTCAAACATCACCGCGTTAGGCTGCAATACCACAAGATCCCAATTATGGCAATGTACAGCAGAATCTTATAATCAACAACTAGTTTTATCGATCAAACACAACAGAACAGAAACATATTATTATCATCCCATTTTATGCCTCAACCACCAATGGTTGTTTTGAACGAAAATGAAATTCCTAACTGGGTCAAATTCTTGCAACAGTGTTTCTCTCACGAAGAGAACTCACACTCGAAACGAAGGAGAATTAATGAAAGGGAAAATGAAATTCAATAGGAAAAGCGTAATATGGACAATCACAACATGAATGAACTATACTTAGGGTAATTGTGTTTAACTACATGTTGTTCCTTCCATATTTTGAGATTTCTGACTTGCAATAACATACCTTGTTCGATGTAGTGTCTGTTCATGACAGTGAACGGTGCAAGTTTATTGCATGCAGCTACATTATTAAAACACGTTGAACATTAATTGACAGCTCTGTGTGTGCATAGCAATTAAGAAATATAATAAAGCCTATATTACTTAATATGAATGAAGTGTAAAAAAAATTAAGATCACTAAATTACTTCTTTTTTTGGCGTGTATATATGAGACTGGTGCACAGTTCACTCCCCTTCATGTCGCACACAATTTAACTAAGTTTCTCGTAGAAAACAGAAGCTTCGTTTTAAATGAGTTTGACAGACAAATTTTGTATCTCAACCGTTTTGTGGTAATATGTTGTATGACACGAAAATGTACTTCTACTGCCTTCATATAAGATAAGATAAAATGATCTCTGGAGAAAACTGCACTGGAGCAAATGAAATCGAACTTGGCAGTTTTGCCTCAGTGATAAAGAAAAAGCCAATTAATTTTATTTATTTTAAGATTCTGCATGTTCTCAGTCTCAACACACTAATTAGGGTGCCAGTTAATATTTTATCCTACTGTAATTCATAAGAACTTCGGTACTATAAATCTCTGACATTTCGGTGAGTAGATTGCAAAAAAGTGAAGACTGTTACATGCGTTCATAAAAAGACAGCTTAAAGTCTAACCAGAAAATAAAATATTTGTTGAGTGCCGCTTCTTAGCTTTTGTATACGATGTCAAAGCAAACGAGTGTGATTCCATCTGTTCCGCAATCCTCGCTTGCACAAACATTATCAGTAACTAGAACCTGAAACACAGTCGATTATGTTTTTATGATATGTTGCGTATAGATTATTGACTAACATAGCTAAGATAGTCGTGATGTATCTGGATTAATAACTAATGCACAAATGGCACGTGTAAGACAGTAATGAAGATGGTAAGTTCACGGTAATAATGCAAGATGCAATTTCAAGACAGTAATGCAGATGGTAAATTCAAGACAGTAATGCAGATGGTAAGTTCACGGTTTTAATGCAAAATGCAAGTGTAAGACAGTAATACAGATGGCACGTTTTATACAGTAATACAGATGGAACGTTTAAGACAACAATACAAATGACACGTTAAAGACAATAATATAAATGGCAAGGGTAAAGCAAAAATATAAGATGACATGTTTATGATAGTAATACAGATGGCAATTGAAAAACTGTTTGTTACATATTAGGTTATATTTGTATCATCAGGTAAATAGAAAAAAGAACTGAAGTATGTTTCCCCATTTAACTTGCATTGTGTTCTCGTCTATCTAGCTTGAAGTCAGTGAACTTCAATTTTCAAGGGCAAACACACGAATAAGAATGTATGACTAACGGAATATTTTTTCTATTGAAAATGAAGTTAAACTTCTTGTGCGATAGATCTGGGTTAATATTAAACATAAACCAGGAAATTAAGCCCTCTCAATACATTTCTGCTTTACAGATGGAAATTGTTTCACTTGCATCTTTGAAAAGTTTGTTAGTTAAATAGTTTGAGTGTGTTGGAGATTCTAAATAAATACAAAGTACTGATAGCATTGCATTACCACGTGTCTGGATTGATATTGATTGGTCATCCTCTTTTAATCGGAATGTATATTCGGAGCCTCATCAATGTCACATTGTGCTTGTTATTTTCATATCTTAAAACGTATAAAAATAACTACAGATGATATTTGTATACATGAAGATAAGAAAAATAACGACATCATGGATTACATCTTATAATGTTATAAAAGGATCAGTGGAAAGAGAAGAAAATGCGAATTTATTATGAAAATGTGTTTATACCTCGATTACATCAGATAGTAACAAAATTTCTATATTGAAACACATTTGAATAAAACCCATGGACGTAGACTATATTGATGAAAAGGAAAGGGAATAATGGGGGATGTGGATAGATAAAATCATGCATCTTATCAACTTTTCATTGCTAAATAAAACCTACTTGTAATTCATAATATGTGTAGTCTGTCGTAGAGACATCTCAATTAACAGAGAACTAGTGATTATGATCAACTATTGTCACGTCCGTCTTGTTACAAAGTGATATGTCTATGTAGCAAAGACATATTGATTATTTTCAGATTTATTTTACAAAGTGACATGTCTATATATCAACGACATATTAATGGTTTTCAGATCCGTCTTGTTACAGCTCTGAGCAATATGACTAAATCTTTGACAACAATATATTCAAAACTGTTTAAAACAAAATGTAAACTGTAAGCAGATAGACGATACACATTACTCTGAACAACACATAGTTTCATGCCAAAACTATTATCTGTGTGCAACTTCTGTATCCTGTAACAGAAATATCTATTGAAAAATCCAACATTAGCAGGTAAATATACTTCAATTGTAATCGCACTATCTCCCTGACGTGCAACAGCAAAACAGTTTATTTATGCCACTAGACACGAAGCCAAAAACATGTTTTCAAAAGCATCATTTTGCTCCTCCGGGCATGTTTGGGTGATTCGTAATCAATCTTAGTCTGACTTCCTTTACCTAAACTAAACGATTAGCAAAATTTAATAATTTTGGTCGAGATTTATATTCTGCAAAATTAGTCATATTTTTTGGGATAAATATGAGTTTCGTATGTGCGACACACCCTACTCTAGTGTAAGGTCGTTTCACACGCATCGGTCCTGGCATATGCTTTGAGTGGTATATCTGGTGTTTCCAAGACGATGTTATTTATCATTGATCCGCTGACTTATCGTGCTTTCGACAAAGAAAGTCATGCAGTTCTCGTAGAGTGAAATGTTTATTTTAAACTTAAGGAGGTTTAGCAGATCGAAAATTTAAAAAGATCCATCTATTTTAGGTTTTGGGCACGGTAAAAACTTTTAAAATAGTGCTCTGGTGAAGAATTCGTTCGAACTGTATCACCCGCAGCATCCTACAGAGTCTTAGCAAATATTTGAAACGATCATCAGTCACCTTAAATTATCAAAAGAGTAGGTGCCATTCGGAATACATTTTATTCAATTTTTGTATTTGGCATAGTCCTTAAGATTTGTATGCGTTTGATAAATGTTTAGAAAATCATTGTAATAATTATTACGACTATCTGTCAATCTATGTAGATTATGAACAATTACATTTCAAGCATACATTGATTGTTTTCCAGGCCTCAATAGCAACCAGAATCAAGCAATACGCACTCAAGATGATGCAACGTTGGGTACCTAGTGGCTTTGTTCGCTTTTCTTAAAATAAAATAATTACATTACAATTGTAGCTTTACAAGAACATTACTCTTTCGAAAGAATTAAAACTTTTCCCGAGATCAAAACATGATAACCATTATGAAACACACGATAACCCGAATATGATTTGTTTCACTCTTAACTTTGTTTTATTTTGATCAACATACGACTTGTGATGTATCAAGTTCTTCAGTAATTTTTTAAAAAGCACACAAAGGTGTGATCCAGTACTATCCGGACTGAATGTTGCGCGCTGTGACGTCACAGTGAAAGCTACGCATATTGATAACCATTGACTACCCTTGATTTAAACGATTCCACTCGATTCACTTGATGCGCATTTTTTTTAACCTAGGTTTCGTACAAGGCCACCATTGTAAAAATCCATAACAATGAAAAAAATTCGTCTGGAAGTTTCTTGGTGACAGTTAAGTGCAAAGCATTCAATAATCAAGATTGAAGAGACCTTGAGTAAAGAAAATTAAAAACTTATATTTAATTTAAAAAGAGTAAATGCGCATACATGACCCATGTGACGTACTACAGTTATGTACAATCGGTGGATTGTTTAATCACCAGCCCATGTTTGTACTCAACAATGGATGAAAGCATTGATCCCTTTACTTTCCTCTTTACACTCTGAATTTTGTCTGCTTGAAGTTCTTGGTTAATTTATCACATAGTGGTGTTTATTACATAGTCGATAAAGTTTTCCTAAGGTATTTGCAGTTTCGAATTTTTGATATGACAACGTACAACTTTATGTGATTATGATTGTTCCATTATAAGAAGAAGAATTTCATGGGCCAGTTTCTCTTTATTGATTCGCTGAGACCGTGGTACACATTGCTTATCCCCGCAATCTGGAATTTTTTGTTTTCATCATTACCATTTTGACGGTTATTGTCCGACTTGAGTAAAAATGGGAATAGGGACAAAAATGGTCCCGTCTGTCTGAATATGGTCAAGTTATCCCCCAAGATGCTCGTTACGTCATATATAACAAATCGTTTTATAAATGAGGGCGTAAAGCCCCAAAACAAGAACAACAAAATGAAATCAAACCATGGGTATTGCTCAGAAGGTAGCGGATTATTGGGTGAGTTTGGAGTGGCGGTATACGTGTACTATGGAATCCACCCTACATACAAGCGTTGTTTAGCTTGTAACTGATATGAGTAACTAAACTCACCTGTCTAAAGAAGAAAGTGGACAAAACCGGTCGGTCTCTCAGCTTACAGAACTTTATCCAACCACAGGCTTACAACCTTGAAATTATTGTCTTAAAACCTTGAAATTTTTTACAACCTTGAATTATAGGCTTACAACCTTAACATTATAGTCTTACAACCTTGAAATTATAGGAATATAATCTTGAAATTATAGGCTTATAACATTAACTAATAGACTTAGAACCTTAAAACTATAGGATTACAATCTTGAAATTATAGGCTTACAACCGTAGACTTATAGGATTACAACCTTGAAATTATAGGCTTGCAACATTAAATTATAGGATTACAATCTTGATATTATAGGGTTACAACATTAACTAATAGGATTACAACCTTGATATTATAGGATTACAACCTTGAAATTATAGGATTACAACATTGAAATTATAAGGTTACAACCTTGAAATTATAGGCTTTCAACCTTAACTTATAGGCTTACAACCTTGAAATTATAGGCTTAGAACCTTGAACTTATAAGCTTGCAACCTTGAAATTATAGGGTTACAACCTTGAAATTATAGGGTTACAGTCTTGAAATTATAGGCTTACAACCTTAATTTATAGGCTTCCATCCTTAAATTTATAGGCTTACAACGTTAGACTTTTAGGCTTGCAACATTGAATTATAGGATTACAACATTAACTAATAGGCTTACAACCTTAAAATTATTGAATTACAACCTTGAAATTATAGGCTTACAACATTAACCAATAGGATTACAACCTTGAAATTATATGATTGCAACATTGAAATTATAGGCTAACAACCTTGAAATTATAAGGTTACAACCTTGAAATTATAGGCTTTCAACCTTGAATTATTGGCTTACAACCTTAACATTATAGTCTTACAACCTTGAAATTATAGGGTTACAACCTTGAAATTATAGGGTTACAGCCTTGAAATTATAGGCTTACAACCTTAATTTATAGGCTTCCATCCTTAAATTTATAGGCTTACAACGTTAGACTTTTAGGCTTGCAACATTGAATTATAGGATTACAACATTAACTAATAGGCTTACAACCTTAAAATTATTGGATTACAACCTTGAAATTATAGGCTTACAACATTAACCAATAGGATTACAACCTTGAAATTATATGATTGCAACATTGAAATTATAGGCTAACAACCTTGAAATTATAAGGTTACAACCTTTAAATTATAGGCTTTCAACCTTGAATTATTGGCTTACAACCTTAACATTATAGTCTTACAACCTTGAAATTATAGGCTTACAACCTTACTGATAGGCGTAAAACCTTGAAATTATCGGCTTACAACATTGAAATTATAGGGTTACAATCTTGAAATTATAAGGTTACAACCTTGAAATTATAGGCTTTCAACCTTAACTTATAGGCTTATAACCTTGAAATTATAGGCTCAGAACCTTGAAATTATAGGCGTGCAACCTTGAAATTATAGGGTTACAGCCTTGAAATTATAGCCTTACAACCTTAAATTATAGGATTATAAGCTTGAAACTTTAGGCTTACAACCTCAGACTTATAATCTTGCAGCCTTGAATTACTGTATAGGCTTGCAACTTTAACATTATAGTCTTACAACCAAGAAAATGTAGGCTTACAACCTTAGCGTATAGTCAACTGTACTACTGTAGTGATAAATGTACCTTTCTTCTAGATGCATCATGCGTTGAAGGTGAACTGTATTATAAGATCAAATTAAGTATAAATTAGATACTTCAAATACCAAAATGTATTCCACTGTCAAATGTAAATTTATATCTGACAAATGGAACACCTGGCTGATCTTTGGGGACCTTATACTATTTAATGACATTCCAAAATTTATGGCAGTGTCCATTTTTATGCATTGGATAAAGCTCTCTCTCTCTCTCTCTCTCTCTCTCTCTCTCTCTCTCTCTCTCTCTCTCTCTCTCTCTCTCTCTCTCTCTCTCTCTCTCTCTCTCTCATTACTACACTACGATGTTTTTTATGCAACAGAACATTGTTCTTGATTCATATGCCTATATGTGTACCGAGTATAATTATTTTCCAATAAAATATTATGTTGATTCTTCTCTGCCTATATTATAGGGTAACAACCTTGAAATTATGGGCTTACTTACTTAACTTATAGCATTACAACCATTAAATTATAGGCTTACAACCTTAGACTCTTAGGCTTGTAACATTGAATTATAGGAATACAATCTTGAAATTATATGGTTACAACTTTTAAATTTTAGACTTACAACCTTAACTTATAGGCTTACAACCATGAAATTATAGGCTTAAAGCCTTGAAATTATAGGCTTACAACCTTGAAATTATAGGGTTACAACCTTGAAATTATAGGGTTACCACCTTGAAATTATAGGCTTACAACCTTAACTTATATGCTTACATCCTTGAAATTATAGGCTTACAACCTTGAAATGATAATCTTATAACCTTGAAATTATAGCCTTGCAATCTTTAAATTATAGGCTTGCAACCTTATAATCAAAAATCATCAAACGAGCTAACAAATGGAATATTTTTTTCCTTATTCTTTGGGTTTCTTTCAGCAACATATTTATAACGCTTAGCAAAGTAACATCTCTCTTGAGGAGGGCTGATGTTGATAAAGGTTTGCATGTGCTGTAACATTAGTATGGTGTGGGGTTTCAGTTCTAGATGCCTTTTAGTTTTAAAAACCAGATGCAATTGAAAACATGTTAAATAAATAGCCAGATATGTTTATTAGAAAGGAACAAGACAATCGGAGCGTTTACTTCAAATGTTTGCTGATAATAAATTTTCTAAAGTGTATCTCTTTTGCATTTCCATCATTTCAAATTTGTACAAAAAATGAAGCCTCTAAGTTCCATAGAGAGTTTATTCATCACTATTTACATTGCAAATTAGCAGCTGGCTGAGTTATGATTCACTCTCACGTCATCTTCTGGTTTGGTGATCATTAGTGTTTATTTAGTTGCCTGATTCATAATGAAAAATCTGTCAATTATTTATTTTAATTCGGACACCTGCTTTATTTCCAACTTGAAACTGTTTTTGTACACATTAGTATAAATCTTTTTTTTATTGAAGTGCAAACAGTATGTGTTGATAAACTATTGCAGTAAATTAATAATACTGTGTTGATAAGCTCTCACAATAAATTGATACCAGAAAAATAAAGGACGATCGCTTGTGAAATTTTGGAGTATTTTAATTCATTATCGACATCGTCAGCTTATCTGAGGTCCATGAAATCAAAAACTTACTTAGAAATTTATATGTTAAGGTGTATTATCTTGCCCAACTCGAAGTTACAAATCAAGAGAATGGAAATCTACCCTGTCGACATTTATCCATAAACGTAACAGCTAAATGGCCAATAAAATGTTTTTCAAAGTCTGAGTGCAGAAAAGCATGTATGCTATTAGTAAATGCCCAGAGGAAATGGTATAATAGTGAGTGAATATTGTCAGCATGACTGGTTGCACATTGTAAATAATTTTCGGGATTCCTTACATGTTTAACTGAAATTACATTGTATCATTTATTTCATTTGACTGGCTTTTGGATTATTGCAAATTTATAATTGCAGTTGCATTAGTTGATAAATGTAATGAAATTTTCTATTAGTAGCAACATAGTCATATGATCAGGACCAGTTGCGATTATTTCTGTATAAACTGCATGGTGGAGAACAACTTTATACTAACTTCAATAAATAAAGTCATGCGAAAAGTAATTAATATAAACACTGACTCGAAAGACATATTTTCTGTATGTCTTTAAAACTAAATACATACGGCTGGTTTATATATTTTTTTATAAATTTGAATAAACCGATTTGATAGAATCATACAACATTCACTGTAGCTTTTTCGGAAGATAAATAATTCTTTCTTTTGTTTGATTTGAGATCAACAACTGAGAAACACAAAATCCGCCAGGAAAATATCTTGGCTATGTTGTACAGCACTTTCATTGCGGCTCGTTACAAACGAATTTAAAAGTATTGGTAAATGGATATAATAATTGGGAGGAGGTGAGTTTAAAGACTAACATTGTTCCGTAGGCATAGTAACATACAAGACAATGTTCCTTAGGCCTAGTAACATACAAGACAGTATTCCTTAGGCATAGTAACATACAAGACAGTGTTCCTTAGGCCTAGTAACGTACAAGACAATGTTCCTTAGGCATAGTAACATACAAGACAGTATTCCTTAGGCATAGTAACATACAAGACAGTGTTCCATAGGCATAGTAACATACAAGACAATGTTCCTTAGGCATAGTAACATACAAGACATTGTTCCTTAGGCATAGTAACATACAAGACAGTGTTCCTTAGGCATAGTAACATACAAGACTGTTCCTTAGGCTTAGAAACATACAAGACAGTGTTCCTTAGGCCTAGTTACGTACAAACATGTTATGATAACATGTCCAACGTACAATGTTCCTTAGGCATAGTAACATACAAGACAGTGTTCCTTAGGCCTAGTAACGTACAAGACATGTTATGATAACATGTCCAACGTACAATGTTCCTTAGGCATAGTAACATACAAGACAGTGTTCCTTAGGCATAGTAACATACAAGACAGTGTTTCTTAGGCATAGTAACAAACAAGACAGTGTTCCTTCGGCATAGTAACATACAAGACAGTGTTCCTTAGGCACAGAAATTTACAAGACAATGTTCCTTAGGCCTAGTAACTTACAAGACAGTGTTCATATGCCTAGTAACTTACAAAACGACTTTCCTTATCAACCGCATCTTATCAAACGGTGTTTCTTGTGTCTTGCAACCTAGAAAAAAATTTCCTTATACCTAACAACATAGGAAACCATATTCATTATGCCTAGCTACAGAAAGACCAGTGTACATTACACATAGCAACATAAAAAACAATGTTTATCATGTCTAGCAACATAAAGTAGCATGAACAATATGCCTATCAAACTTCAAAACTGTAGAAGAAACTACAGGACTATTAAAAGTCGCAGTTCGTACGTTCGTAAAGGTCATTAACTCTGTCACAAATGTCGTAATCAGCACCACGCAAAAATGTGCATAAAGTTAATACTTGATATAAAAGTTTACACTCAGGTAAATACGGAAATGTCAGAGGCTACGTTCACACATGCATGCATACCTACAAGATATATTCTTATATGTTAAACGGGTGATAACACTGACGACAATTGCGTGATATTAACATCTCCACTATACATCTTTGTGCTGATATAGATAAAGTCTCTCAGTGTTTCAAAACAATAAAAGGGAAGATCCTGGTACAAGTTTTACATTTTGTACCGACATTGTTAACTGAGAAAAGTGTCATAATATGTGCAGTAACCAAAACTAAACTGCATATTCATTATTGCATGTGTCGATATTGTGAACCATCTTTCAAAAGAAATGGCTATGTGATTTTGATCTTCTATCCAACACTTTGAGTTTGTGTTTCCATGACGACACAGGTCACAATGCCGTACAAGTTGCCACAACTAAATCATACGAATATCTTCACATCATAATGACACCCCCATATATATATATATATATATATATATATATATATATATATATATATATATATATATATATATATATATATATATATATATATATATATACATACATACATACATACATACATACATACATACATACATACATACATACATACATACATACATACATACATACATGCATACATGCATGCATGCATGCATACATACATACATACATACATACATACATACATACATACATACACACACACACACACACACACACACACATACATACATACATACATACATACATACATACATACATACATACATACATACATACATACATACATACATACACACACACACACACACACACACACACACACACACACATACATACATACATACATACATACATACATACATACATACATACATACATACATACATACATACATACATACATACATACATACATACATACATACATACCAATGAGTGAAAGCAATCCGGGAATATGTATGATTATAGCCGGTATATATCAGCTGTACGCCAGCTGGAATATGTATCAGTATAGCCGGTATATGTCAGCTAGAATACGTATCATTACATTCGATACATGAAACTATTCATGCAGCATTCTCTTTATGTGTGTGTGTGTATGTATATATGTATGTTTATATATATATATATATATATATATATATATATATATATATATATATATATATATATATCTATATATATATATATATATATATATTTATATTTATCTATTTATATATATATGGATATATATATATATATATATATCTATGTATGTATGTATATATCTATATATCTATATATATATATATATATGTATAATACTAATAATATATATATATATATATAAATATATTTATATATTTATTTATTTATTTATTTATTTATTTATTGTGACCGGTATTGTGACCTGTATATATAGGTGTACGTCATACACCAGCGGGATTGCGTATCATAAATATCGGCATATGCCGGCTGTACCCTACCTGACATGCGTATTATGACACATTGTATATATCATCTGTAAGCCAACTGGACTATTTATTATGACATTCCTTATATATCAGCTGTATGCCATAATAACCAGGCATGGGATGAGCATTGACAGGAAATTCAGATATAACGCGTGCACATATGTATGTCAAATACAAGACATCAAAGTATCCAAAAATACAAATGTATTAACATATTTGATATTCATTTCTAAATTGGGATAATATTCCAGTACAAACAGTGCCTCAAATATTTCAATTATGATATTTAAATAGACTTACCAAACAATTCAAATCTCTGAGGTAATCATAGTTTAGAATTTATCTTAACTTATTTTCATAATAAATGCTTTAGCACAATCAAATGATAGTTTTAAAAATGCCATAAATTTTCATAAAGCATGATTAAGCTTCCTAAAGTGTGATTGAGGATAACAGGAATCCTCTCATGTTATTATATGATGATCGAGAAGGTCTCAAACCTTCCAATTACCGTTGATCGCATCAATTTTAGCAAACCAGTTTACTTGACAATACATCAGTCAAAAGAGAAGCAAAATGAAAGATATAAAGTTAGGATAATGGATATTTAAGTTTTTTATAAATAAAACCCTCACCGATAATAGGATGTTAAAGGTATATTTGCAATATCATCACAAATGAAAATTCGCAAAAAGTGAGAAATGCATGTAATAGTGAATAAATAAAACAATTTATAAGACGGTCCTGTACAATATATTGGCTCAGTAACGTTTCCAGCAATAAACGTCACGGTTCGAAATCATCATCGTAACATCAGATACGCTTTGTCAAAGTATTTTCATTCGAAGATATAGTACATCTTTTTCAAAGCCTATTTTCCAGCTTTGGAAGAATTTTTTTATGAGAAAGGCCGTCTCAAATTCCGAGATCGAGTTTTTCATCTCTGTATAATACAAATTCTTTTATATCAATCATATATCAATCTTGTAAAAGTTTAATTCGCTCTATTTTCTGTAAACATATTAACAAATAATTCAAGTTCATTTCCAGCAAATCAAAGTCAACATCATAACGGCTATGCCAGTCCTCAAAATGGATCAGATGCCAATATATCCTGGTTCTAAGTTTTATAATGCCTCATAGGCAGAGAATTCGGGGTAGTAATCTCCAATAAACCTCGACACGTTCAGCGCCCTTTCTTCGACGGAAGACAAGAATTACTCTCAGAGTAGCGTGCTGCCAGTAAGAAACTATTGATGTTGTGTGATATGTCTGACTATCATAAATGATCCTAGCCAATCTCATGCATGCAATAAATTTCATTGTAAAAAAGTCAAGATAAAGTCACTTTTATTATCAGTATGTACGATCATTTTAAGACAATGTATTTTTTTTAACATGTCCTATCTTCCAACTATTTTGAAGCTCTCGCGGGGAAAGTGTTGGCCAAATCTTGATAAAGTTTCATATTCCGATTTATGAAAAGTACATTTAGATCATAATTGATCAGGCAAAATGTTCAATATGCAAATTGAGTATTATTTGCACGCAGACATGCCCATTTTAACTATAACTGCTTAGAGACTAAAGAAATGGCAGCTTAACGCTGGTCACGTGGTCACATGGTCCAGATTAACGGTAAGTTCAAAGGAAGTACTAATAACAAATTTATATTCTTAACAATACGACTATAACTCCTTCAAATGTAGTTTAAGCTTGTAGTAAAACAAGATAAAAGATAAAATGCAAAATTATTGAAATTCTACAAAATGCATTTACAATTAAAAGCTAAAAGCAACTCAAAATGCAATAACAATTTGGTGTTGTTTTGTTGGTTCTTTTTAAACCTAGCTCGAATTTCCCTCAAAAAGTTCAAGATTTTCTATGATGATTTATCATTGAAAACTTTCTAAATTCAATATAACAAAAATATATTCTGACTCAAACGTGTAATTGGATAGCTGGACTGGACTGTATTCTGTAATCAGTGGACACTGGCAGAATATGCGCTCGTATCGAGGTTTAATCTAGGTATGCATGAGATAGGGATATGTGTTTTACCTGAAAACGTCAAATTACCTCCTCATCTCCGCAAGTTTGATATGTAGTGACTGCCACTCTCCGATGACATCTCAGTCCTGGGGCAATATTTTTTGTCATAGAATATATGGATCAAATGTAACCCTACGACTGAGATTTCCTTGTCTTGGTACAAACACCGACATAGATTATTGTTCTCATCATTTTTTCCAACTAAATTAAAATAACCCTCTACCAATGCAATTTAGTTAGCAGGTTTAAAACACAGGATTCATCAGGTACTATTATTGCTTCTCCCCCTATATAAAGTTCATTATGTTAAGAACTCTTTTATTATTATCTGATAGCTAAATATAACTATACATGCCGATCTCAGAAACGAAAAGAAAATCAAGTAAGTTATAATTAGTATGTGTTGGAAGTAATGCGTAATTTGCATCTCGAGCCACGTGCTTTTGTTTTTCCAAATCCATATACTGCGCAATTAGACGAATATGTTAGGGGCCCCGAGTGGCCGAGTGGTCTAAAGCGCTGTCCGTTACGGATCACTGCCATCTCTCCGCTGTCTGCGTGTGTTCGAGTCTAAGATTCGGCGAATGTTGATATGTGAGAAAGCTTGCCAGTAGCTTCTCGTGGGTCGGTAGTTCTTTCCGGTGACTTCCCGGTTTCTTCCTCCACCATTAATACTGGTCGCCATGTATAGCATATCGTGTGCTGAAAAATGGCGTTAAGCACCACAACAACAACAAAGAATATGTTAATGAAGGAAATGGAGTGATATGTCATCCCATGAGTAAAAAGTTCTGTGCATGAGAAAACAGAAACAAAAAATCGTTGCTGTTATTATTGTTTGTTTTTTTTTCATATTTAATCGATCGATGTCGAAAGAGATTGAGAACAAATAATTTATATCTTTTACAAGGTGAAGTTTTAGCTTTCATCAGTTCCAGTTTGGTAAACGTTCTATGTTAGGCAACGGTACCATAGTGTGCAGTAAAAATGTTTGCTTGGTACAGTTCTAACGAAGTTTATTGTGTCGTCGGGAAATATCTCATTCGTGACGTTCTTGAAAACGTATACTTACTGTCCTGGAAATGTGGTACGTGTTGTTATCACTAGTACAATGTTACGCTATGTGGAAATCTTTTTGTAGGATAGCATGTGGATTGATTAATGAACCACTCTGGTTGGTAATGCAGTTTTCATATGTCATCGCATAATTAATTTTGATTCAACTAGGGCGGATTGTGGGTTTTGACAAAGTTAGAAGAAACCAGTTTGACATAACACATTTCTTGCTTTTGACGGCTTTGAAGTAGCACTCAAGAGAGTTTAGTTTTGGATGTCAAGTGATGTGCATTGCATGTCTGTTGGGAACTCTGTCAAATAGCTCATTGTGTGTGTGTGTTTGTGTGTGTGTGTGTGTGTGGGTGTGTGTGAAAATGTTTTGTATGGTACTATCAAAGTTGGAGAGACCTTAACATGCTGTATAAGTGAAATTTGTTTATATTATATATCTGTTGTCTTTGAATTTTGTAACAACTCGGTCAGGCACAGCAGAAGCCATAAACGTTCTATTTTAAAGAGTAAATTTCACTGTTGCATAGGTGAGAAACTGCCTTGACGTGTTGGATGCTATATCCCGTAAACAACTCGAGATAGCGTTACGACTCCATTGTAACAAACTAAGTAACAAAGTGAAGCAAACTCTTTAATGTTCTGTAAAATTTTTAACAAAGAATTTAATCAGTAAGGTCATAAAAGAAAGCTTGAAAACTGACATTAATAACATAAATCAAGAATAATTCTGAATTTTTTCTAAAGTTCTCAGTGAACCAAAAGTTCTACATAAATTTCAAAACCGGAAATGTAATGGTCCGCCAAGAACCGTGACGTTGTTAAAATGGCATCGTCCAGAACCTTTTCGAATAATTCACAACAGTTCTAAAATAATATTGTAGTCCAAATAATGAGTACATTCTGTTTCTGCTGAACAGTCTAGACGAATATTTTACTTTTCGAATAATATCTAAGTAAAACATACTTTTTATATTGACATTGTGATAAACTCTTTATAATACTGGCCTTCCTGTTTGAAAATGCAAGACATAGTGTCCTTCTTGTCTATCATTTCCATCCAAGTTATTGCACACATATTGATTAGCATTAAGAAATACTCATTGATGTATATAGCGCTTTTTGTTTGAAGGACTTTATAAGCACACATATGGTAATTCTAGAAATAAATGAAGCATAATTTACACATTTAATCACTGTAACGCCAGAATTGAAATAACGTAACCCTGTATCTGCTCTGTAGTTTGGTAAACTATCGCCCCGATGTAAAACTATCAATCTGTTCTGTGCAAGGTGCAGTTCTTTTAAGCCCAGGCTTGCGTGAACATTTAAAGACCTTTAAAGTATACTGGTTATTTCACTGTGCTGAGTAACCACGTAACATTTGGTTGCACCTATGGTGGGTCAGCTAAAATGGAGAAACAAAAGGAGAAGAAAAGAAACTTTGATAACTTTCAAAGAAATAAGATCATATAATGACAGTACAGCGAGCAGAGGATTCTGGGAAAGTACTTAAAGACTATTTTGACTGTAATGGGGTAAATTTTTATGTCCATCTCTGTAGAACACATTTAGTTAAACACTTGTACGATTAATTACATCTATGGGAGACCTGCGCGTGTTTAAATCGCTATAATGCACGGATTGGTACCGTCTCTGGCATGAGTTTAGCTATTGTTAAAAAAAGTTACGTTTGTTTAAACTAAGCTGTCGGTGGTCAACTCCCGATCTGTAGAGTTGTTATACTTGAAAAATTACAGAAACAGTATTTGATAATCTACGTTGTCAGACGAACATTTCATTGGGATTGGTTACGCTAAAATAGTGGGCGTGATTCCACAGGAAAATTTTATGGTTTTGTGTTGAAGTCGCAAAATGCTTAATCGGTCTAAGCTTCTTTTCTGCAAGAGAAAACAAATGTAAGGAGACTCCGAGTGAATTTAAGAAGTAAACTCACTCGTAACATTATCCAGGGGAAACGATTGTCTGGACAATCAGCAGACACAATACTGGAATTAACAGTTTTGAAGCGCAAGGTATTTGCACCAATCTTATGTATTTCTTTGATACTACTATGATAGTATTTTTATTTATTTGCTTGTATTTGCATGGATTTATTATTCTAAATTTGTGGATTAATTTCTTGACATGAGAATAACTGTGTTGAGTTCATTTATCTGAATTTGTACCAAGATATTTATTTTATACACGTTAAAAAATCGTTTGAATGTATAGTCTCAATTATTAAAAGAAATTATGTATCTATAATTTCATGCCTTATTTTAGTTGAGATGAACTACGTGATTCCGTGTGAAATCTCCGACATTAGATGAGGTCACGTATGATAATGACATTATTGTGTGTATTTATTATAAATACCGTAGTGTAAGGAATTTCATTTATTTATTTGTGTAATTGAGACAAGACTCGAACTAATGTCTCGGTGTGGTGTTGGAATAGCCATTAACAGGACCATTAATTTTATGAAACTAGGTTTGTTATGGTATGTCATAGCCAGTTAGACTAGATAGCCGTTGGTATCTGTTTGAATTCCGATAGAACTATATCCGACAGAATGAGGGGGTATTGATCTATTCCCGCAGTATAATAAGACGGAAGATTTAGGGCTTCTTTGTTTTATTTTGGAAGGTGATGTACCTCTACGTGACGTAACATATATTTACCAAAACCAAACTGACCACATAGTTAAGAGGGCCGATTGAAGCGAGATGCCTGAAAATTTGGAAAAGAAATGGAAACAGATGGAGAGGACGTGCAGGCATAAGGAATTTAAAAGGGACAGTCGCGGGGAATTTGGACTGAATCAAGACCATCAGGTTATGAATTCTGTACAAGGCAATGTTTTTGATCTTTCACTCGATTCGATGATGAATTAATTATATTGTTTAACAAATCGGTTATTAGTATAACATATTTGTATTTGACATTTGTTGAATAATTTAATCCAAAAGAAATGTATCTTCAAATGTATTGCAATATCACAATATTTATGAATTTATTGTTATGAATTTTGATTAAATTTTGTCTTTATTTGTAAGGGGGGTGCTCGTGCTATTCTGTTCTATATATTTGCTCAGATCTTTATCTATTCCACCTGTACATTTCACAATTCATATTGATATTTACTCGATCCTGGCAAATTACACCGTCGGCGATCACATCTAGATAACGATAACTAAACCCAGACAACCCACCCCAACAAAGTAAAGGAGGGGTATCTGACATTGACTGTGGATTCTGTTTTTGTAGCAAGCCATGGCTTTAGTGAAAATATTACAAATTTTGAAACTCTAGATTTTGGTTTGAATTGACAATCAAATTTTGTTGCCGTGGATAATCTGGATTACACTGGTAAAGACACTTGTCATAAATCTTGCTATTAAAAGTCCATTCGTACTACAAAGTGATGCAAGTAGTGTGAGCATTGCAGCTGTTTTGAGTCAGTACAAATTACAAGAAGAATGAAAATCATGTAGCATATCTTAGCTGCAAGCTATTGCCCAGAGAGCGGAATTAGTATGCTCTTGTTAAAGAGTGAACTGCGATAGTAAAGGCGATCTAATATCTTCACAAATACTTGTGCGGCGCTCCGTTATTGTCGAAACGGACCATAACCAGATAACCTGGCTAAGCTAAAAGAAAGGACGAATCCAGCCGTTTCTGAGACGGTCCCTATTTAAAGCCGGGGAACAAAGAATGCATATGCTGAAAGGTTGTCATGAGCCGAAGTCTAAGATTATGTTTTAGTATTCATTCTTGTTAAACGTTAAAACCATGTAGTAATTGAGATTATTTATTGTGTACTCTTTCAGTGATTTCGTAATGCGCATCAGTTTGATTTATATTTTTTTTTGGATCTAATATCTTTGTCTTGAATGTTGTGCAAAATATTGTGTTTGGAATATAAAAATATTTAAAGAGTAAATGAATGCTTGTACAGTATACTAACTGACTGAACTTTAGTTATCAAGGCGATGCTAGTACTATTAAATTCTATGAAATAAGGTTGTTTGCATAGACCTATACACAGTACATACAGACAGTGGCTTTTCAAACTAATTTATTCATTCTTTAAAATCTTGATCGAAAACTATACTTTCCTCTTAAGGGGGACGGTTATGCCATCATATCAAATATCAGTTTCCTCCGAGTTATTGTATAAATATTGATGATCACTAAGACACAAATTATGGGTGTATATGGTAGTTTAAGTTTGAACGACCTTAAACGGTCACATACGGTAATGCTAGAAACAAAGTCTGCATAATTTACACATTTGATCAGGATTTTCAGGCTGACACATTTTACTCAGGTCAGTGTCTGTCTTCACAGTTAAAACAAGAATCGATAATCTTAATGATCTCTGTCTTTCCTTCTGTTCTGAAGTTTTGATGAACTATCACCCTAGTGTAAAACCTGTCAATATGTTCTATGTAAGGTGCAGTCGTCTTAAGTCCAGACTCATATGAACACGGAATTATTTTAAAGCTATACTGTTTATTTCACTGCGTATTATAATCACAGAAGTCTGCAGTTTTATCAATAAAGCACGGCGAAAATTCTGACATGAAATCGCTTTAACGGTAGCCCACTTCTACCAGTTTCTACCCTGCAGTAAATATGCGTTAGGGTCTAATAATCGTTCCAAGCACGACGCAAAATCTGTTCTCTTTTAATGCTACGGAAATTTAATACGTCTAGGCTCTAATATTGGAATGTGTTGACGTCATGAACCGTTATTTGTACTATTAGAACTTTAACTACATATTTCTGTTCTGGAAATTTATACAAAAATTATTAAATGATGCAATCAGAAATAAAAAAAAATTAAACATTTTATCTTGTCAAATTAGTTTCATGACGTTATCTATGCCCGTGGTAGAAATGGGTTACTTCCTGTAATGACTTCTGTTTTCAGGGTTTGTGACCGTAATAGTGAAAATAAAGGTTAATTTGCCTGACTAAATTCATGCGGTGGTCGTCGGGAGTGATGCGTTAATACGTTACTGTTTTTTGAATGGATATGTGCAGTTTTTCAATCTTGGTGCGATGGGGTGTTATAATTGGGGCGGGGTGCTCCAAATCGTGTATTTAAACTATTGAAGAAGTCCCTTCCAGTCTCGATTTGGATTGGAAGTTGAATTAGTGAAAAATAGTTGTATCATATATGCATGGGTGGGAGAAAAACTGTTTCTAAACATTAACGTTATCTCTACTTTTGGCCTACCTTTCTTCCCCTGCTGGCGTGACCGTCCAAAACATAAGCACTATACTTACAATTATTTTATTTCAGTGTGATATTTATAGAACTAAAACAAGCAGCTATAATGACCTTGCTGCACTAAGCCAATAGTCTCTTGGCATGGCTCTGTGTTTATAACAAGCCATTTACTCGATATCTACGTTGATCTGTGTTTCTAACCTGCCCTTTACTCATGTCTTCGTGGATCTGGGTTAACAACCTGCCCTTTACTGGATATCGGTTTATATCTGGGGTTATAACCTGCACTTTACTCAATATCTACGTTGATCTGTGTTTATGGAATCCCCTTTGCTCGATCTCTACATGGATCTGGGTTTACAGCCTGTCCTTTTTTGACATCTACATGGAACGTCCTTAGAGTGAACATAATGTGACTTAAAGTAAAGGTACTGATGTAGATTCCTTACCAATTCGTAATATTATCTATGTCCAGACTTTGGTTTTTGTTGAAGTGTGGCAGATGACAGTTTCAATTGTGTATCAAACGACGACTCATAACTCAAATAACGGGTTCTAGTTTCATCTCAACCAACGTGCAGACGTAAGAAAGTTTGCTTGTAGCTTCTCGTAAGTCGCTGGTTTTCATTGGATTCTCCAAGATTTTCCACCACCAGATATACTAGCTGTCATGTATAGCCTATCATGGCATTAAACTCTACGAACCACAATCCATGTCCCTGCAAATCTTGAGTGCGCAGAAACCATGAATTTTACAGGGTTTTCTTCAGCTCATTATCATGTGTAAACACATTGTCCTATGTAAACACGTATCTAACACAGTTACGAATACTATGAAAAGAAGCGAGAAGTTGGGGGGGGGTGAGTGATCTGGATTTACAATCATATCAGAACACGGGTGTATAAAAAATCACGAATTTCCATTTTTGCGTAGTGATTCTCTAGTACACTTTTCAAAATATTCCGTCTGGTACGTACTTACCTTTACTGTAAATGTTTCACTGCCAAAGTAATACGTTTATGTTACTGATCAAAGCTATTGAAGTCGATGTCAATTATTTATAAAATGCTGTTAAAGTCAATGTTAATTATTTATAGAAAGCTGCTAAAGTCGATGCCAAAATATATAAAGCTGCTAAATAAAAATAGGCATATTATAAAACTGAACTGATCAGACCTTTTAAGCAGGGAAATAATACAGTCTATATTTGTAGTTTAGTCGAATTCAACCGCAAACTGCACAGACCCAGATCTGGCGTCACATAATGCCCTAACAAATCTGGGTTTATTCAGTTTTTTAGGAGTAATCGATGGAACAAAATAAATAAGACTCAGATCAACCGGCTCATTATATTGTTTGCAATTGGTATAACAAATAGTAACGAGTATGTGTGTTTGTGTGTGTATGTATATGTGTGTGTGTGTTCAAATATTGTGTTGTATACAACCAGTTTTCTCCCTGTCTTATATTAAAATCACGTTTCATCCATTCTTTGTCTATTGTCACTGTTGCAAATGCAAGTTATTGGCATTGACTGATGCAAATAGTCATGTTACGTTGCCCTTATTGCTGACACTGATTT
>JAEAOA010000218.1:2027500-2070000 GCA_016746295.1 Potamilus streckersoni | reverse complement strand
ATATCCCAATATCAAATATAAATGTAAATATTTTGATCTGGTACATCTTTGCACGACAGGAACTTTCAAGGCATATGTGTCCCACGAGACATGGAACCCAATGACATGATGAAAAATAAAATATTAATTGTACTTTTATGGACTTTTATAGATTGTGACGAAGAATAAATACCAATTTTATCTTTAAAGGACTGTATAAATAATGACAAAGAATAAATACCATTTTTACCTTTATAGGACTGTATAGAAAATAGATGAAGAATAAATAATGTTACAAGTCAGGATTATTTGCATCACAGAGCGGTCTTAAACCATGGCGCGATTCCACTAAAAGTCATAAGTGTACCCCAAATTTCCATAGCCTTCCATACAACTTCTGTTGTTATTTAGAAAGCCTAACGTGTCCATCATATACATGAATTTTACACAAATCAAAGCAAGACCACAGACCTCACAACTTTCCAGTTGTCTATTAACCGCACAGCTGCATGGTTTCTCTTAACTTTCCGTACCGTCAGCAGTTTACGCCTTGAAACTACACAACTATCCCTTAACACCGGGAACTATTTTTACTACGTCAACTTAGGCCAATCAACTAACGGTTTCGAGCAACATTTCGCCTGTAAAATTGCATCACATTTGCCACTATGGCGACATAAATGGTATCTGCCGAGTCCCATCTTGTTTATTCCATTGTGTAATTTATCAGTCTCTTACCGTAAATACTGCACTTGCAGTCACGCCACCAATGTTCACCACTAAATTTTAATAGGGACTATAGAACGACAGGGACACTCATGCGGCTTCGGCCTGAATACACCAAGAGTAAACCATGATAACATGTAAACTCACTAACACTTCACTCCATGACATTTGCTCCTAGTAATTGGCAGGCAAATTATTTAGGGCTAAGGGATATTTCCACTGCACCGAGTTCCAATAATCAAACAAGTAACCACAACAATCTAAGAATTCCTTAAAACGGGGCACTAAAACAAGTGCGTATGCTCAAAATTTATTACAATATTAATTATACCTGTAGCGGCCTTTACAGATAATGATGAAGAATACATTCTATCTTACATGTATAGGACATTGTAAATAATGAAGAATAAATGCTATTTTACTTGTATACGACAATTCAGATAATGATGAAGAATAAATAATTTTTGACCATAATAGACAATTCCTGATTTTTATCAAAAGAAAATACAGGTTATAACGTTTTTTTGACAAAAGCAATGTTTTTATTATGCTGAGTTTTATGTTCTACAATCTACACAGTTCATTCATTTTCTTGTTTTGCATGTTTCTTATATAATCCCATTTTTAATAGGTATTCCTTGTACACTTACGCCAATCAGAATATATCCATCTCTTCAGCCGATTATCAGAATCATTTCAGATGTTGCAATTTACATCCTGGTCTGAGTCAGGTCACCGTACTTCTGTAATTGGGGAATGGCGAAGTCGCTAGTACTGAAGGAAAATGAGTCCAAGTACTTCATACCTTCTATCCAATAATTGGGAGAAACAGATTGTCAAATGTGCTGAAAATACCTTTATTCTACGAAGCCTAATTTGGCAATAAGCATCATGGTAAATTCGTCATTTAACATCATACAGTTCCTTAAAACATCAAGCAGAGACCACGTAAAATTAAGTACACAAGATGGATTCTTCCATTCTGATTGAAGGGAATTTGTATCATGGTCACGTTAATGAGATTTAAAAAAGTATAATAACTTGTATAAACTTATACAGAATGTATTCGAACTGCATCAACTAGCACATGATTTAATTTACATATAACATTTTTGTATAAGGATCGCATTGATACCCTGCACGTGTGATTTTGATTTATTATAAATTGCTCATCATGCAGGTTGATGACACTGACTTAAGTTATAATTTTAAATAAAGATAGTGACTTTGTTCAATTCATTCATGGTGCAGCCCACAACTTGTATATATTGTCTTTCTCGAAATCTGCAATATCACTAGAGGCACTCTGTACTATCGGTATACAGGTATATTTTTTTTCGGAGGTACGTACCACGGTATTTATCTTAGTGTACCTAAACTTCGGTAGTTTCCGTCAGTAGAGAGTATACAGAAATTGCCGAATCATCTGGTTACGAATGTAAAGCTCTTAGCAACAGGTTTTCTTTAACTTGAGAAAATAATTCAAAACGTTCTTTTAAAAAAAAGAAACAGTTGTATTATTCACAAATTAATTTTAAATATTGCAAATATAATTAGATTTATGATCCTTTAAGCACATGACTGAAACGTCAGGTATGCCAACGTGATCAAATGGGATATTGTAAAAGATTTTGGTTCAAATCAATATGTTTTGAAAAACAAAATCTCGGATTAAAGTTAAAAATAGATGTCGTTTGTTAGTGGGGGTTTTATTTTCTTTTTTATCTTTCTAGTGTGTGGTAATTTGTTAAGACATGAATTCCCTTGTAAGATTGCAAATCATAAGATATTCATGAACGCATTTGCGTTCTATTTGAATTTTAAGTAATCTCTCAAATCGGCTGAATCTTTTCTCATTCGATAAGTCATGTAACGTATATTTACTGGTCCCCTCTGATAAATATTTTGCTAGGGTACTGGGCATCCCATTCCAAGTTAACTTGCCAATCATATATGTAGCTTGGTTAACGAATCGCGGACTTCGGTGTCTTCAATTATTATTTATATCAATAATCTCACTAATTTTCAGCATAATGTTTTTACAGTGTGTCAGCTACAGTGCCAACCTCATCACCCAACACGAATTACAGTTTTTTGATTACACCTTATACAATGAGAGGGCTGACGGGTTCTACAGCTTGAGATCAGACACACAATTGTTTTGCATTTCATTTGCTAGTTTTAAGTAATATAATGAATAGCTATTGTCTTTTATATATAAAATATTGATACGACATATATATATATATATATATATATATATATATATATATATATATATATATATATATATATATGTGTGTGTGTGTGTGTGTGTTTGGATATATATATATATATATATATATATATATATATATATATATATATATATATATATATATATATATATATATATATATATATATATATATATATGAGCAAGATTTTTCCAGCCGATGAAAAGTTGTGGTTATATAATGCACCTATCACAGAACATTAAATAGTTGATTCGTAATATGGTATGGCCACACAAATGAAAACAAATGAAAACACAAATGCTGGACTAAATGGCTTTTTATCACTGTCTTTGTTACCTTATACATTTTTATTTCGGATTGATACCATGTCTACGATGAAAGATCCAAAAATGGAAATGCCTGTCTTACTAAATAGTTTTATCAAATTGCCCAGAGGTAGATTCTATATCATAAACATTTATGAAAACGTCTTTTCTTCAATTGTCTTTTTGTCAGACAATGACAATGGTTTTGAATCATAGCTTTCTGATAATAGGTCAGGATGAATATGTTAGCTAGGGATATATTCCAATGTTTCTTGTATCTTGCAGATTCCAATTTGACAGCTGAGTGTTGCACATGTTAATATTTGATGGCTGGGTGGTGCGCATGTCATAATATTTGACAGATGGGTGTTGCACATGTCAAAATGAACAGTTTTGTGACTGGCACTCATTGGAACTTCAGTCTTCTTTGAATATTAACTGGAAAAAATTACCCTAGACATACAGTCTAGAATATCAATATCAGAACTCTTATAGTTTATTCCTTCATAGAACAATTAAAACAATCGTTTACGACAAATGTACACATGCTCATAAAATTGGAACCATAATGTGAAGGTTCTGATGTAACTAAAGAAGACAAAATGTTTACCGACTGACTTCAATAAGGGTTAGGTGAAGATCTAGCGTAGTAGTCGCGTGAACTTCATTGTGTGAAGATCTGACGTCGATTTCACGTGAAGTTCATTGTGTGAAGGTCTGACGTAGTAGTCGCGTGAAGTTCATTGTGTGAAGATCTGATGTCGATTTCACGTGAAGTTCATTGTGTGTAGATCTGATGTCGATTTCACGTGAAGTTCATTATGTGTAGATCTGATGTCGATTTCACGTGAAGTTCATTGTGTGAAGATCTGACGTAGTAGTCACGTGAAGTTCATTGTATGGCATGAAGGGGATAAAGTAAGGTAGCTATCATCCTCTTGTCTAGCAAGTATTAAAGGGAAAATTTAAACAAAAAACAAAAACAAAAAAATAACTAAGAGAGCTTAAACCCAAATGTAGATGAGTGTTAAAATTACTATCATTTCCTAAGAAGCATTAAATTTGTTTGCAGATATTGTTTCACCAAATTGTTTAGTTTTTGTTAATAACACATCAACACTTTAGATCATGAAGGTAAATATAATAAATGGATTTGAGTTAGGTTTTCTGGAGAAAAAAATATGTTTTATTGTGGTGCACTATCGACGACAGTTTTAACTATTTCCTTAATATGTTGTCCTTTACGTTAGACAATCTGGTGGTAAAAGCCATTTGTGTCCATTAAAATGTAGTCTAGCTGTTAATATATTTCTAAAAGTAAAGGATATCAATACATGTACCATGTGATTGAAATTATCGTACATCATCCAACATATCTGCCACTTAATACAAAGATAAATCATAAATCACTTAACCATAAATAAATTGAAAATAAGAAAAAGGTTTAACGTTATATTGGTACATCACCATCAGATGTAAAACCTACTGAAAATCTTATCTTCTGTACAAGACCAAGTATAGTGAGAAAAGCATCAGGCTGGCAAAAGAAAGATATATTGGCAAAATGCCAAATCAAATTTTATCTCTTTACGATTAATCGTCCTCTCCTTCCATGTGATATTTCAATCCATTGTTACACTTCATTTTCGCACTATCTGAGAGTTAACTGGAGAAAGATAACACGTATTACCGCCATGGTATAATCCCATCAAATATCCTATGTAAGTTATCTTGCTTGGTTCCACACTTATACAAAATATTGACTGTACTAATTATCATAAAGGCCTAGACATAAATTATAATCGGAGATAGATGTTTCACTGCCGTCTATTCATTTCCTGTCTGTATACTTGTATGTATGCCTTTCAGGTCATATTACTCATTTAATCAGTCGTATTGCACAATCTTCTTAACTGGCATTATTATGACAAGAAAGTATGCGGGAAAGAAACTAATTTGAAAAAAACTATACCACTTAGCTCGTAAATGAAACATAATGATCCATAAATGATTGTGCAATTTCCATTATTAAATTAGTTTAACTATAATAATGGTTTAGTGTACTCTAGTTCTGCAACCAGTGTAAGGTATATCTTAATGAAGCAGCTGCATCATGTCATACATAGTTTTATGTTGATGTTCATCAAAGAGGATTGCAACAAGTGTAATAATTACAAGTCATGACATTTTAATCAGCATAACACTGTGCAATGTTAGAACAACAACAGCAGCAGCAAATTTACAATATGGTATCAGGGTCCACCGCCAACGCAAGACAAAATTTCGAACATCCTTTAAACATTTCTGTAATAATAGAACTCTATCGATAGTGTTGTTTTAACCGTTACTATTCTTAGCATGAGTTGCAGGGCCTAAATATCAATCCCCCAATTAAATATTGCTGAACTAGAAGAATGGCGACCAGTTTCCTCACATTAATAAATCCCTGACTTTCCCCACACCCACCCCTATCTTATTATGAAATTAAGTCCATAATCTAACAACAGGCATAACACTTTGGCTAGTGGCATGAGTCCAATAACTGGCCAACGTGCATATCTCTGAGAACTATAATACCAGTACCAAGCTTGGCGGCAACCTAAAGAATGGTTGCATTCACAAAATTTTGTCACGCGCTTATGCATACCTATGTTTCATATTTTTACATGAGTGCAGATTGTACTTTAAAATAATGATGATTTCCAAAATCAAAACGTTCAAATAATTACCTTTTCTCCATGATCGTAAGTTGCAAATAAAATTTTGACGTGTATATATTATTTAAGAACCTTCTAGAAACATACTTGCTTACGTATCAAGAGTTTAAGATCAATCTTGTTTTCATTAAGACTAGGTTTGTCTTTTGGAAATCTTACCTTTATGTTGAATTGTAGGGCACGTCAGAATGTAGTTAAATATGGATTTGATAAATAAATGATCCATTCACGTGTTAAGATAAGTCTGTTGGAATCCTTTATAGTTGGGTTCAGTTGTAATTCGAGATGAATTATTTTTTATTTCAATTATCGTTGGAACTACTAAAATATCAGTTTAGATTATTGTCAACTCATTGACTTATCTATGGATCGCATCATGTGGTACATCAGAATATTCAGGACTTTCGGATTTTATTCCAGGCATTTATATTTTTGGATTTGTGATAGGTCATTTAAGATTATTTGGGATTTAATTCACAATATTATGTCCAGAAACGAAAAACATAGCTTGTTGATTTGATTTAATGTTTGGGTTTCATATCATTTTGTTACTTATTATACCACCTAGAATCTTAAGAACACACTTCATCCAGATGTTAGTCACAAAAGGCAATAGGATTATAACCATAAAGACAACACATGGATGTATCTTTAAATGATGACTATATCCTATAAGTTTCACAGCAATATATAAAATAAAAAAGCACCAGACAAGATACGTTCACAAGATCCGTCTTGCACTGCATTCAGTTGATCGACAAAAGACCAATAACATAACTTCCGAGACTAGCTGCACTCCACAAATAGTCGTACTTCTGTCAGACTGTCTTGTCTAAACTGAAGTTGTATGTACTTGCAATATGCACATTAGAGAAAATGATTGTAGACCTGTATACAACATTCGTGCACTATGGCTGAAATTTCATTACATGGTGCAGTTGTGGACATCTAAATACACATCTGCTCAAAATGGAAAATGATTTTTTTTTACAGTAGGAAATTTCAGTGTAACGGGGTTGGTGTGTAGTGCCATGTTTGGTGATCGTTATCTAGGGAATGACCACCCTCGATATTCTTGCCCAGCGTGAGTAGATAGAGAAAATATTGACAGAAAATTAAGAGAGACTATTGAGAAGAAATAAACAAATACGAGCCCTAGTAAACGATAAAATTAATAAAGTTTTAATTAATTAATACATAAACTAAACATTGCAGTTTCAGTCCAACTGATTTACGTTAATGGAATTTAATAGTAGCGTTCAATTTACTGATTCATTCATCATAGCAACGACTGGTGGAAGAAGTACAATGTCTACTCCGTCTTTCATCACCAGGCGTCGTTCTTCTATAGGCTTTGTATATTCCAAGTCTGGCATGTATTCTTGGTTCTTTCTCTGATCTTTCTATTCTCAACCCTCTATTTGCGGTCTTCCCTCTTGGACTGTCCTCATCGTGACCTCGGGAATGGATATAGGAACCTGTTCCCTTAAATGACAAAATTACGGCTAAAGCGGTTTGTTTCACCTATTATCCGATTATATATATATATATATATATATATATATATATATATATATATATATATATATATATATATATATATATATATATATATATATATATATATATATATATATATATATATATAAAATTTCTCACTTTCGTTATATAAGACCATAAATAGCTATCCATATTGCATAAGTTCTAGCCTAATATGACCTTTACGATTAACGGTCCTTAAAATGACCCCGGTAATATACATCCATAAATACATCCAAGTCAGGCCTTATTAGATCTCGCTTCACAGCAGCAATTTACCCGTGGGAGGTGTATAAAAACACAAATACCGTATATATCAGCATACATTACTATACGTCTAATTACAGCTGGCTAGCCAATTCCACTCAATAAGATAAATGCTCGATTACTATTGTATAGGAGTCGCTAAATTATAGCTTACAGTAACCAATAGCATGCAAGATTATTTAGGCATTTCCAAATCTTATAAAAATATGTAATTATCATTAACTTAAGGTAAAGGGTAACATCCCATAGACAAAGGAAATTAACTCATATAACCATAAGGAATTCTACATATTTGGAATTAGGATTACATCACAATCATGTCTTTCATCAGTTTCTGAGAGCCTAGAATATGACGCAATTAACTTTGCTTTGAAGATCAATTATTTGACACAAACCGTTACCGTCGGTAATTCTAATGTACTCTCTACCACTATACCGTTACGATGACTGAGTCAATTCCACTAAAGCTTAAACGTAGGCCCTTTTATGTTTCAAATATGAAATATAAGAAACATCAGAGTGAACTTTCTTGAGACCTTGCTATCTTGACTATGATAAGTATATGGCACAATTTATTCATCTTTAGCATTCAGTATTTCTTCAAAATTCGACATATTACAGTCAGGTTCCTAACGTAAAATCAAAGAATATCAAAATTGATAAAAAGTAAAACAAATGTTAAAGGATCGTCTTTTTTAATCTCCCTTTGAAGTCCATGAAGCCAAACGGAGCAAGCATTTTTGTATAGGTCGACGTCTGAAGCAAGGCCAATCTGTATACCATATATCCTAAATTATGCCAAAAAATGGAATTAAAATGATATCTTAATAGTATCTAAGTTATGCAAATCGTTGTCAAATAGTCACGATATCCAGTCTGGAACATTCTTTTTTTAATAATTAAACCCTATGGAAACTGGAAGGTCACCTTAAGCAAATATTGAATTTTAGCAATAACTTTTATCTTTGCTATATCATCATGCATGATTTTCTCAAAAAATGGTAAATAACTAATTATGCCTATTCTGATCCTGCTTATACAATGTTTTGTGGTTGATGTTTGTGTAAAATGATATTAAATATAGTGAAATTTAAAATCTTAGAACACAGAAATAAAATCAACTTAAATTTAATCCTGTTGCGTTAAGAGAAAGAAACATACAGCGAAACATTTATTTTTATTCATTTATAAAAACAAAAGTAGAGAAAAATGTGGCAAAGCAGATTCACTTTCATCTATATACTACTGCGAGAAGAATTAGCAAACATGTTAACCTTTGACCTTTGACTTCGTGAACCCGATCTGTTTAATGCCTATTCAGACTGTTCAATTGGTTACTGGCATCTCAGAAATAGTGTGGAAAGATTAATGTTCCTGTATCCTAGCATAACATCGGTTGCTATTATGAGACAATACGATGCATATTTTTTAAATCGCTCACTGTTCATCATAGTGTAATAAGGTGGGATTGTGTGGGACTTTGCTGGTATTGTACACTGTTCTGTGGAAGAAGTACCTGAGACTATTTCAGAAGGACCAGTTAGATACATGGGACTTAAATGCTATAGCTATGCAAACAAAATCAGATCATGCAATAATAATACCTACCTTTGTAGTCTTATAGTGGTGAGAGCGATCCACAAATAATAAGTACTTCTGACAGAGTGACAGAGGCAAGGTGAAGTAGTTTGCATTTGCAACATGCACGGTGGGGAGAATGTTGGCATACCTCTACAATAAGATATTCCTTTGCTGTTTATAGTTTTGGTAATCATACATAATCTAAGAAGCGCATCTGATCAAAACGGCTGCCCCCATGTCATCGAAAAAGAAGCATGAACAAGTCCAAAGTAAAGTTAATTTAGCAGATAATAAAATAGTGAAATCAGTGAGTTAATAAGTATATATGAAATCATTCAATGTCATCCTCTTGTTTTCTTGGGTAATTTACCTTTTAAGCAGCTTCTCGTTGGTCAGTGGTTTTTTCGCAGATTTCCCGGTTTCTTCCTCCATCATTAATACTGGCGGCCATGTATAGCCTATCGTGTGCTGAAAAATGGCGTTGAACCCCACAAAAACAACAACCTTTAAAGTAAAGGAAATAAAAACGATAATTCGGAGCTAGCAGAATTTTTAAAGATGCACAGCTGAGGCAAGACCAAGCTATATATTCTTTAACCCATATTACAGCCATCGATCAGACACCAAAATAAAGATAATTAAAATGTTCCGTTAACAATACCTTTAATAAACAATGTCTTTCAAATAGCTAAAATAATCAGTCAGGAAAAGCTGGAAAATTCTATTCTTTAAATTTTAACCTAGTGCTAAGTACGAAACTGTAGAGCGCAACCTCTAACTCTTAAATAAATTACAAAAGCAGATAGGCTTGTCGATATCCACGATTCCAAGTGATGAGTATAATATATGCTTTAATTCTATGGCAATAATTCAAAAGCTGTGGGACTTGTGATTGCTACATAAGCCGCTACAACACAAAATAGACGATAAATCTAATATTTGTAAGTGACACTTTTTTCTCAATGTGAGCATCTTCAAGTTAAGAATACATTAATTGCCAGCTTTCATGACTGTTCTTGAGAAACTGAGTAGCTAGATGTGCTAGATTGTGTCATACACTACATTCACCAACATGACACGATGGCGACAACTCTAGCAAATATTGCGGAAGAAGAGTGATTTGTCAGTTTGTGCCTCTTCGGGTGATTTACAAAATATTAACCAACTTTCATGAGAATCCAAAACTGTTGGGCTTGTCATACACTGCATGAAAATTGTGGGACTATTTGTGCTCATGATGTATTGCATACACTGCATAACAATCCGAAACTGTTGTGCTAGTTGTGTTCCCGATGTAATGACATACACTGCATGACAATCTGAAACTTGAAACTATTGGGTTAGTTGTGTTCACGATGTAATGACATTCACTGCATGACAATCTGAAACTTGAAACTATTGGGTTAGTTGTGTTCACGATGTAATGACAAACACTGCATGACAATCCGAAACTGTTGTGCTAGTTGTGTTCACGATGTAATGACATACACTGCATGATAATCCGAAACTGTTGGGCTAGTTGTGTTCACGGTATATTGCCAAAACTGCAAGACAATCCGAAATGGAGTGTATGGCTCGTATATATCGTGACATATTCTGCATGACGATCCGAAAATGTGGGGTTAATTATGCTCACGATATATTGTAATACACTACATGATACTCCGAATCTGTGGGTCCAGTTGTGCTCACCAAAACTTCGCATACACTGCATAACAATCCAAAACTGTGGGGCTAATTGTGCTAATGATATATTGTCATACTCACCATGACACGCCGAAAATGGGGCTAGTTGTGTTCGCGATGTATTGCCATACACCGCATCTAGTTGCAAGACAATTAAGGAATTTTGCTAGCAAACACAAAAAACGCAGAAGCAAATTTTTTTGTAGATAAGCTAGACGAAGGGTCAAATAATTTATCATTTATATGTCATGTCTTCATTAAGTACAGTTAGATATTTTTGTGGTTTTGTATAACATTCATTTGTAGTTGCAATAAAGTCATCAGCTGCAAGTATTATTTAGTATTCTTATTTTGTCTGCAGTATTAGTTAATTAGGAAACCTTGAACCATGTTTACCGTTCCTGTTGTTTTGTTTTCCCTCTGTAAAATTAGGTCACCCTGGCTGCGGTTCATGCTGTTTTTTTGTTCCAGTTACATGACAAGCAATAAGCAAATTTCCAATTGGTCATTTTGAAATACGTTAATATAATTTGTCCATGCATTCTTCCCTTTGAGATAAATATCAGCATCAGTCCAAAAGATTCTTTTCCAAAGTGTTCAGGATGAGTATTTTTTGGCAATATATCTATATTACAAGCCCGTGTAAAGCCGGGCGGAAAGGGTGTGTCTAAAATTTAAGAATCTGACCAAACGTTGCTACGTACGTTACTGGCAGCAAGTTGTATTTCAAACATATTCAGTATCAAGTCAGGCAAATTATTATGGAGGTTGTAGTATTCTTGTTACAAATTGTACGATGTGGACAGCCAACACTGACTGACCTTGATCTTATCCGATACGCGAAGTGAAAATATTCCTGTTAAGGCCAGAACATTTTAATAGAATATTAAACACAGAATTTGGCGTGCTGTGCTTATGTTAAAATTCCTTGTAAAGTTGCAGTATTTTCTTCAGCCAGATGCTGTTTTTTTTAGTTAGGGCAACAGTGTTTACAAATTTGCGAACCTAGATGAAGGTATATTGCAGCCCCAAAAGAATAAAAGAATTCATTGTTTTGGTTGAAAAAACAAACACCCGGAAACATCACACTATTTAAAAGGCTAGTGAGTGTACTTCATTTCATGTTTCGCGATTTCTTCTGCCTATAAAAACGAAGAGTTTGCAAAGTCCAATCTAAATATCCATTGAAGTCATGCATTGTACACTTGATCAGAAGTTTATGCCAAACCCAAAGGTGTGTGTGTGCATGTGTGTGTGTGAGAGAGAGAGAGATTAAATAAGCTAAAGGAAATATTATTATATTACAAAGTATAATTTGATTGCATGACTAGTTTAATATTTGTCTCGTTTAATAGCAAAGATTAGAGTGGAATTGATTTTTGACATGTTAACGTTTGTTTTATTTCGCAAGCTACCGTCTATGTACACAAATTCGTACGCCGTGTAGTGCCGTACCTCGACGGTTCCGACCTTTATCCTTTGAAAGCTGGCGTGTGTTTAAACATTGTTTACATTTTACTGTTGTTTTTAGTTTGTTTTTTAAGGTTGCCTCTGTGTTTGCAATATCCCATTTTGAATTCAACCCTCATTTTACTTTCAGGGATACGATAAAATGCATCTGTGTATGCACAATATTAAACATTCATCCTTAAGGATCAGACTTTTGTGCCAGACATGAAGCTAATATTGTTCTTCTGTCCCATCTGAGGAATTCTTTTATTAATCTTGATTATGGGGGTGGAGAGAAACGGATAATTCTAACTCTAACAAACGTCTCAATTTTCTATATTTTGTTTTTCTAGCCGTTATGTTTAGAAACTTTCTGATTCTATTTATATCTTAAAAAGACCAAGAAAAGAGTAATGGTTGTGTATCAGATCCAACCACCTGTAAATAAAAGAGAAGTATAGATTTATTATGAAACAATTCGATTAATACACCATTGCAGTGTCTATGAATGAATGTAAATTGTATAGCTAATACTACGTCTGGATGGAAAGACTACAAGACAATTTAATATCGGGAGAAAATTCCTTTTCAATACTGTAAGTCTATTCTAGTATGTAAAGAATTTGAAGCAAAAGTTTCACCCAATGTTCTCTTTTGACAGTAATCGCGGTATAAATGTGCGTCAGATGTAAACACACAAGATAATTATACGTGAGCAATGCAGCAAGCAAACATGAAAAGAAACATTTAAGCTTTTACACCAAAGTTGTATCGTACACATTTAGAAGACTATATAGGAGTCTACAAGATATTGTGTCTACGCCAGATGTTGAAGCATCAAAGCAGTACAAAAAACAGACATCATCTCCATTAGTTGCAGGCTGTTGACTAACTGGCATTCCAGGAACCAACCCTTGTTCATACATCCGTAAAATTCGCTTGTCAGACTCATTGGGATTATGGCCGAAAAGGATTGGTGATATTTAATAACAAGCAAACGGCATTCAAAAAAACACATGGGATATGAAAGACATACAGTTTGTTCTTCTGGTAATACATTAATAGATATTAACCTCATAAACGCGGGTCAAGTTAACCTGCATTAAAAGAACAGCCAATTCCATGAACTTAGAGGAGGAAAAAATATGTGATGGCAGTTGGAAACTGTTAAGATATAGGAGACATACAACACTAATCTGTACAATACTACAATATATGTATGATAATTTACTCCAATATCCATAACTCCTGTATGATTTAAATCGTACAAAAACATGAATGATAATGTTTCCACAAGCCTTTAATATATTCTGCTGTAATCAAGGATCGTCACTCTAAATTAGTCACAAATTGAACTAAACTATATGAAGATGTTTAGAATTATTTTAGAAATGGTACAATAAGGGTAATGCTATGGTTTTCACAAGTAATAGGAGTGGCTATTCTAAGGCAAAATGGACATAGACTCTGCAAAATATGGTACAACTCGTACCATCGTCCAGTTAAACTGGGCCCTAGTTGTGATGAAGCTTTACACCAAATATGGTTAAAAATCGACCATATTATGCAAATAATAATGTGTAATACCACAATTACTGGGATTATATTTCTTGGTGGATCAAGGGCTACCACTTTGTAAGTAAATGTCGAACTCTTATTATTATCAAAGCTAGGATAGACCAAGCTGAGATAAAATATCCAAGAGGGTTGAAAAAAGTTGAGATGTTCACAAGCTAGTTGGTAATCTATTCATAGTCAATCAAGGGGATTAACTCTTTAAAATTGGTCAAAATCGGATTGATATCGATTTCTTGTGACACCTCATTAATTAAAAGGTTCACATCAAAGTTTTGGATAAATAAAGCAAAAAATGTGAAGGAAAAAATGTTTTCAACCAAGTAAGATGACTATTTCAAATAAATAAATTAACATAACTCTAAAATTATAAAAGTCTCATCTTCATAAAACCCAAAAGTGCCGTTGTTACTATGCAGCTTCACAACATAAATAGTCAGACTCAAGTGAAAAGTGATAAAGCTTACTCCAATAATAGTCATAGATTGTTTGTTTACAAGCTTGAAAGATGCGCACACCTTGTTCGTATATGACTATTACCCTGGCACAATAGACTCAAACTAAAATCATCATCAAAGTCGTGCGGAACCGACCTGAAATAAAAGCTTTTCTGCAAATTGGACAAAATTATGTAAATAAGTGCTGGAACATTTTATGAGCAAGTGAGATGTCTATTTAAGTCAATTACGGGACATAACTCAATATAATTTGATTTTAGATTAGCATACAATTCCTCAAAAGGAAGGAATACAATGTTAACAAATATGGACATGCTACAGTACATTACAGTACGCGATACCGAGACTCCTCCCTAGGAGTTGGATTCCAGGGATCCATTAGCGATGTGATGGAAACTACTAACAAGTAAGAAAAGACGGGATTAGGACTATAATGGAAAAACGAGAACAAGTTGTAAACATATAAGGACATGCTATGGATAGCGGGTAACAGATAAAGAATGGAAACACTTATGACTTGGAAAAACTACAGAAGAAATTTGCATTTTTTATTCTAATATATTCTTGACCAACGAGAAGAAGAAATTGTTATGATGTTACTCTAATAGAAAATAGCAATGTTTTTGACTACCGATGGTGCATCGACATTAATTTTTATTTTTGCACTAAACGGAACAATTTTTTAGCTATAATTATAATTTAGAAACAATTTATTACTAGAAACTATAACTATTAAATACTATTCTAAAATTTTCCAAACTATAATTACTAATTATTAATTACTATATATTTGAACTTAACATTTTAATATTATTTAAAACTTCAAAATTATGTAATGCTAACTTAACCGTAATTATTAAATACTAGAATTTGACAACTTTGATAAGAAACTAGGCGGTACTGGAGCTAGGGTTCACGTGATTGTGGAAGCGTAGTATGAACACTGCTTGTGCCTAATTAAAATCTTAAGGAAGCCATGCGCAAAGCAGGAAATATAATTTTTCACATAATACAACTAATAGGAAAACAAAATAAAATATGAATTCCAACTAAACTAATTATAGTGGAAATAAAATTAAATTTCTTATGCAATAAGAATAATTATACATAAAAACAACAACTCTAGAATTTGATATTAGAAGAAATAAACTGATTTGAATATCATATATACCCTATTTTAAAAAAATTTATAAAATCAAAAATCAATAAAAACTAACACAGAAAGCATATACACAATAAAAAAAACACGAATACATAAAAATAACATTAATTTTCGACGCAAGGGGTTCCTCAGATGGTGATAATCTGAGAGGAACCGCGTCAATAAATACGGAAGGAATGAAGATTTTTCTCAGCAAAAGTGGTTAACAAACTTCGAATCAGTGATTACACTTTAATTCTCGACTGTTTGCAAACAACTGGAATGACTAAAGTCAATAAAAAAAACTATGACTATTAAATACTAGTAAAACCTGTCCAGGGTGGAACTTATTCCATATCAGGTAGTTTTGCTAGTTTACAGAAAAGTTGCATGAAACCAAATCGTGTAATATGACAGAGTATTCACAAGCCACAATGGTTTCAACGAAAAGTCATCAATTTACAATAGTATCCATTACTGGTATGGACCCATCGATGGGTTGCTTTGAGAGGGAACACCTTGTGCCGAAAGAGCGTCCAAGTATCACTATCAACGCACTCACCCACGTCGTTCCAAATCAACGCACTCACCAAGATCGTTCCAAAGGTATTGAAGCTTTACAGTAAATTTAGTTTTAAAAAAGACCACAAAAATGTGAATGTTTGAGTGTGAGTAGTCCCAGAGGTAAGTATCTGAAAATCACTCAGCCCCCATAACTTTGTAAATCTAATTAAAAGATATATAATCATGACTGAATTGATTTAAGACGCTCTAGTGATAGATTAAATTTCACAACAAATATTTTTTTTTAAATAACATAAAATGTATTTTAGTGTTTCATGGCACAAGGATAACTAATTTTATATATTATACAAGGACTATAACTCTGTAAAGTACCGTCTAAACCTAATGTATTGATCAAACTCGTGTGCGCTCTTCCAGAGATTAGACTTCGCAGCCGATCTAACTTAAATGATGAATATTGTATATTGATCAAGAAGTATAACAAAAAAAAGACCTAAATGTACTTATAATCGATTTTTCTCTAAGCGACTAATTCGAAGAAGCTTGACAGTAAATGTCTGAATTAAAACATGGATACTAAGGTGTTATAGCTTGTGCCAGGAGAAACGGGAAGACGGACGCCTTTTTTCTTGTCTTCTGACATGAGATACATAAGGACGGACACCATGTCTTTGTCCCCTGACATAAAACGTAAGGACAGAGCTTTTTCATTGATCCCTGGACAGGTAGCGGGGGACATATGGTAACGACATGATGCAGATATCCATAAAGATTAAAGAAGGTCAAGACATTTATATTTGACTCTTCTGCATTTAGTATAAATAGCATTTTAATGGAACTATGAATGCCTTTCTCTGACAATCGCTCAGATTCGTTGCTGTACTGAGTGGAACGTCTGTGTCTTCCATTGGTCAGGTTGTTTAGTACAATCTTCCTATCCTATCGCGTGAGCTATCCACGGTACTATTTATGTGAACAGTTATGATGGATGCTGTCTGATTTAAGCGACTTGTGTTTTTTTTCCATATGTTTTATGTCGATAATTAACATTTCATTAAGTGTCAATTTAAGAGTCATCAATCATTTTGGCCCTCTTTTAATGCACTTGACAGACTTTGGCAGCATAAAGGTATACGAGTCTACAAAACAGCAAATTAGACGAGCTATTTAGAAGATTCTATTGGGAAATCAATGCTGAGTTCGAGAATTTTCCAAATTGCTGTCTTTCGAATGCGTAGTGTTCGATTTGTCCTTCGCTCCCTAACATATACATACTACATCTAAGATGCAACGATTTTTTTCTTTTTTGCTTTTCCAACTGAAAAATCTTAGCATTACTGACAATTAGGTTAATTAAATTATCATAAAAAGTGAATCATTGCAAAACTACATTCACTCGATAATGAAACCTTATCAGTTCCTGGAAATGAGACTTAAATGCTGCCTACAATTGAAATATCTCATGTGATTACTCACACACACACACACACACACACACACACACACACACACACACACACACACACACACATATATATATATATATATATATATATATATATATATATATATATATATATATATATATATATATATATATATATATATATATATATATATAATTTATGAATAAAAAAATAGAGATTAACAGTTTATTATTATTATTATTATTATTATTATTATTATTATTATTATTATTATTATTATTATTATTATTATTGTGTACAATGCACATTTTAAAAAAGAATATAATATTATATCTTGGTATGGTATCGACGAATGTATAATATTTCATAAGAACTCAAATTATATAATAAACAATTTTGTAAAGTAGAAAAATATTTAAAAAATAGTGTTAACTAATTGTAAACAGGGGACATAATTCAAAACATGTTTGATTAATGAATGTGGTACAGAGTTTTGGAATTTAGACCTTTTGGATATACCGTATCAAGACGGTTTTAAATCTGATCTATGATGGTTCATACGTCTTGACATTTGTTGATTAGTCTGTCCAATATTTTGGATGCCACATTTTTTTGATGTGATCAAATAAATAACATTTGATGTTGCACAATTAGTATTACAATACATATTAAATATTTCTTTCATATTATTAATATTAAAGAAGTATTTTCATTAATAAATGAACAGTGCGAACATCTAGGTCTAGTGCATTTAGTTGATCCTTTCTCATATGATGTCTTTTTTCTAGTTTAGAATTAATTAGGAAATCTTTAAGATTTTAAGTACTTATATAAGCATGTATGGATTTGCTTTAATATAACGATTTAACACTTGCTTTAAATGATAATTATAATAAATCCCAATATTTATTTATTATCTTACCTATATAAGGCAAACTTGGATTATATTCAGAAGGAATGATATCTTCATTTCTATTTTTTATTTTACATTATAAAGATTCAAGTTGTGTAAGAGAAGATACTTTTTAGAAAGCTGTATTAATAATGTCAGAAAAGTAATTTGTATTTAAAAAATGCGGACCTAACTCTGACGAACATGAGTTAAAAAACAGTATCATCCGAGATAATTATTCTGTATATTTTTGATTGACTATATGGTATCCCGTTTTTACATAATTTATAGTGTCATGACGAATATTCAACATACTGATAAAAATTCGTATATTTAACATGAACCATGGTGATGTCATTGTTTTCATTTTTCACCAACTCTACGTCAAAAATGATACGTTATTTTTAGACACATTGAATGTAAATTTTATTGTTGGATGCAAAATGTTTAAACAGTCTATAAAATAATAAAGGTCTTTTAATGAATAACTCCAATTCATAACAATATCGTCTAAAACTCTTACCCAAACATCTGGTTTTAAGAGGCATTTATTTAGTCATTTTTCTAATTTCCCCATAATGATGCATAAAAAGCGCCCATTGCTGTTCCCAACTTTTGAAGATAGTTTGTATTGCCAAACTGAAAACAGTCATTTTGAGCACATGTTTTATCAAATAAAAAAACATGTTCTATTGATAGCTTACGTATATATTTGTTTTGTTCAAGATAAAATATACACACTTCGATACCATCATTGTGTGGTATATTCGTGTAGAGTGAAACCACATCAAATGTAACTAGGAATGAATTTTCAGTTAGTTTCTGTAACGATTTCAATTTGGTAATAGTCAAAAGCGTCTTTTACATGTGAAGGTAGTGATTTTATCAGTGGTTGTAAAATGTGATTAATATATTATATATTGCAACATCTTATTTGTAATTGAGTTACATGTAGAAATAATGGGTCTACCAGGATACCCTAAAGGTAGTGACTTATCAACCGTCTTATGTATTTTGGGTAAAATATAAAACTGGGGTGTGCGTGTTATATACCGGAAGGTATCTGGTTCATCATATATGGAACAATTGTGTACAGAGATTTCATTAATACATTTCTGCTTTAATATCTTTAGGATTGTAACTAAGTTTTGTATAGTATACTTCATATTTAATTGTCTTTTTACTTCTTTAATATAATCCTCCGTATTCATTATTACTATGGTGCCGGACTTATTGGCTTTTTTAATAATAATACTTCCGTCTTGTGATATGTTACGCCAAGTATTTGGTTCTTCTTTAGATATGTTTATAAAATGTTTTCTTTAAGGACTGCTATTTAAAATTTCTTGCTTAATTGCTTCAAAATAAAAACAACAAGATAAATATCTTGTTCACTAGGTGTAAATGATGATTCTTTTCTAGTGATAAAGGGGTTATTTTGCAGATGAAATCTACTTTCACATTGGGAATATGTACATGATTGTGAGAAATATTTTTAATTTTAAAGATCTTGTGTATTTAAAAAAATGCTTCTGCTAAATTAATATTATCATGCACTTTGGTCCTCGGACAATATGATGATCCCTTACCAGGAAGAGTGTAATCACTATTAGAATTCGCTTAAAAAGGAACCGCTCCGGTGTCCTAGTGGTTAGAGCGTCCGCCTCGGATGCGGGAGGTCGTTGGTTCTATCGCCGGTCGATTTATACCAAAGACTTACAAAAATGGTACTAACAGCTGCCTCGTATGCCGCTCAGCATTAAGAGGTTAGTGTTAGGACTGGTCGGCCTGGTGTCAGGATAATGTGACTGGGTGGGACATCATGCTACATGACTGTGGCATGATGCCCCAGTGCTAGACATCACTATAAACTGCCACACTGCAGACATCGTAGCGATATGACTGAAAAATTTTTAAAACTACGTTAAAAATTATAAACACCACCACGTTTAGAAAGGTTTAACACAGTTTCTTTTACTCTTTCGATTTCCTTTTTTTTTGCTTTTCTTTTATTTTATTTTCTCCGTTTATCTTGTTTTGTATTCTAATAAATCTATTCTTTCTTCTGTTTGTGTTGTCTGCAAAAGATCCTTTAGGGTTTCCATTAGTCATTTTATTGTTGCTATTACGGTTATGTTGGATTCCTGTGTAATTTTTTTCGCCCTATTTTTATTGCATCTGCATAGGTTGCCTTTTGTGTGCCTGGAGCTATAAAGATATTTGCTTGATCATTCATGGAATTATTTTGAGCGGGTATATTATCTTCTGTGTGATCTGCTTAATGGTTATTCTTGATGTTGGCGATCCTTGTTTTCATTTTCATTTCTAGGTCATTGTTTATTCCGTATATGATTCATAGTTTCCTCACATTTATTTGTGATATTTATGAAGTTAATTTCTTCTGCTGATTCATTTAGTTATTGAATATATATTTTTGATGTACCTCTATTAATTTTCGAAGATGATGTTTCTCGTTGTCCTGGAAAAATGTTTTTTTTTTCCTCTGTAAATTATGTTACCTTTCAGTTGATTTGACAAATAGTTCCTCTTTTAAGATTCCGTTCTCTTAAAAGGTTCTTCATCAAAAATGCCATTATTGCCTTTTATCAAAGCTTTTAGTTCGTCTTTGTGGTCTTCTAGTTCTTTGCCTAACATGATTATTCTCCTCTGATGTTATTTTTAAGTCTATCACATATTTCCTCCGATCCTTTTTCCAATACGGAGTCAATACATTAATAAAACTTCTTTGATGATGTGTCATTCCCAATGTGAATTTTTCGTTTTAAACGTAATAACTTTGAAACAAGACTGTCTTCAAAACAATTTTCGAGAAAGCTTGCGTGTATTCCTCTTTTTATCTATTTCTCCATTAATATTACCATTGTTGTGTTTAAATGCGTCATCCTTTCAACCTATTGTTATAGCTGATTCTGAGATAGAACGTCTGCTAAAGCAAACCTATTGTATTAAACATCTTAATATATATATATATATATATATATATATATATATATATATATATATATATATATATATATATATATAAAATCTTAATTGGCTGTCTTAGGATGGGAGTCAAAAAAGAAAGTTTCAACATAGAAATAAAAAAGCAAAAAATAAAACTCAACAAATTGCTGATGACGCGAGTTCCGAACTCGTGACCTCTTCTTTGGTAGACTGGAATCATAAAAGAATGTTTTACCATAAAAGCTAAAAATAAAACATAAAAATAAATAAAAGATACGGATGCACGAGTCTATAAAAAGTTTGAATATAGAACTAAAATAGAAAAAATCTGAGATGTCCCGAGTTCCAAATTCACGACCTCTTATTTAGAAAGCGATACACACAGAAAGACAAGTGTGTGTATGTGTGTGTGTGTGTGTGTGTGTGTGTGTGTGTGTGTTGCTGAAGGGGGGCAAACGTTGTTGGGCCTGTGGGACAAAAAAAATGCATCTGTCAAAAACACGTTATCCATAGTAGAACTGCCCTCACCATGGTGCGGTAGTGATATCCCGACTTCGCACGCAGAATGTGAACAAGCTGGCATGTATTTTTTAGTACACTTATTGTATAAGGATTGTCAGACATGTAAATATTAATTTGATTATTCACGGTTCAAAACTGTTCACCCAGAATGTTACACTGATGAATTTTACGGTAATAAAATATTTGAAAAACATTATTCCAAAATTTGTTATATCCAGGATCAATATTGTAGAAAAAGAATCTCCTTTTTTAAAATTATATTAAAATTTTAAACCCCGGCTGTGGTCGTTTCGAACGCATCTGAATCCACGGATTGCTATATAAATATTCGTGATATTTACCTTTCTAATCAGTCAAATATATGTGATACTAACCTATATACTTCTTCATTTTCTGGGGCCTTGAGTGGTCTAGTGGTCTAAAGCGCTGTCCGTTACGGATCACTGCCATCTCACCTCTGTCTGCGTGAGTTCGAGGCTAGGATTCGGCGAATATGGATATGTGAGAAAGCTTGCCAGTAGCTTCTCGTGGTCGGTGGTTCTTTCCGGTGATTTCCCGGTTTTTTCCTCCACCTTTAATACTGGCTGCCATGAATAGCCTATCGTGTGCTGAAAAAATGGCATTAAGCCCAACAACAACAAAATCTTCATTTTCTACATCTTCAATTATGTTTGCGCACTTCATTGGGTGTGATACGGATAAGTCATCTGAGATTGTGCTCTTTTTTAAGTCATTTGGTTTTGTGCACTTTTTGTTAGGTTTCACACGGATCGAGTCATTTTGGGGTTTTTGGTCTTCGTTAGGTTTCACACGGATAGAGTCATTTTGGGGTTTGTGTTTTCGTTAGGTTTCACACGGATCGAGTCATTTTGGGGTTTGTGGTCTTCGTTAGGTTTCACACGGATTGAATCATTTTGGGGTTTGTCGCATTTGTTAGGTTCCACATGGTCTGAGATTTGTGATCTTATTTAGGCTTTACATGGATTGAATCATTTTGGGGTTTCTACTTTTCTTTAGGTGTCACATGAATCGAGTCATGTTGGGGTTTGTGCTCTTCCTTTGGTTTTATGTGATACGATTCCTGTCCAAAATCTCTTAATGTAGATGTCAAGCACAGCAAGGTCAGCATGCAGCACGAGTATGTCAAGCACAGCTAGGTCAGCATGCAGCACGAGTATGTCAAGCACAGCTAGGTAAGCATGCAGAACGAGTATGTCAAGCACATCTATGTCAGCATGCAGCACGACTATGTCAAGCACAGCTAGGTCAGCATGCATCATGAGAATGTCAAGCACAGCTAGGTAAGCATGCAGCACGAGTATGTCAAGCATAGCTAGGTCAGTATGCATCATGAGAATGTCAAGCACAGCTAGGTAAGCATGCAGCACGAGTATGTCAATCACAGCTAGGACAGCATGCAGCACGAGTATGTCAAGCACAGCTAGGTCAGCATGCAGCACGAGTATGTCAAGCACAGCTAGGTAAGCATGCAGCACGAGTATGTCAAGCACAGCTTTGTCAGCATGCAGCACGAGCATGTCAAGCACAGCTATGTCAGCATGCAGCATGAGTATGTCAAGCACAACTATGTCCGCATGCAGCACGAGTATGTCAATCACAGCTAGGACAGCATGCAGCACGAGTATGTCAAGCACAGCTAGGTCAGCATGCAGCATGAGTATGTCAAGCACAACTATGTCAGCATGCAGCACGAGTATGTCAAGCACAACTATGTCAGCATGCAGCACGAGTATGTCAAGCACAGCTATGTCAGCATGCAGCACGAGTATGTCAAGCACAGCTATGTCAGCATGCAGCACAAGAATCATGCTTCTGCTCTAGCATATTTAGCTTCAAATGACCTTGAACTGGCAAATCAGGAATTAACAGGTTATATTATTGGGGCAGGGCGTAAACTCTGCGCTAATGTTTTCATTGCAATATATATATATATATATATATATACATACATACATATATAAATATATATATAGATACATATATATATATATATATACATATATACATACATATATATATATATATATATATATATACACATACATACATACATACATACATACATACATACATACATACATACATACATACATACATACATACATACATACATACATACATACATACATACATACATACATACATAGTTATGCTTTAGACGATATATAACGTTTTTTAAATTATTAAATTTTTATTCTCAGTGGCTGTGACACGTTCCAGCTACATCTGTTAACGTATGAGATAATGTGCAATACTATCCTGTTTCATCCCTATCAGCGAGTTTGTTTCTTCATTATCTTTGTCTGATTGCAGAGGAAGAGTCGGTGGTGATTTGAGCTGGTCTATATTAATTACTAACGCATCCAGCCATACACAAAAATCATCTTAACAACCTATAGTACCGTGTATTATTCAAACACGCACTCTGATAGTATCTTGCAGCGCGCGTCTAATCGATTTCTTCAGCAGAGAAAAGTACTTTAAATGAACAATGTCAAGTAACAATCGTGGATTAATCATGTCGTTAGCAATAATTGCAAATGGTCCTCTTATACTGAGTTCAGGTTGGCCACCATCAAGTTTAAGGATGCTCTAAACAAACTTATGTTCCTGTCAAAACTATTTAACGATGCCCTAAAACTACTTTGTGATCCTTGTCAAACTTATTCGACAATTTCAGTGCTAAGTTATCAACAGCGCCATTTCTGTGCAGCATAAACAAAAATATAACTATAGTGTATGTTAAATGAAATGAGGCGTTTACGATAGATAAATACAACTGGGCATGTTAAATGAAATGGGGCATGTACGGTAGATCTATACAACTGGGCATGTTAAATGAAATGGGGCGTGTACGGTATATTTATTCAACTGGGCATGTTAAATGAAATGGGGCGTGTACGGTAGATCTATACAACTGGGCATTGTTAAATGAAATGGGGCATGTATGGTAGATCTATACAACTGGGCATTTAAATGACCTACCCACTATACGTTAAATCTAATCAATCATTATGAGAATGACCCATTGATCGTTTCGTGCTCTGAAAATTATTTCCGTAACAACATTTTCCACAATATCGACCAACAACAAAATGGCGAAAGATATAGATCGCATTCGAAAATTTGTGATTCTATTTCATACTGACGAGCAGAAGAAGCGAAACGTAAAATAACTTTAAATTTGCTACTGGAATGCGGACCCAATGATAAAATATCTTGGGGGAAAGACACAGATTAGTTTATTTGTTTCTTGGTTGTCAAAGGTGTTTGCCGACAATTCTGCATCAAAAGTTTCTAGTCTATAGCAAAATCTCAAGCTCCCGAATATAAGGATACATATCCATAGCCGATGTGTACACTGCTAGGTATTGTCGAATCCTAGTTGCGTTTTGCGATGTCCAAATGTGGTACGAAATGGTGAATCCATGGATGACCATCAGAGCTATATATTTATGTATTGGATCTATATACAAAACAAACAAAACCAGTGGTGTGGCGGAACACGAGCAAGAACGACTTTTCGAGTATGACCAGCTACTTCACAAACAAGCATACGCGGTTGCACTATAAATGCTAAAGCGAAAGGGTAGCTACAAAAAAGTGTGTGCAGCGACTGTCGAAGAACTCCAACTAATGTTGCGTACACGTGGTACTCCTGGATTCTATGTCGTTGGTGTTGTACACCCGCATGTTTCCAAGGAGTTGTTTGACTGGCATGCTTGTATCAGGACTTGAATTCTACAACTGCACGAAACCAAAACTGTGTTTGCTTCTGGGTCTTTCTTTTCTATAGCATCGGATGGAGATATATCGATTCCATTGTGGTCTGTTTGCATATCAACTGAAAATATCGGACAACCACGAAATCTAAAATCAGAAATAGTTGAAAGAACTACTCGGTCCCATTTCTTTATCAATGTATAGACGATACACATACTTCTTCTATACGACCTGTTTTTCTGTGTACTTGCCATGAATATCGTTTACTAGGTTTTGCTCCGCTAGAACAAAGGTCATGTCGATCACTTGTGCGAGATTGCTCCATTGTTTGCTTGGTGGCTGGACTAGAAACAAACCATTGGGGAAAGGGGTCTCCACGGTCAGGAGCAATTGTACTCAAAACACATGTCTTGCTGACGCGAGACCCATTCGAAGACATCTCTAACAACACCTCAAGCGGTATCTTTGTGCAAGCCCATATATTATCTACATGTATACAAAGATACCTTATTGCAAGTGCAACACCGTGCCTGGACGTCTGGATTCAAAACTTAGAATTTTGATACAGTTTTGTTATAGATCTTGCAGAGTTTCGTGTGCCCGAGTAGCGAAGTGTGCACATTATAAAGTATATGGCCGCCAGCGCCGTCTGTGTTGATTAGTATTGTTCCAGCAACATCGTCGAAATTGTTGCATTCGTCTCCTTGCATTCGAAAACCTTCGTTCCATACACGTTGGACAGTTTGGACGATCTTGAGCTCCAAAAAAGTCTAGAATGTAGTTGATACAATACAAACTAAAGAACCGTCCGAGAAAATATTGTTCGACTTCTAGAGGTTTGGCTTGCATGAGTTACGATTTTGCTTCAAATATTTCAAAAAGCGGTGTCGTTGTTCTGGAGAGGTATCTAATTATTGTACATATTTTTTGGTTGGTTCGAAATTTGTTGGTGGCATTTATTTCGATGCTGTTGTTGTCCATAAATAGTAGAGTAGCATTCTCTAATTGGGAAACCAAAAGTCTCTCATGGGGTCGGTATGAGGATGTCGTAGAGATTTTGTTGGCTGAAACTAAGCAAAAGACATCAGATGGGTTAGAAACCGCTTTAGGTTGTTGTAGCTAGTTCATTTTACTGTATATCGAAATTCTTAGTTAATGAATAAAATAGAAATTGTACGCATTATCTTTCCATTGTCAGATGGTAATGAAATGTTAGAAACACACTCTCTCACACACACACACATACACACACACACTAGATTTTGGTTATCGTTACATAGGATAAGATCGACCACAGTCGATATTGTCTAATACAAATGGCAGATAGGGGCCCCGAGTGGCCGAGTGGTCTAAAGCGCTGTCCATTACGGATCACTGCCATCTCACCTCTGTCTGCGTGGGTTCGAGTCTAATATTCGGCTAAAGTGGATATGTGAGAAAGCTTGCCAGTAGCTTCTCGTGGGTCGGTGGTTCTTTCCAGTGATTTCCCAGTTTCTTCCTCCACCATTAATACTGGCCGCCATGAATAGCCTATCGTGTGCTGAAAAATGGCGTGAAGCCCCAAAACAACAATAACAACAGTGATTTTGCCCGGATCGAGAAAACAATAAAAGAGAATATGAAATTGATGGATAGAATAAAATATATCTGAGCAGAGATTATATATATATATATATATATATATATATATATATATATATATATATATATATATATATATATATATATATATATATATATATATATATATATATATATATATATATATATATATATATATATATATATATATATATATATATATATATATATATATATATATATATATAATAGACCAACATGTCCCCACGTATGCAAAATGTAGCAATTCAGTCAATTATAAAAATAGTTAAGAATTTTTATGCCAATATCAATTAGCCGTTCTGGTACACCGATAGAACCAATTTCAGCTAAGAATCGAGTGACTGGTGGAACTTAAATCGCCGGCATGTTAAAATCACTTTCCGGTTTTCTCTCTCTCTCTCTCTCTCTCTCTCTCTCTCTCTCTCTCTCTCTCTCTCTCTCTCTCTCTCTCTCTCTCTCTCTCTCTCTCTCTCTCTCTCTCTCTCAAACCGTAATGGCTAAATTCGTTGAGCGTTTCCCATTGTGCAATATTGTGTGGAGCTATTTTTTTCCTTTGTGTCTATCCGAGCATCGCTCACTTAACATCAGGGAATTTCCTCTGTCTATTTGGTTTTGGTTCTCACAAATTTCCAGACCCCTTTATCCCTTGAACTATCTATTTAACGAAAAGAGTAATTTCTACTGATGTCGGAGGCAAATTCTGTCTTGCCTCAGAAACTTAGACTAAGTTCGTAAGAAGAATTTCTAAAAAGCATTTATTCAGCATTGGAACACACAATTCCTCGTTTATCTTAGCAAATCAGGATTACTTTCTCCTACCGTCAGAAACTGTATCACTCCCATCGAAGTCTTCTCGAGACAGCCTTTATTAATAACCTTTTCGGAAAATATCATTCTATGAAACCTAATTCAAATGGCCCAAGTTTTCCAACATTTTCTCTAAATTGGCTTAGCTCTTTTCATTTACCGCTTCCTGACATACGCTGAGGTATCAGACGGACTTGCATTCGAACAGACTCTAATTAAATTCAATATATGCTCCAAACATAGCAGATTTCATCTCTCGCAGTCAATAATTTATTGCGAGCCCAGCCTATATAGCAAACTTAATGGTTACTTGTCACGCTGACCACGAAAGATTGTACTGCGAAATTATCTCTACAAATGTTTGCATCATTGCATCTATTTCGGACTAGTTGAGTACATTTCCATCTTAGTTATATTTATACATAAATTGTTTGTCTAAATAAATGTGGTTCATATGACATATTTTAATTGTAATATGGCCATTTTAAAAAACAAAAACACACTTTAATATCCTCTACAAATGCTACTGGATGTTTATTGTGTGATGGTCATGCTAAATCATGTTGTCAACTGGGCAATGCATATTTTCAGTTAAAATATATTATTATGAGAACTGATTTGTATTATAATATAACATCTATATTAATCTCGTGCTTTGGTTATGTGTGACACCTATTTTCTACTACACCAATAAGCATCGTATGTTTTTGATGGACATGAAATTTAAAGACAGTGTAAATTAAACTTTTTAAACAAGAACGACAAATTTTGTGATATGAAGATTGCATTAAGAACCTTTGTGATATCTTAATCTAAATGTGAACTACTACAACACAAATATCATAACATATTTCCAATTCACATTATGCTGGAAAACAATGAGTAACCAAATGAACCATTGGGGGAAGGGACAAAGTGCACTCGTCCTCGGGAGTCTGACAGGTTGATATTTTTTGGATTGGAAATAAGTCAGTAAAGAACTGCCTACAAACAGTAATAAACACTGCAAGAAAATATTTCGTTGAGATATTTGGCTATTTGTCAGTTAAAAAGAAAGCTTTCCAAAGATTATGAAATATATCGACGTTCTACTTTTGCTAGATCAATGGGTTAATGTAACTTAATAGTAATGGGTTAATGTAACATAAGAGTAATGGGTTCATGTAACTTAAGAGTAATGGTTTCATGTAACTTAAGAAAAATGGGTTCATGTAACTTAAGAGTAATGGGTTATTGTAACTTAGTTTTGTTTGACATTGTTAGAAAAATTATTGGCCCAAGAAATTCCATGCGAGTCTTAGTGAGGGTTAGTCATGACACAGTATGAAAAATAATATTTATTTTCCATGGATATATCACTTTTTACATTTCCGAATATTTGTTTTGTGAAATTTCATAGCAAAAGCTCGGTTATATACATTACATACATAGGCAACTTTCTAAAAAAAAATTATTATTTTAGCAGTGAATGGTTTGTCATTTCCCGTTAATTCAGCATTTTGGTTCCGTAGGACTAAATTTATTTCCAAAATAATTGCATTGATCCCTGAAGTCGTATCAAATTATCACGACTAGTAAAGCTTCAAAGCAACCTTTCGTTCCTTATTCATCTCCTCGTCCAGCTTTCGATTTTTTTTTAAGTACACTGCCTTCTGTTGTTGCCATTAGTTCAATAACCAATTCATCATGTCATTTATAGGGAAATAAAATCCTTAAGTTATGATCAGTACGAAAATAACTCACTCATTGCTTTGGAAGGAAATGTTCTAACAACATGTTTGATGTATGTGGCATTTGAAGGTTAATATCACCTTGTCTCAAAGGTTTCTAAATCTGGTAACCGAATGGAGGCAAATAAATTACCAGGAACAATGCGTTATTAAAGGGAAACCTTGCTGAGTAATGAATAGAAACAATCGTCATCAAAGGCATGATATTTATGATACCACGTAATTAAATTTCTGAGAACGGAAACATTCTTGGAATTATTAACGATAATTATAGGTTAAGTAAGGTGCTATTCATAAATTGTTATAAATTTGGGTCAATGTATTATTATATTTGCTTTCTTGTGGGCCTTATGGTTCAGTTCAAATTTTATTATCTGTAGATTTATGTTATCGATACAACATGTCTCGTTAATAACAGCAACTAACACAACAATGTTTGTTGAATTAAACTAAATCTGATGGTTTTTCCCTCGTTTCTGTTGTTTAGTTTAAGGCCATCGAGTTGTAACAATAGAAATCCAAATGTAGGCCTTGTTTCAGTTATTGGAATCCAAATATGGGTTTTGTTTTATGTACATGACCCAAAATGTATGTTTTGTATTAGGTATTGAATCCAAATGAAGGCCCGAATGAGAATACAAATAAGGGCCTTATATTAGGTAATGGAATCCAAATGAAGGCCTGAATGGGAATACAAATGTTAAGCCTTTTATGAAGTATAGAAATCCAAACGTGGGTCTTATTTTAGTTACAGGAATCCAAATGTATGTTTTGTATTAGATACAGGTATATAAAAATGAGTGCACCTCGACAAAAGAGCGCAAGACAAAAGAGTGCCGACAAAAGAGCGAATGACAAAAGAGCGAACTACAAGAGATCAGCACCTTTTATTATATTGCAATTAACTTAAAAGAAGTCTAATAAATTAGCATTTTCATTCTTTCACGACAGCCATCTTTCTTATATCATCTCCATGACCTACTTCAGTCATTGTTTTACGGTCCTTTCAATATATGTAGCCGGAAACCTATAGCCTTTCCTTTCTGTGACTCGGTTTTCTCAATGGTAATTTTTGAAAAATGCGATGCTTAATGAGCTGATATACGAAATATATTTGCTACAACTATAATTAAATTATTTGTTATGTTATATTTTTGTATTAGTCCTATTTATATGACGCTCTTTTGTTTTGCGCTCTTTTACCATTTACTCTTTTGTCGGCAATAATTGTTATATGGGGTATTGATCAGGGGATATTGTTTTGTCTTGCGCTCATTTGTCGGGACGCCAAAAATGGTTCTTGCTTTAGACCTTATATTAGATATAGAAATCCGAATGAAAGCCTCTATGAGAATACAACTGTAGGTCTTGTTTTAGGCAAGGGTGACAAATATTGACTTTCTATTTGAAATGCAACTACAAATGTAAGCCTTGTTTTAGGCATGTGAATACAAGTTTTGGCTTTGTATTTGAAATGGGAATCAAGTGTAGGCTTTGTCTTAGTCAGAGCACTACAAATACATATTTCTCTTAAATACTGAACATTGAAGTGTCATAATTTTATTAATTATGAAAAATATTTTTTATTCTTCGTACAGTATATTATCAATTCCTCTAAAGTGTTTTCATGAAATAAAATGAAAAATATCGGCCAATGGATAATCCATAGAAAATAGTCCATAAATATTTAATACGTATTTTATACTAAATCATTTCTACATAGTGGAATCATTTAATTACGTCATAAGTAAATTTATTTATGCGGGTGAAAAGAATTTGTTGTGCCGTAAAAATGGTAACATTACACATATCCATTATCGACGCGGTAGCTCTTTTGCTATTTTACAGGTGAAGCATTCACATTATTTCACCTTCACGTTAATCTAAGGTGAGCAGTTCTGTACGAAACTGATGTTTATGAGGGCGCTAAAGGGGAGGAGGATGGCAACTGACATCAAATATGTTCTCTGTAACAATGGCAAGAGCCACCTCAGTAGGGGCGTCGCTAAAGAACATTACACCGGGGCATCTCGAACCCTCGCCATGATGTTGTATATCACTGGCAAAACATAACATCAAGAAAATAACAAGACGGGGATAATATATGAACACTAGGGCTCTTATTTATATTGAACACGAACTAATACTTTATACTGAATGACTCGGTGGGAAGAGCAATGTTCTTGTAATAGCCCTGTCATGGCGAATCTGTAGAGGTAAAGATATATTACTATCCTTTGAGCTAAGAGTGTTTTAAATGTTTTATTCAAATAATAAATGTGTTTATCTTCATTTTGAGAGAGTTACGCTGTGCATTATTACGATTAATACCGCCACAAAGCTTTAAATGCAACTTGTGTGTTCGAGATGTGTGTCTCGTGGATGGTACTGGAGTGTGATGCATTAAGGCAGAATTCTCCAAGTAAGAATATACAAGTACAGCGGTTGGGGTCGAGATGCATATGATGGACCTGTCTGCTCTTATAATCTCACATGCCGAAGTTTGGTAATCTCTTGTAGAGAACTCTCTTGAGTAATTCAAAGTATGAGTCATTTTAAAGCTAACGAGGGCAAAACGACATTCGATGCACATCATTGTATAGAATATAGGACAATATGAAAGGGATGCTGAATGATATGGATTATGAATCTAAATAGCAAGTTTTTATCCGCTTTATCTAGCAATCATCTTAGATTTAAAGCGGGATGGGGGATTTCCCTTCCTTAATGTTACGGCGATTACAGTAACATAAACAACAGTGTATATAAATACCAACCTCTTTCAGAGGTGGCTTTTATTGGAGCCGGGTCGTCTTGGACACTGATGCTGCTTTTACTATCATTTTCAAATAAAGCTAAATGGACTTGAGAATGACCAGATGCTTTTATGTCTGAAACAATTCAGCCATGGTAACCTGAAATAAAATGACGAAAAGGACGAATATATCCATCTTTCTAAGATACTAAGAACTTATTATATTAAGGTATATTAAAATATAAAGAATTGTGTTCCAAATTCAGGTAAAATGTGTGACAAATTCGTACAGACATGAAGCATATGCAAAAACAGAGTTAATAATTTCTTTGCGTTTTTATTTTACATATATCGTATAGAAAATAATATGCTAAAAGTTTTGTTACAACCAGCAACAAAACACTTAATGTTTGCACATAAGTGATGTTAGACATAATGTTTTAAAAAAACTTCTCTCTATTCTTAATACATAAAATAACTTTTTAAGTAATACAATAATGAAAGATGTAAAGGATATCTTCAGTTTTTAGAGTAGATATAAGAAAATATTTTCGACTGAAGCTGAAACGTTGTATTATCACGAGTGTGTAAACAATGAATAACAGCGTATGAAGTTTCCTTCGCACTAGTGAAATATTTATATGCTAACAATCACTGCACATTCTGATTTTTGTTATTATATGTTTAAGGTAACTATTCTATTTTCATTAATTTATTTTTCTGTTCTGAATCAATGTGATTAACAGCTGCATCGATAAAAGAAGTTTTAAAATGTTACAGTAGTGTGTACTTTGTCAAATTAATGAAGGCTTTCATATCAAAATCAACATATATTCATTTTCATTTCTTGCGGAGACCTCGAGTGGCCGAGGGATCTAAAGCGCGCACTGTTACGGATCACTACCATCTCACCTCTGTCTGCGTGGGTTCTAGTCTCGGGCTCGGCCAATGTGGGTATGTGAGAAAGCTTGTTGGTAGCTGGTCGGTGATTCTTTCCGAGGTTTTAATTGGTTCTTCCTCACCATTGATACTGGCCGCCATGTATAGCCTATCTTATATTGAAAAATAGCGATAAACCCCACAACAACAACATTTCTTGTGCGGATTGATACTGTGAATAGTGCTGTATATTGGGTGTGCTGTGATAAACCATTCTAACAGGCCTTAGAGAGTAACAACAATTAACACCACATCTAAATGATTCTAAGTTTACCTGTCATAAATTTGGCCGATACTTTTGTTTAGTTCTAAATTGAGAGGTGTATTGTAGTGTGTTGGTAAGCTAGCAATCTAATTTGGTAGGAGATGTTGTATCACAATGTTGATATTACTTCATAACAGACACTTATCAAGGCCTGATTTCTCCATCGTTTTCTCACTTGAGAGCATTATTGTGATACTAGTTAAAATATATACTTATGGAATTATTATTATTATTGTTGTTGTTGTTGTTGTTGTTGTTATTATTAATTTTTATTAATTTCTCTATCTCTCTATCTATCTATCTATCTATCTATCTATCTATCTATCTATCTATCTATCTATCTCTCTCTCTCTCTCTCTCTCTCTCTCTATATATATATATATATATATATATATATATATATATATATATATATATATATATATATATATATATATATATGAGGTTACTATATGGGTGACAGAATACTGAATAGCAATAGATCATGTAAGTTCAGTCACTGACAATATACATTATTAATGTGGAAAGACTAATTACACAAAGTTAGCACTTGATGCCTGCTTTTGGTTGTTTGGGGTTAATGTTTAAGCACTTCTGACGGCACCTTTTCATTGTTTACATAAATGTATGCTACAAGAAAACAGCCTTGAAACATTCGAAAATCTGTTTATTCTGATGGAGACAGACATAGTGAAGGTCAAGAAGAAGAAAAAATGAAATAGGCCTAAATAGGAAATACTGTTTTGACGCACATACATAAGGGCAAGTTTTAATGTTTGCATGGCAAATCTTCAAAATCAACGACAAAATCTTTACAATATAATGTCAATATTAATTGTTAAAAATTCATAAGGTAAGAGTAAGCAACTTCATTGTATTTGATGTCTGCTGTGTATTTTGCTTTTCAACCTGTCTACCTATATTTATCTTGTCTTCATTCTTTTATCATACTTCCTATCCTTTTTAAGTTCTTGTCGTTATTTCTTTTTACCAAGCTCAGGATCATTCCTGTCATTAAGCTATTTCATGGTGACATTGTAATAGTTTGAAAAGGTAGATTCATTGTGATCGCTTGGTAGCTTGATTACACCAAATGCAATCAGCTATGTTCATTCAAACATGTATGATTTATTTTGATCGGTTGGAAGCTTGACTACACCAAATGCTATCAGTTATGTGCATTCAAACATCTGTGATTTATTTTGATCGGTTGGAAGCTTGACTACACAAAATGCTATTAAATATGTGCATTCAAACATTTATGATTTTTTGCAATTGGTTGGAAGCTTGACTACACCAAATGAAATCAGTTATGTGCATTCAAACATGTATTATTTATTGCAATCGTTTGGAAGCTGCAATAAGTTTATGTGTGTTCAAACACTTATGATTTGTTGTAATCGCTTGGAAGCTTGGGTACACCAAATACGATCCGATCGGCTGAGATAATTCATAATACTCAGTCAATGTTTACTTGCTGAAAGTAATAACAAAAAGCAAATAGTGCAGAGGGAGCTGGGTGGGGGTGGAGTTAAAAGTGATTGCAGGTTCAAACGAACAACCACTATAATAAACGTTTATTCAGTATCTCATAGCGCATAGTGACAATTATATTTGATTGATAACAGCTTTGTACGCGTACCTCTGATAAACACTAGCCTCCTAAAAAGTATGATTTTCAAACTTTAACTCTGGATTGACAGAGCTTACAATACAACTCTAAGAAATTAAGAAGAAATTTTCAAAAGAAAAGTAAGTTACAAGTCCTTGTCTTTGGAGTCTAAGTTCATGAATGACAAAATTTTTAATCTAGGTTCACAATTTACTTATTCAGAACATACTTGTCTCCTGGTCATTATCTTTAATTTTGTTTTATTAATTTGGAATCAAATCCAGAAAGTACTTATCCCAATTGTACTTCTAATTATAAGGTCAAAAACTAAAAACTATTGAACTCGGATCAGCAAATTAATTATGATTAGGAAGTCTAAGGAGAACATTTAGAAAATGGTTGAATTGTTATCTGGGTAGCATTGATTCTTTTCTTCCAATTTTAAACAAAAAAAAAAAACGTGCGCATATTAAAAATGACTGAATTGATTTCGTTCTTCTCTCTCAGTACTTTTGCTAGACAAATGATCTTTGAATACCCAACTTAATATGAAACCGCTATTTTGTATTATATTATTTACAGCACCGTCAACGTCATTCGGGATCAATTTGACAAAAGCACTTTTCACCGGAAGTCTGGAAGTTGGCATGCATTCAGACTATTCACGCTTTTCTTAGTTTTAGGTTAAGTGAGTCTGACGTGCGGTTAATTTCGACGTACAGATTCAAACACCAACGACATGATGACAACCTACAATCAGCTAGGACGTAAATGAAGTCATTACTATCAAGATCACAGTCTGATACAATTACTGAAAAGTTGAATACGCAAATAGAAAATATCCCGTTTCTCTGATGAGATGTTATGAAGAAATCAATGTGTATACTCATCCTCTTTTCGTTTTGCAATGATCTGCGTGTGCTATCCAGCAAGCATTCTGTAGCTTGACGTCCATACCAGATAAACGTTGATTTATGTTCTTTTCGTTATCGTTGAAATTCAGATATCTTGCTCGATTGATTAGCTACCATTTTAGAGGAATGACAGTACCAAATTCATGAACCTCATTTTTTAAAATTCTCTTCGCGAATGTTTATAAGAATAGTGGCGATAATGAAATAGGTTTGAAATCAGCTGTAGTAGAGAATCAGGAAACTTATTTTGGACGGCAATTTACAATGTTGCTTGATCTGGGTTATTGATGCCGCAGCCACGAACAATTCAGCTAGTCTGGACTTCATATACATTGTTTCAGAAAAAAGATGTCGAACTTTGACTCGGGAGCTAGAGTTAGAAATCGTGTTTTAAGTCAAGCTGAAACTTTCCAAATTTGCTTGACTACTTAATGGAAAAACAGGCTTAAATTTCTCGGTATTACTATCAATAGTTTCGCGATATTTGAACTCAGCCAGAGTTATAAATTTCTTGCCATTTTCGATATCAGCTAGAGATATGTGTAAATATCAATCTTGTTCTATTAAATGGAATATGTGGTTACATTACGAGTTCAAGAATTATTCCTAATACCTCTGTTATTGTCTATAGCATCGCCTCTATCAATATTCTGAAACATGTTAATAATTTATGCATACACAAACTTGACCAGGTTTTTTAATACTGACGATCTTGTTAATTACTAGCATTTTTTACGGACAACCAAACGAAGGTTTAATTTACTTTAATAACAGATATCACAAAAAGAAGGAAACGTTGATATTATTTTTTTAAAAAATGAAACCGGTAAACTGGAAGACTAAGAATGCATATAATTGTATAGAATACTCAGATAAACTGATATCAACATAATGTGTTCATCCCTTTACTCATTATTTAAAGATTCTTCTCCAGAATGTTTTGTCATGAATAATAGCAGTCAAGTTTGTAAGGGAGATAATAATCGATAGTTTGGAAGTAAATGCAAAAATGTCCGCAGAAAAATAAAATCATCCAGCAAATAAAATATAGAACAATAACCCAACACATACAAAGAGGACCAATCTTGCGACCGCAAAAAAAGATAATGAACTTTTGCATAAACAGAATTAAAAAGAGTTTAATAAAAAAAAATATGCTAATAAAGAAAAGACCAAAACCAATGGATTATTGGAAAATGCGAAATAATTTGGGAAAGAGACGGATGATTGAAATGTTAAATTCGAAGATACCTCTGATTATGAACAAAATTAGAATATTCACCACGAGCATGAAAAAAGTGATTCTAAGATTACATAGATATTAAACTATATGGCAATGATGAAATTGTAAATTCCGCAAAAAAGGAGTTAGAAAGTATTAATTCCATTAAATGTCTTTAAAATAACACCGTTGTATGATAAACAAACACACACACACACACACACACACACACACACACACACACACACACACATATATATATATATATATATATATATATATATATATATATATATATATATATATATATATATATATATATATATATATAATATACCTATGATATGATAATGAATTAAACAAAAATATATACAATGTACATCCGATATGATGATTTTCATATAATGTCTCTTTTTATCAATATAATATTTTATTCTCTTATGATTCTAGACGCATAGTTCAAAGGAATAATCAAACAAATATATATGGAAAAAGGAATCCAAGGAATATGTGAGGTGTCGAATTTTGAAAACTCTTAGAAGCTTTGGTTAAAGGAATTGTATCAAAGTCAACTTAATTAAAGTAGAAAGGGCTAGAGATAGTTAGATGATTATTTTCATTTCATCTCTGAACGTCAAAAGGGAATTCGTTCTAGCCGACGTAACATGACCGAGTCAGATGCTATGGTACAAGAAAATGACATAAGACTCTTTCCCAAAATCGACTGGGGAAGGGCGGCAACTGGCTATAGATGATTGTTCAAAGTAATGATTAATTATGCCATGATTAGTTGTTTAGTTGTCTTGTCAATCCAAAAATTCTACGGAACAGGTTTAGGAAACAGTCTATTCCGATTGGTTAATATGGATTTATAGGCGTAACTCTGTAAGAAATTAAAGGTTTTACTTTAGGAAAATTTTTTTGTCTTTAATCTTTCGCGAGGAAAGTTAAACGATTCCGGAATCGTGTAAGACATCATCTCGTGATTTGGCAGTAAAGCGAGAGTTTTGTCTCATCGAGTAGGCAATTCTGCATTCTGAATTCGTAAAAGGTACGTTTTCATTAAAAAGTAAGGGGATAGATAGTTGTCTCAGTTAGGAGACGGACTATACGTGAGGTTCGTGGAAACGAATAAAGAAACGGCAAAAGGAAACAGCTTTCCTGGATTCACATGAGAAATCCCTGAATAATCACAGGACCAGAACAAGTTCTACGCAGAAATCTAAGTCCAGAGACGATTGTTAAGTCCGAGTTTGACGGACAAGAGTCCAAGACAAAAAAGCTAGACAAAGATCGACGGAGCAGGGACGAACGGAAATCTTGATGTCCGCATACAATAGGTGATGAAGTCTCTCATCGTTGCACTCAAAGGTCACATCTCATTGGCAATGAAGATAGTAATTTAACGTTGAAAGTAATTTTACATTTTAAGAAATTTGTAGTCTTTTTATTTGAGTACATGTTAGTACCATTTTCCTTCTTTTGTAACCAAGTCATTGATTTATTTTCATTTTAAATTCTGTTAATAAACTGATTAAATTTTATATTTGTTCATTGAAAAAAGGCTCGTTTTGTTATTTCTTCAATATACTTGTTCAGTGATCTGCATTCTTCTTTCTATCTATCCACACTGGGTAAACTACACCGCGGAGGTCATTCCCTAGCAACGAACCGTAGTGAAAGAGGTTGGTGTGTTTTGAACGCCGCCAATTTGTCACAGAATAATTAGACCAATATATGAAGGGAAAATAGGACTCAAGGAATCATCCGACTAATAAATAAGGGACAGGGAACCCAAGAACTAATCAGACCAGTTTATAATGGGAAAAGGGGAAAAGAGGCCAAAGAGATAATCAGACGAACGGGAAAGGATACGCAGAAAATAAACAGACGAATATATACAGGGAAAGGATACCCAATGAATAATCTGACCAATTTATAAGGTAGCGCTCTACAGTTTCTTTTTTTTTGAATACTTTGAGAATTTTAAAGAAAAAGGATTTCCCCACGATTTTCCCACTGGTTATACTGAATATTTAAAAAAGAACATTCTATATCTTAGGTATAGCTCAAAGACCCTTTAATTCCCTATGTTGTGGTGTATGTTTAATGGGCTTAATATGGATTGTATAGTATACAGCTTGGCCTTAGCACTTTTCGAAAAAAGTGATAGCTCTACTTGGTCATTTTCACTTCCTGAATTTCAGAGGTAAATTATGATACAATGAGCTGATAATATATTTTATAATTTATATATTTAGTAATTCATTCATTGCACTTCAGAAGCTGGTATTGTCTGGTCTGGCAACATTCATTTTCCCTATTGTCATAGCTTCCTGGGATATTGTAATTTAGACTAATTCAGGCTGATTTTCTTTAAAACAAGGGAGCATTCATTTTTGTTAGCAGTGTGCTTAGATCATGTACAATTTCCAAACGTACAATATCCAAAGAAATACCAGACAAATTACATGACATCAGCATACAGATATGCTAACATTCTCTCCAATGTGCTTGCTTTAAATGCAAACGTCATATTACATACGTCACTCTCAAAAGCACATAATAACTGGTGAGCGCCCTCTCAGGGAAATCGAAGAAATGAACAGATTAATATACACAGGGAAAGGGGATCCAATGAATAATTAGGACAATATATAAGTGGAAAATGGACCCAAGCAATACACAGACCAATATAAGGGCCAATGGATATTAGGAAATTAGAACCTACACAGTGACTTCAGGATGTTTCCCATTTTCCAGATGTTCTTAAAAACACCAACCCATATTCAGACCAAGCTGTTCAATTGAAAATCATCATTCGTCTTCACGCTATCACTGAAATTTGAAAATCTGGTAATATGAAACTGTTTGTGCTTTCATTCATTTTAGTAACGCTTTTTGACACTATGTAACAGAGCTGTGGATAACAATATTAACCGGAACATATTTAGAATAATAATAATAATAATAATAATAATAATAATAATAATAATAATAATAATAATAATAATAATAATAATAATAATAATAATAATAATAATAATAATAACAATAATAATAATTATTATTATTATTATTATTATTATTATTATTATTATTATTATTATTATTATTATTATTAATATTAATATTAATATTATTATTATTATTATTATTATTATTATTATTAATAATATTAATACTATTATTATTATTATTATTATTATTATTATTATTATTATTATTATTATTATTATTATTATTATTGTAACTACGTATTACTATGGCATGACTTACGGTATCACTATTGCATGATCGGCATCACTATGGCATCACTATGGTATAGACCTTTTCATGGAGACTTCGGCGAACTTCGTAATTTGATCGGAATTTTGATCACGTGGAGGGTGGTCAACTGACCGCAATGTCCAATCGATAGCTGGTAGGCAAATAGTCTGGTCCCCTGCTTATTATGCTCTCTAGTATAGTATAGCGGAGTGCATCGCAAGGAGCATACTATACAGGGGACCAGACTAGTGGTTAAAACAAGGCGGACAATTCAGCATTAGCATCAACTGTTCCAACTACTTCAGCTTCGTTTATAGAGTTGAAAAATGCCTATTCAACAGCGATGATGCCACAAATATTGACGAAATTTAATATTGGAACCATCCGGTCTTGTTTTCTGGATTTTTTAGCAATATGAGAGAGTAGCATCTGGACACGTACTTGCGAGTATGGAAATGGTGTCGATGTTAAAAATTTAATCCTTTTTTTTTACCTCAACACCGTATTTCATAAATCGAGTTTCGTTTACCAATAAAAGGAATTTTTCGTATTAATCCGCAGTATAACAAACCTGGAATATTCTTCGACGGTAAAGCTGCAGAAGTCCCAGGCATTTAGCGGGCATTTCTTAATTTGTTTTTATCTGATACTTCTAAACAACAATATATGCATTTTGTTATGTACAGATGCCTACCAGCGTTTGATTGGCTGGAGTATAAAGTGACTCGGGAGGTTTTTCGGATAATTACGGAGCAACTTGGTTAAATCCGGTATGAAATGGGCTATTACAATGGCATCATTACGGCATGACTGTGGTATCACTATGACATGACTGGTATAACTTATAAAAGCTTGATTTTGAACACAAATATTTGTGACCTAGCTACTCAGTGGTAAAGGACTGCGTCAGAAATGTAAGCATATAGATGGTGATTTCTGGTTGATGAAATGTATATCGCGCTAGATATGATATTTAATTATGTTACTGCATATTCATCGGAAAATACGAACAAGTTTTTTTTCTTTAATAATACTGCACGACTTTTGAGAGTGCAATATCCATCTAAAAACAAAGAAGTTTATATCTTACCATTCAAATGCGATAAACTTATTATAAACTAATTTCATTTTCCAAGTTAAGGCTTAATAGTATAAACAAATACACTACAAAAGCAAGATAATTGAAGTAATACTTTATTTCAAAATAAATACAACCATAGAGTCGTCATTACAAAGTAACAATATTAATGCGTACATAGCACCGCCCAGAGAACTATGAACTTCGTAGCGCCACATTTGTTTAAAAGGTTTATCGTTTTGGTGTACATTAATTTGAATTTATAGTGATATTTGATGGGGGGAAAACTGTTGCAGTTGGTCTGGAAGGGATGGATTTGTTTTATGGTTGATACAATTCAATTCTGCTTTTCGGCTTAAAAGGACTGGGTTATCTGGTCAAATTCAGTGCAGTAAAAGGAAAATGTAATTTAATTTGGAAATGAGGTCGAAATTACAGTACAATTTTGGTGTGTATCAGGTCTTCCATGACATGGGTCATGTCACTCAAAATTGCACAACTATTTAAGAAAGCTGTTGATTGGTTGTTGTGGGGCTTAACGCCATTTT
>JAEAOA010000218.1:2002500-2025000 GCA_016746295.1 Potamilus streckersoni | reverse complement strand
AAACCGAGCTAAGGTTTCACAAATCAAATAAAACATAAATTTGACACTTACCCCTATGGCCTGAGACGATGGTGGAAAGTACGCCCACCACTGAAAAAATCCAAATGACCTGTCTCAGTTCGAAATTCATCAAACTTAAATTCATAGGAGTGAATAATATTTATGGTCAAATGTTTATATAAACCATACTTTACCGTGACTTTCCACCTGAATGTAATTTCGAAATCACTTTACCTGGTGGCAAGTGATTCACCCCAGGTAACGTTGTGCGCCTGTGCAACGAATAAAGGTGAAAAATACATTCAAGGCGAAACCAAGTTATTTATAGCCTTATTCTGTAACAATACCTCCCCCCTAAGGAAAACAATGATTACAATTTTTTATTTAACCTTCACAGAATAACATAAAAATAACCAATATTATAATAAAATATTTAGGAGCTGTTTAGTAATATGGTTTTTACAAACTGGGTAAACATTTATCCAAATTTCCATACATGCCCTAATAAAGTAGTCTGCCCATATATTTTCAACTCCTCTTATCGCCTCTACACCGAAGCGATAAGGTTGTAATGTCAGTGCCCAACGCATCAATCTAGCATTGGCGACCTTGGCCTTGTTTAAACACAATAGGGGTTAGTGATCAATCTCGAGAATGAAATCTTTCCTAAAAAGATACGCATGATGCTTCGCAATTCCCCACACTACAGCTAAACGTTCTTTTTCAATGATAATAGTTTTTCTCCCTGAGTAGCAATTTCCTACTTGAATAAGCTACGGGTAACTTATTGCCATCTTCTTCCTGTAGTAAAACCGCTCTCAACCCAGTTTCAGATGCATCTGTTCTTAAAATAAATGGATTGCTTACATCTGGCAATTTCAATTTAGGTGCATTAATCAGCTTCTCTTTCAACGCATAAAAGCTCTATCTTGTGGTGATCCCCACTCTACTTTGTTTGGTTGCTCTTTCTTTGTTATATCAGAGAGTATGCTGCAAAGTTTCGTATAAATATTCTATAAAATCCTACCAGACCTAAAAAAAAACGAACTAACTTGTGTCTTGTTGTCTGGTTTTCGTGCATTCTTGATCGCTTTTATTTGCTTGGGGTGAGGTTTCAAATGTGCCGAACCACTGATCATATGACCTAAACACTCTAAATCTGTATATCCAATATTGCATTCAGTAGGTCTCACAGTGAGGTTCGCTCTGCAGAGTCTTTCAGAGTTATTCTGTGACACGAATATCATGTTCATTTGTTTGCTTGTTGGAAACTTTCACTTGTACCTAAGTTAACTCTTCATCGTCGTTAACTTTATCAGCTCTACCTTTAAATTGATAAAATAGCTTCTTTTGTTCATCTACAAACAAATCTAATAAACTAATTCCTAATGTACCTGCTACATGAGTGTACGTGATATGTTTACAAAGTAGTTTCTAATACATTCTAAAATGTTTAAACGCACGTGTCGTGCAGTAGAAGGGTGTTCAGTATCGTAAAATACTGTACAATTCTGACACTAAATTTAATGGAGAAACATTTGTTTATATTACAGTAATTTATCAGCCTATGGACTATTGGTGGTTGTAACATTTATGGCAAGTGATACGTTCTTCACTTAAAAGAAATAGACTGGCACTTTGATGTTGCCAATTTCTCCGATTACGGTACTGCAATGGCGGGGTAGAGTGGATGGAAATTTGTTGTGGGCACAAATCTCTATGAAATATGATGATAGGAAAAGAAATGCAGACGTGCAACACGTCTCGGTGAGATTGCTGATAACTGTGTATTGCTGTGATATCAGAGTTTTCATTGATAAATATGTTATCGCTTTCTTAAAAAAAAAAAACTTTGGACAATTTTCTATCATGTCCATACATCAAAACTTTAGACATGTTATCATGCACTAGGATGCTGAAGGTTTCTGATGAATGCACATCTCCCATTAAAAATATAAATCGGAGATTGTTTGCAGTTTTATTTAGAAGATAGATTGGTTTAACTAAAGTCACCTTGGAGTTTAGACAAATGTGGAAGAGATACTTGTCTTCATTAATGCATTCAAGATTACATTACCTCCATTTGCGATATTTACTAGATCTCAGTTGTCTGAAACACATTGATGTTTTTTATCTAAGAGTTTGTCTAGACACATTGACATCTAAGGCTAGTTATGCTGTCTGCAAATACATTGAGATCTAAGACTAATTTTGTTTTATCCAGACATACTGACAGTCGATATTATTTAAGTTTAGTTATGCTGTATCCAGACACATTGACGTCTAAGGCTAATTAGCCGCATCCAGATATATTGAAATCTAAGCATAATTTTGATGTATTACCACTACTATATGTGGTCTTAAAAAAAGTAATAAAAAAGCGAGAAGAAATTAAGGTATTACGAATTATATTCAAAATCAATCAAGGACACAAGCCATAGTACTAAAAGTGTTTTAATAAAAACTTTCGTTGAGATCCAACTTAAATCCAACGATAAAAGTTTTTATGTGCCTGTGGTGACCCGTATAATGTTGATGTGCCAACAGTCCTTTGTCAGCTCACAATTATACAGTCCAATAATTAAATCCTTTTTTGAAATTTCAGTATAAATTCAAGTCTCTGTTTCCAAGAATGTTATGTTTGATCAGCACTTTATGTTTCCAGAGATGAATGACTTGAATTAAATAATCTGAATAAATAAGTAAAGAACTAATGGACACAAAAAGAAAACAATTAATTCTGCTAAAATCTTAAAGCATGAATGAATTCTTTTTCCAGTAACAAAATTGTATATTTTTCTACTTGCCATCAGGCCACAATTAGCATTTTCTATTTTTTTTTCTTTATATACAAAAACAAAACTATTACAGAATGGGGAATAAAACCAGTCTAGTAACTTCGTAATATTTACAAATTAAAATTTTGGCTATAATTAGAAGGTCTCTTACTAAAATTATAATAATATGGGATATATATATATATATATATATATATATATATATATATATATATATATATATATATATATATATATATATATATATATATATATATATATATATATATATATATTAGGCCAGGAATCTTGATAGGGGAATTCCAATTCCTTAGACCCAGACCCAAATAAATGTTTCCTTTTATTCATAACGATCCTAATATTAAACCAATAAACATAGATAATATTTTGGCTTTGTATGTATTAGTTGTTTACTGAATTAAAAAAAAACAATGATTGAGATCAACCAGACGTGGAACTTAATTTTGGACCAGGATAAGTCTAATATATTTTTTCACATGAACATAGCATAGAATGAAATAAACAAATCAAAATCCCAAACAAATAAACAATGCAAATTAAATATGCATAACAGTCTCCATGCACCTTGACCCATAAACCTAAGTTAGCTATATCCAGACATATTTGTTTCAATAAAATCCAATAGACTTATGAATAACCCAAGGCTTGCTTGCTAATGCAATTGCTTAGATTTTGCAGCTGTTAAGGTCTGCCTGGTGCTATAATCTATCAGAGGAGAGTGATATTTCAGCTGTAAAGGACTTCGTCTCTTGCTAAAATACGATAATGAAGTACAAGTTTCATGTTTGTCAACAATACTGAAAATTGTGATGGATTTTGTCTACTGCATATGTTAATTTAACATAAATTTCCACAGACAACTTGAAGCATATGCATACACAAGGTTTCTTCTTATTTGTGCTTTCATTGCTCGGATTTATATTAAAAAGTGAAACAGCCGAGGAAAGTAATTTTTAATAAAGGTGTTTAAGCTTACGTGACCACAATTTAAGTTTCATTTTTAATACATGAAATAGCCCTTGAAAAAGAAAATATATAGCTATATTATTTGCATTCTAGATATCTATCTAAAAACCGAATATGTGTTGCACGGTGTCATTTTTCTTGTCGGCTTCAAAACAAGGAAGTCACTCTTCTGAGTGATAAAACTAGTATAATGGAAAAATTAAAACATTGTATCGATACAAAGATTTGAAATCAATATATAATGCTAAATTGCCGTTGCTCTACAATCTAAGCAGCCCACTTAAAATGGCTGCAAATAATATATTCACATTTTTCTAACAAACTTTGAGACAACGAAATACATAACATTGTACTGGCTTTAAATGTCATTATACAGTTATGCTTTCATGTTAACGTGTATTTTCTCAACTTTAGTTTTTTTTTCTTCGTGCTCTTATTTTCCTTTTATTATCAAGTTGCCAGGATGTACAGTAGTGAAGAAAGGTGTTCGGTTTCTTAGGTCGGTGGAAAGTTTGACTCGAATTGCTCTTAGTTCTATGCGTCTTGATATTTATGATGTTTGAACCAACCTCGTGGGAAACGTACAAAGTATCTAAAATAAAATGCTAGTAATAAACTCAAACACAAGTTTAACATTTACCAATAGTAAGGCGTTAGATATAATCTCAAAGATGTGAATTTCGATTTCAATTTGCATTAGATGCGAAGGAAATATAATTTTACACAAACAAAGGAACATAATTTGAAATAATCTTGCATGCTGATGACACAAGTGAGTAATAAAGTAAACCAAAGAACATAATGACGTAGAATGCAAAATGGTAGCTACCTTTCACCTAGAAAATGTGATCCACGCTCTCATCGGAATCACTCATAGCTTCAGTTTTTGTTTGTTTTTGGTACTTTACGGCACAGCAGCACAAATAGGTTATTCAGTGAGGAGGCAATTGTGGCAAAGTGCGTTGCCCAAGGACACATCACTGTAACTGACCTAGGTTGGCTCGATGATAGGATTCGAACCAGAACCCTTTCTCTAAGCCAAATCTTCTTCCCCAGTTTAACTAGTCTAGAGTATATAATATATACAAACAGTGTATTCTGTGAACCATTTTGTAAAATTGTCCTCAGTGTGTCTGTAATTATAAAGGTTTCTAGCCAGATACACAGTATAAACATTCTGATCTAAGATTTCTCGTCAGTCCGGTTCCTATTTGTGTAGGCTCTGTTTGGTTATTTTCTAATGTATTACAGGAACATCAGTTTCCCTAAATCCATCCGGATCAACTTAGACTCTTGTGGATTCTTTATGCAAGTTGTAGATTTTAGGTTAGGAAAACGTCCATTGCAATTTTAATTCGGAATGGCGGAACAATTAACCGAGTTTTTATGTCCTTTATGGTTACTGAGACCTTTCTTGTATCTTGCCTGAGAGCGAACTATTTTAACAGCAATCAAGAGAGAACAACTGCGTCATGGAAATTAAGCAATGATGACATGAAAAGCGTCTCTTTGAAATAAATGTATTCCGTGGTACAGTCAATGATCTTCAAGTTACTGAGTATCGAATTAATATGCAACTTAATGTGGCCCTCTTGAAGTTCAAAGGAGCAAAGTGAAACAATAGTTACGAAAAGTGTGCATAAAAACTTGAAAATGGTCTCGAAAGATAATTCACGGAAGTGTTCCCGCAGTATTACAGTATATGATCCACTTAAAAATATCTGGCAACAACAACAACCCCACCCCCACAAACATCTGAAAGTGAGAGCAACACATTCCATTCTGCTTAAATTTCAGTGTGATGTAAGTAAAAGGTTTCTTTTCATCTTGCTTTAAATGATTCTTCGCAGCTTGTTTTGATGAACTTCATATTCTCTGTTTGTTTTGATGACTTTCGTATTATTTGTGCAATTCTCTAAGTTTTGTAATTATAATTTCTGAAACTATGTCTGACATCCACTTCTTCTAAAACTTCCGCGGCTAAGAACATTGTAATTAGATGTCAGTCACATTTGAAACCAATCATAAAATAGCACGTGATAATAAAAAAAACGTCTGTCAGACACAAAGGCTATGAGGAAACGTCAGGATACATACTTCAGTCTTGTTTCATCTTGGTACCAAAATATACTACGGAACGTTATGAGCAATGCCTAAAAAAATCCAATCAAACGTGCAATAAAACCACATCAGAAATGTATACCGACTGATAAAAGTTCCATTCGTGTAATATGGATGGAAACTTCAATTGCACAAAGTTAGGAACTTTAAAATCTGATATTTGTATGAAAAATTATATGCTTATGTGCAACAATCAAGCTGAGCATTTTTGAATGGCTGACTCAACGAGTAGAACTGTTTTATAGTTGAAGTCTTCCTCATCAGTTATATTCAACTTCGGCATCCGCACTGAATTTAACCGACACCTGAAAGACACAACCGCCACCAGTAATTTACTGAAACAAGTAGTTACTATTAAAGATTTAGATTTGAATGAATTAGCCGTTGCAGTTTGCCACATGAAAGACAATTCACATGGCAAAGAGTTTATTTTTTAAAGAAAGAATTAGCCGTTGCAGTGTACCACATGAAAGTCAATTCGTCTAGCAAAGAGTTAAATTCAGTGAAGCCGTCTCCCAAAAATGAGACGTAAACGTTTGGTCCTCAAATAGGGTTTTAAAAACAACAACAACAACAACAACAACAACAACAACAAAGTCCATGGCCTATATTGCTATTAAGACCCACTTTATCACGTCAAACTAGCACACATTTCCTACAAGTAGAAGAACACAGATTAACATCTGGTTTCATTTTCATTTTCAAATTAGCACTTTTCTGCCAGAGAGAGAGAGAGAGAGAGAGAGAGAGAGAGAGAGAGAGAGAGAGAGAGAGAGAGAGAGAGAGAGAGAGAGAGAGAGAGAGAGAGAGAGTCCATGACCTCTATTGACAGTAAGATCCATAATGCTGTATGGAGATATTCTAATATCTCAGACATCGAGTTTGTTGCCATCCGTTTGAAACTCGACTACACGAATTTGTTTCCTGTAATGCATTTTACCATTTTTCCTGATAGCACATACAGACACCTGAGAAGCATAATTCGGACAATAGAACATATTACAGTAAACAGTAAGTTTATATTCAACAAGCAGGCAGACAGATCAATTCTCAAAGTATAGAATGTCGGTTTACTTTTTGTATTTTGTTGCATAGCTAATATACTTACTAATAGCCAATCATCAATCTTCTAAGAGCAACCTGATGGTACCACGGTTTCAGTGTAATAACGATAAACTTGAAAGTGGTATTTTTATATATGCAAAAAAACTAAAGTGTGATGCTGGAATTATATTCAAAACGAATTTTCGATGCTTTAAGATACAGATCGAACTAGTCAATTAGCAACTTCGTTTAGTAAGCGTCATGGACTTCCCGTTTGAAATAGGAAAGCAGAAAATTAAATCCATTCTAATTACCTCAGTTGCCCATACTTACAAACATAAATACATGTAGATGAGTCAGTCTTATAATTGTTACAGGTTGATAGTTTGACAAAAGGTTCTAGACATAATATGGAACCACTATATCCTCATATATTTTCCGCTGAGTCCTACAGTCTAAAGGAAAGACTGACGAAGTCCGTATTGAAACTAATATAGCTATTTCCAATACACCTATTCCCCGGTTGTAAACTAAGATCAAAGAGATTGATGCAAGCTAATTTAGCCGGATAGGTACCAAGCACGGAATTAAGCATGACAAACAAGTGACGACAGCCTGCAATTAGCCAAGATATACGGATGTCATATATATATATATATATATATATATATATATATATATATATATATATATATATATATATATATATATATATATATATATATATACCCACATATACACACATACACACACACACATATATATATATATATATATATATATATATATATATATATATATATATATATATATATATATATATATATATATTGATTTTTGTACAATTGCTGAAAAGCTTCTTCTTGATAAATACATGGTCATGTTCCTCTGAAAGTCGCTGATATATGTTTTCTGCATCAAGAAATAAACCCGCATCTTCGATTTTCCATTTCGTTTTGCAACAGTCGTGTTGTCCATCACATCTCTTTAATAACAGTTATGACGGTTGCTGGTTTATTTAAGTTGGCTAAGGCATCGTTGTTTTAAAACTTAAACTACTTAAAACTTAAACTACCATATTTTCATTAATAATAGTCTTTTAACCAGATGTGCAGTGCAAGAATCGCGAATGATGAATTGCCTTTGCAAATGTAGAACGAGATATTTCAAAATGATAATGGAGACATCAATTTTAGTTGAAATAGATCGCTTCTCAATAGCTCCTCCAGTCAAGCAGTTAAACTCAGAACTGCAATTCATGTTAAGTTTCAAATACAATGTATGACTTCTGTTCCCAATTCAAGATGTAAAAAAGATGAATAACAATTTATTAGGAGCAACACAAAATAAAAGGAACGCGACATAAATTTAATATTCTTTGCATTCAGTTGCGTCTGAAAAACTGACTGAAAAGAATTCACAGAAATTCAGGGAGTCCCGTTAGCTCTTCTAGTCTTTGATCATTGGAACAAAACATTCAAAGATTTGCTGTCCCATATTATTTATGGAGCATTATTTAGACACCTATGTAAGGATACTGAAATCGAATTAAACTGTCATTATAAGTGCTATGAAAACTGGTTCACAGAGTGATACATGACTATATTTCTTCGAGAGGGTTCAAGATCAGGAATTTAATTATTCACCCATCTAACACATAATTAAAATAGGAAAAAGGGTATCCTTCGAAAGACAAACGAAGAGAATGTACATTAGCGAAAATATGTTCACACTGAAGCAAAATTTGGGGGAAAGAAGAGGTGAAAAAGATAATCCTTGAATGTGCATATAAACTTAAATATGTTTGTTTTGGGTAAAGCACTTTACAAATACGTATGCAAGACACAAACAAAATTATCATGTACATATTCACTTAAAATAGAAATAATTGTTCCTAATTTAATGTTAACTTAGTATTTGATTTAATTATTTTGATACTTAAAAATGGTAATGCTCAGACAACCAATATGGCCTCCACAGCAGCCACCTTGAACGTCTTATCGTTACTCCACCGGAATTAACGGTCATATCATCATGGGGCACTGAAAGCTTTCGTATTATATCTAATTGTCCCTAAAAAAAATTGATGCCTATCAAACATCAAGTATTTCAGTTCTAAATGAAAATTGTGCCTACCTGACCTCCAAAAATGACCACCACTGCAGCCATGTTGAAAATTTTGATATCATTATTCCTCCTTAAAGTCAAGGCATTGTTTTAATGCGCAGACCTTATGTCAGAGGTGTACAACCCGTAGCCAGCTGCCCGGATCCGACCCGCGGTCGTGTTTTGTCCGGCTCTCTAAAAACAAAACAGAAATCTGGCCCGTGGACAATAATTATATTAAAGAAATTAAATATCAATTGGGCTAATAACAAATTTGCGATCAATACCAACCTGAGACAGAGCTTAAGTCTAACTCAGGGAAGGCGGCAATGTCGTCCTCACTTAAGAAGTTGAAAAAAGCCGCATCTGTTTGAACGCCAGCGCAAAAGGGCAGCATAAACTTGACTCGCCTCAGGCGGCAATATTAGGCGCGCAGGCCCTGTCAAGTCAGTTACTAAGATTTTTATTGGCATCTCGTTGCGCAATCTTAATCAAGTTCTCTGTATCTGTAATTCTAGAAATATATTTTCTTCATTGCCTTAATAGCGTCAGCGATATTTAAGAAAAAGCCTGCTTTTCTAAAATATAAATTTACAGTGCCGTAGGCGAATATGTCTAAACCTTAAGCAAAAAAGCTAAAGATTAATAGAGAAAAAGTCAGTTCAATGCAGAATGAACCTGTCAGTATTTTATGGATACCTTTAACGGCAAATCAGTGTGTTTAATTTGCCACGAATCATTTAGCGTTATAAAAGAATATAACTGCAGACGACACAAGAAAATGAACTGCTTACAATGAATTGCAAGGTGACATGAAAAGGCAGAAAATCGAACTGTTAAAGAAGACTGTCGGCTGAGCAAAGTTTGTTCACAAGGAAGTAGCAAGAAACAAGATGTCTGATACGTGCCAGCTGCAAAGTGGCACAGATAATTGCAAAGTCATCATGTCATTTCACGGGTGACGATATTATTAGAGAATGTCTCCAATTCATCCTCACAGAAACATGTCCAAAAAAATGCCAGTATTTTAAGCAAAGTCCTCTTATCAAGAATGACAATTCAACGTCGAGTCGAGGACTTGGCGAAAGACGTTACTGAACAGTTGCCTGACAGATTAGCCAGCTGCACATATTTTTCAGTAGTTTTGGATGAAGCGCACTGATAATACCGATACTGCACAACTTTAGTTTATGTATGAACAGAATGGTAGTTATGAGGAAACTCTGGAATTGGCAGTGTTTGCTTCGTTGCATGGACGTACAACAGGTCTAGATATTTACAAGGGAAAAAGTCAGTTCTTTATGGATTTAATATCCAGTGGTCGAAGATGTGTAGTGTGGCAACAGATGGAGTTTCTGCAATGGTAGGAAAAGAAATATAGAATCTCGGATTAATTGAGGATTTTATCCTATCTCTAGCACGGTCCATTTTCAGGTCAGCATCAATAACTGTAGCATGTTTAAAGTAGTACTGAGCGCGAGGGAACGTGGACTGAGACGATTAGTCTGACTGTTCTGAGACAAGAAAAGTAATGTTAGCAAAACAGCTAAATTTCTCTATTGATCAATTAAAATTACATTTGAACGAAATTGGTCTTCGAGGTGATGCTGTCAATGTGTATACCATTGCATCGTTCACCAGGAAGCACTCTGTAGACGCGTCATGAAATTTGACAACGTATTGAAATATGCTTTCACAGCTCAAGGTAAAGATCACTTTATCTTTGACATGTTTCAAGCGTTGCAATCTTTTCAATTAAAACTACAACTCTTTCAGTAACATCTGCACTCTAGGAATCTTATTGATTTTGAGACATGCTTACTTTTCTAAGTGGAGTACCAGTGTGATATTTCGGGATATCGTGTTTCTTGTGAACCTTAAGGAAGCAATTTAATAATCGGTTTCAAGACTTCAAAGGAAAGAAAGATTTCTTTAATTTTATGAGTGATCCTTTTTCTTGTACAGTGGAATCTATTCCTACTGAATATAAGTTGGAGGTCATCAACCTTCACTAATCAGCTGCACTGAAAGTGGCCTTCAAGAAAAATAAAATTTTAACATTTTTCATGAATCTTTGTCCAGACAAATATGGCAAAATTAAGGACTTGACTTTAAAGCTGTTTTCACTGTTTCGAAATACATATTTATGTGAGCAAACATTCTCAATCATTAACCTCAACAAGAACAAACTGAGATCAAGTTTGGCTGTTAGAAACCTCAGTTCCATGTTGAAGATTGTAACAAATGAATTACAACCAAACATTGATAAAATAGTTCTAAACATTCAATCACAGCCATCTCATTAGGTTATGTGCAAGCAACAAATGAAGAATTATATGTTGGACTTTTAACTTGGGAAAAAATAAAGTTAAATAAAACCCTTATGTCAAGCAGCAATTTATTACAACGTTTATTAACGTTAATTTTGTTGCCAGGTCGCTTTTGTATAGAACATGTAGCATCGTGTTTGCGACCCTCGAGTGGTCTTAGAAAATACAATCTGGCCCTTGGCTGCAAAAGGTTGTGAACCCTGCCTTATGTCTTGTTTGCCAAACATAAAAATGGTTTCTATATTTTAAAATTGAAACTTACTTCAAAAGATCTTTTCTCTGACATATTTCCCATTAGGCATCATAAAACTATCAAACACACACACACACACACACACACACACACACACACACACACACACAATTGAACACATGGAAGTTCATTAATGAGAATTGAACCGATGAACTCGGGAGTTTCACATTTCCGTGTAATACACCATACCGTCCTAGTCCAAGTGTTATACCACGTTCCTGCATGTATTAACATTGCACAGGGGCGGATTAAGGTTAGCTGGTGGTGGGGTACACTTCGGCTTTGGGGAAGTCCTGAACTCTAACTACACAAATACAAATTCACGGTCTTCGTTTTATATGTTCAATTATTCAAGCTGTATTTGGCTATGTAAAAAAAACAACTATTTAGACCTAAATATGTTACATTCAAACGTGTAATTTTGTATCAACGGCAACCTGACGTAGGGGGAAGTGGGTACGTGCCCTCTGCACCCATATCTCTCTCTCTCTCTCTCTCTCTCTCTCTCTCTCTCTCTCTCTCTCTCTCTCTCTCTCTCTCTCTCTCTCTCTCTCTCTCTCTTTGTATAGGTTCTACACTAACAATGCAAAGTCTTTTTTTTTTAGCATTGATATATTTGACGGCAAATTAGATCAAATTCACACACCCAATTGCGTAGCAACCAACACAACTGCTGAAGCGACCCAGTCCCAGTGGGAGCCCAAAATTCCCATCAAACAACTTTGTGTACTGGGATAGGGCTACACGATTACATTTTGAATTTGGGTTGGAGAGTAATTTCTTGCTACTCTACTGCAGACAATTTGAAATGAATTCATTAGTTTGCAAAAAGCACTGTTACAGCTAGGAACCCTTGCATCATCAAATGACGTCATTTTGCAACCCAACGGGAATTCTTGTTTTGTATGGACTAAACCGCTCATACTGATTACATACACTGCGTTTTTCCCCCAGTACACACCAGTGATGTAATTTGGCATCAGTCCAAAATTGGACCATCACCTCTCCACGTGATATCACGGGTTATAATCATATGTGCGGGAGGGGCGAAATGTGGCGTGATCCAGGTGAACATTCAAACATTCAAAATCTGCATAGATGACATATGTAACTCGCATGTTTCTTTGCACCGCCGCAAATTTCAAAATGTTTGGACACCGCAGCAAATGTTATTTTTGTCAAGCAGATGTTGAATGGTGAAAAAAGAATTGCACACAACGTAGTAGGGCCACTTTTAAAGCCCGTTAAAATTTGTTTGCATTATTTTATATATAGTTTCTTTGATTAAATAATTTATAATAAGCAATAAACAAACACCTACATTTATGACAACTTCAAATTTATGAAACGTTTGAACGATTTGAATCTTTTGAACATTAAGGGTTGCAAGAATTACTAGTACGATATACTGTATCGATTTGATAATTTTCATTTACTCGTTTATTTACCTGTAAATGTAATGATCTTAATTAGAAATAAAAATAGATATTTGAAGAAAAAAATTAATGCAATACCCGCATGTAATGGGAAGCCAATTGAACATGACTGTAACCTTTAAGGAAACATATCACGTGTAATTTATATCGATCTAGAGAACAAATACAACATTCTGCTAGAATATTAATTGTTATGACCAAGGGATTTCAACTTTTTTGACATTTCATAACTCAGTGAACAGTTGAATGAATAGCTGGATTTTAAAAAGACGAATCCCTTTTGATACATATGTAATTTTTTTGAAAATATGTTCAACGGAGAGACCGGTATAAATAGGGCAAAAAGAAAGCGAAGGACATTTTAATTTTACAGTCTATGAAAGTAATACCAAAATTTCAGAGACAATCTGTGTACAGATCTGCCATCACATTTACGAACTCCTGTAACACACACTCAAAACAATACATTCATATCATATAATTTTATAAGACAAACATGTCCTACTTTATTATTTGCACATGCTTTTACATGTATACCACAGTCAAAACTTGCCCCAGTGCTCACATTTACTCAGCGGTCACTTGTTTCATGTTTCACAAGCTTTTTTTAAAGATAAATGTCCAGGTCATTTCCAATGATTCTCGAGGACGAAATTAATATTTTCAAGGTTCAAACATGACCGTTACTGAATGGTATTAAAGAACATTTGAGATTACAAAAGAAGCATTTTCTATATCTTAAGATGATCCTCTTTCAAGACACTCTAAAACATCTAAGTCAGCAAAGATAATCATGTACAAAACACAAAAAAATGTATACCCACGAAACAAGTTGATTATGTTCTTATAAATTGGCATGTAAAGTCATTTCTATGCACAAAATAAAAATTCTAACTTTAGCTTGCTAACCCACAATATGTTGCTACGTGGAATATATATATATATATATATATATATATATATATATATATATATATATATATATATATATATATATATATATATATATATATATATATACTCACACACAAAGTAAACTTTTCATATCACAATATGAAGAAAAAAAACCAATAAATGCAAAGTATTAGAATCTTATCTTGTAACGAAAAATGTTTAACCCTCAATTAATCTGTATCAATAAAACCCAAACAAGATTTTTCAAAACAACCTAAATTCCATAAAAAAATTTGGTTATAAATCCATCATTTTAAAATCATTTACAAAAGAGTTAATTTAAATTTTGACAAAAGACCATCAAAATTATATGTTGTTGTATAAACAAGGCCTACATTTACTGTAAAATCAGGTCTTCTTGTAATTCGATAAACCGGTCCCCAAACCTGTATTGTACAGGGACTCGTATTGTTGTTTATTATATAATACAAGGGATGGCAATTTCCTATTTCTCCTGTATTCTATTTAAAATCTGAAGTCAATGCTTCAAGCTACATGCCACTGTGTAACAGTTTCGCACCAAATTCAGCTCAGAGATCCAACATTTTGGACAACACATTTGGCTTAAAACGAATAGCAGTCCGTTTCTAATACGGGTTTCCTCCGAATATTCCAACCCCATTTTTCACATTTGGACATTTTGGGTTGGGTGAGGGGTCAGCGATAGCATGTTGCAATTTGGAATTTGCAGACTCCGATAGGAAAATGGTTTTATTTTCTAAGAAATGGCAAGTATTATAATCGTTTTGTTTTTAATCCGCTGACGGAATAGACAAAACTACAGCATAGATGAAACCTTACCCGATACTTGCCATCTTCATAACTGGTCACATGACTTTACAAGTTTAGAACATCGACATTGAAAGTCAAATAGTCTTGTGATATCAACAACAAACTCCTTTTTAATGTTGTATTAAAATTAAATTATATTAAATAAAAGCCAGATACCTTTTGTGAAGACAAGAAGGAACATACAATTGTCAACATATTTATTTCGAAAACAACAAGAAACCTGTCGCTTTCGCAGCAATCTCTTTTACTTTTGGAGGGTGCTCTCCCTGGTTGATATTTTCATACCATTTAGGGAGGCCCTCCTGTCCTACATCTAAAAATTGTGCTATATTGTATATTTGTCTGTTATAATTTGTCTAAAGTGTTTTATATTGCAAGAAATCGATATATTTCTATCTGTATCACAATTGTCTGAAATGTATGTCTTTATTAAATTTTTCTCTTTTTTCAATTTTGAAGAAAGTATTCTTCCGCTTATTCCATAAGTTATTGTTCGTCGAGTGTTTCATCTTCTTAAAGAAGGTATTCTCTTTCTATTCTACTTTTTTCTTCCAATTGTAACTTTTTTCTTCTTTTGGCTCTTCTATTTTATACCTGTTTGTTGATTTCTTGCCTTTTTTATTGCGACGTTGGATTTTTTTTTTCCTGTTGCTTCAGCTGCTTATACTTTGGACTGTTGCTGTTTTAGACTTTTGGTTTGGACGTTCTGGCTGGATTCATGTTGCGTTTGTAGATTTTGCTTTAGTTTTGTAATGTTGAGGTTGTTGGCACTGTTGTTCTGATAGCTGTAAATGGTTGGGATTTGTCACTTATATCGGTTGTTTAGTCTTGTTTTTGTTTTGGCCGTTGTTCTACGAGTGTTTTCTCTTGCAAATTTTGTATTTGTTGATTTTCTTTCTGCTGTCTCTTGGAGCTTGGTTGCTGTTTTGTTTGTTCTATTTCAATTCTTGCGTCCGGTGTCCGTTGGATCGTTTGTTTCTGCTGTTGCTGTTCTGGATTTCGTAAGATTCTTGGACATTTATGTGGTGTATGCCCCATTAGTCCACATCTGTTGCAGTTCCTATCGTAAATACAGCCTTTATACCACGTTTTTGTTAGAAATCCATATAAGCAAAAGCTCTTTTCATTTCTCTTATTTGCTTTTTTCTATTTCAAATATCCTGTTTTCTCTGTAGATTGTTAGTAAGGGAATGGTATTTTTATCACGTGCCGTTTGCTCCTGTGAATTGAACTCCTCGTTCATTTTCCTCTGTACTAAGTATTGTCTTTGTATTGCCTTTATCAGTAATAGTTGTAGTTTATATTATATTGTCTGTTTTTAGTTCATGATTCTGTAGTGTCCCATTCTTCAAAGTGAGCTTTGCTTGTTGGCCATTTTTTTCAGAATTCTTCACGTCACTCTTTTAAAAAAGACTTTGAGAATCCATCCAACACCATCCATTGTCGATGAATCAATTGAATAGTATGCACAAGTCGCAGCAATCTGGCCAGTCAGGCATCAAGCAGATAGCACATCAACATTGTAGTTACGTGATACAACAAAACACTGAAAGTTGTTCTCAGAATATGTATATAGGAGTTTGTGTTCTTTCGCTTGTTTTCTTTTTTATAAATATTTTTTATTTTTTCTAATATTTTTTATTTTTGTACATTGGAAAGGGTTATTATTAATATAACGTGACTGCTGGGTTCGTGCAATTAGCATTGCAAATCGCGAGTACCAGGTCATATTTCATCAACGCTTTGGTTTTATCTTGTCTACTAGACGAATCTAATCTACTGAGTGTATGGGTTGACTGAACAAATATGTTTATATCAAGCAATCAAATGATTTACTGCAACCTCCAAATATTCTAGTCAGATCTCGATAAATTTCACTCACGATCAGTTGATTTACGACTCAATTACGTAATTGTTTTGAGCTTCAAGAGGTGACTGAAAATTCTCGGGTTTTGTCCCAACTTTCATCAATATTTACAAAATTCAGACTTTTCACAGTTGGAAAATTTTTGTCATTTCTCCTGACTTTTTCCCGATTTCCTTGTAGCCTGGGAACCCTGCTGTTTACATGTAGCCATTTTAATTTCTCACCAGCAAATTTCTAATATAAATGTCCTGTATTATAAACGATCGTCTGTTTCTGCGGTCATGCGTTTCCAGGTCAAACAATGGTTTCCCTTCACTTACTACAGGAATCACGGTACTAATTCATTTCCCACAGTAAATCTATGCAAACACCAGGATATAAAAATTTCAGTAAAGTTTGGAGTGATCATTACCAAATTTATATTTATCAGTATAGATGAAACCTAGATGTCAGCTTCTGTGCAGAGGAAAGGATATGAGCCGCGGCATTTTTTGGAGCAGCACACACACACACACACACACACACACACACACACATATATATATATATATATATATATATATATATATATATAAATATATATATATATATATATATATATATATATATATATATATATATATATATAACTATATATATATATTTGAAATACGTGCTTTTAATTCCGCACCAGAGTCGGGTGTTAATTTTAGTAATGAGTATTCAAAACTCATGACTATTAAAGAACTGTAATTCCATCAATAAAACAATGTCTATTTCTATTCACTTTCAACTAGGAAAAGGTCTCAAACGATTATTTTTTCCTAAATCATAACTTACATTATTAACCAATCCTGATCAGCCAAACCCTTATATACTCTATTTAAAAAGCACTCATTTATATGCTGGTTCCCATTTTTCAATACAATTAGTACCCTACAGCGTATCTACGTTGACCATTCAGTCGATGCAAACTGGTTCATGAGGAAGGCATTATTTACACAAAGGGAGGTCATGCGAATCGATGTGCAAACATTTCTATCTCTCTCGTACTCAATATTAATGGTAAAATTAGCGTCATGTGGCTTCTCTGATTTTCTCTTCATCTCAATCTTTTCCATTAATTCAACATTTTTTTTATCTTGGCAAGTTGAGATATTGTTTTCACATCATAAAACAAATTAGACTGGTGAATATTTTTCAGATGATGATTTCGTTTATAGGACTGATAAAAGCGAGCAGAAAGAGAACATGTACCCGTAATTATAATTTTATACACTGTAAATGAAATAATAATAATAATAATAATAATAATAATAATAATAATAATAATAATAATAATAATAATAATAAAAATCAGCATTTGTTCAAAAATAAATTTAAAAGGAGAATCTGTGTAATGTAGTTACCTGTGTGCAACATCAAGTTTTGCCTTTCCCATAAGTGACCAATGTGAACAGGTTTGATATATATATATATATATATATATATATATATATATATATATATATATATATATATATATATATATATATATATGTGTGTGTGTGTGTGTGTGTTACCACCATGTAGTTTAATTGTGTGATAAGGAATCAATTCTGTATAATTTTTTTTATTTCGTTAAATGTAATTATTAATATAATTATATCAATATCAGTCTAATATGTTGTTGAAAAACATCGTGTTTATTTGAGTCGTAACTGTGACTTGTGAGCACGTGCTGTGTATGATGACAAATTCATTACAAGTAAACATTCAGGAATATCTATGAAAACGATTGGCTGATACTTGGTCAGGCTTTCCTAATGTCCAGAAGTATTACGAAATTGCATGCGTCCTATGTACGTCTGTAATTCAAACAACATATTAGCTTCATTTATATGTTGAGGTTTTTTGTAAGACAGTGAGTTGTAGGCGTAGAGTCAGTTGGAGTTTACTGTAACATCTTAGAGTTACACAACTTCTATTATCTTAAAAAAAGGTATTTTTGTGCTAGAAGTTGTATTTCAGGCGATTTAAAAACAATGGGATTGATGTTCTAATGGCTGAAAAGAGTAAACAGGAAATGAATACAAGAACATTTCTTTTAAAACTTTGAACATAGCTTCTATGGTGGCCCTATTATTGGTACCATTTCCATTTAGTACCAACTGGTATACATTACATAAGGTCATAGAGAGTGAAAGCACAATGTCAATATGACCAGTCAACTAAGAGAAGTAGTTATAAGAATTCAAGATGGTAACTGTTGTGGCCATATTGAAGGTTAGATCAGCACCATTTTCATTTCAGATCAACAAGACAAGATAACATTTATCCTCTATAAGTCCAACATCAATATAATCTTTTATTCATCAGGAATAGCGATAGCAAAATTTCAATGTGACTGCTGTGGTGGCCATATTGGACCTCATTTTGGCACAATTTTCATTTCAGACCATCCGGACAGCAAAAAAAGTCTCTTAGTGAAAACCACAAACTCATCAGAAAGTCATTTAAATGCAGTAGTTATGACATGACCTTCAAGATGATCACTGTGGCAGCCATAAAGAGTCTGCTGGTGAAAATTGCACATCAACAAGATTTCTCATTATGAAGGAGAAGATTTATTAGGAGTTCAAGATGGCTGACGTGGAAGCCATATTGGACAGCAGATAGCATCATTTTTTTGAGAACCAACTAGAAATTGTAGAAAGTCTTTAAGTGAAAACCCCATGATGATATGACCATCTATTTAAGCAATTACAATATCACAACTCTAATAGTAATGAGCATAAGCTATTTCTGTGAGACTGTGGTTCTGTTGTATGATAATGCAGTAAATTACACAGAAATTATAGATTTTCTTTGTCAGTAATCTTTCTCTCAAAAAAGAAGAAACCATAATCTATTCAAACTACCTTGGCTATTACTACAATCAGAAATACTGTAAGACAGACTGATGAAGTTACAAATGTAAAACAAATTCCTTGCATTCACAACTTCTTAGTTAATGCTAGTTTCTTGCACAGCCAAGGTGGTTTGAATGCCAATCAGGCCATGATGGTCATTGTGGCAGACTGAGTATCAGATCAACATCATTTATATTTAGGACCAACCATAAGAAGTCCTTTAATATTAAACCCTTTTTTTGTGGACAAAACCATCCATTGCTCAAGCACAGTAACAATAAGGATTTTCCAGATGGCCACTTTAACAACCATACTGAGTGGCTACATTTTCATCTAGGACCACTGAAACTGAATAAATGTGTGTAAAGTTTTATGGCTGTTACAAAAGACATTAAGAAATAATGTGACTGTACTAGTATCCATCTTACAAGTCCTTTTCATCAAGAGAAAATTGTAAGACTATATTAAGGGCAAGCACAGTCAAATGATTTCATCTTGGACAGAAATATGCAATTATCAAATATAAACATCTTTGTGTTAAAGAGGGCATGGATTACATTAAGTTTAATCACAGACTCCAGTTGTTACAAATTGAAATCAATAATACAACTGCATTAGTTCTGGGTGAGTAGTAACATATATTTAAGTAACAGTTAAAGTGCATTCCACTTTAAAACACCAATTCATACAAAATGTGGCAGAAAATAAGACAAAAACCTATTAAAACAACAACAAAAAATAAAATGACGGATTCTTGCTTTAAAACTTAATATAATTATAATCTGCCTCCTGCAAAGACAAAATACCAACATTTTAGCAGTATACAGAGGCTATAGAGGAAAGTCTGCAAATTACATTTACAATGTAATAATGTAACTACACAGGCTTACAATATTGCAAGTTACATTTACAATGTAATAATGTAACTACACAGGCTTACAATATTGCATGTTACATTTACTACATAATAATGAAACTACATAGGATTACTATATTGCAAATACTGTAACTACATAGGCTTACTGTATTGCAAGTTATATTTACTACATAATAATGTAACTAAATAGGCTTACTGAATTGCAAGTTACATTTACTACATAATAATGTAACTAAATAGGCTTACTGTATTGCAAGTTACATTTACTACATAATAATGTAACTAAATAGGCTTACTGAATTGCAAGTTACATTTACTACATAATACTGTTAACTACATAGGCTTACTGTATTGCAAGTTACATTTACTACATAATAATGTAACTACATAGGCTTACTGTATTGCAAGTTACATTTACTACATAATACTGTAACTACATAGGCTAACTATACTGCAAGTTACATTTATTTTGTAAATAATCAATATAATTACACAGGTTTACTGTACTGCTAGTTACATTTACTGTGTAATAATCAGTGTAACTACACAAGTTTAATATTTTTCAAGTTACACTATGCAATTATTAAAACCATTTCAAAGGTTTTATACATTGCTTATTTAGGTTTAATATACTGCAATTTAACAATCAATGTAACTGTATAGGTTTACCATGTTGCACACTACATTTACTGTGTAATAATAAATGAAGTAATTGCCCTGGGTGGCCAAGTGGTTTAAAGTGCTTGCCCTTATTGATCACTGCCATTTCACATCTATCCATGTGGGTTTTAGTCTTGGGATCAGCCAATGTGGGCATGCAAGAAAGCTGCCCATAGCCTCATGTGGTTTAGCAGTTCTTTCTTGTGTTTTCCTCGGTTCTTTCTTCATCGATTACTCTGGCCACCATGTATAGACCATCTTTCCTTGAGAAAAATGCAAATAACAAAATGTAACTATTCTATAATAGAGACACTACATTTTTCTGACACTGTCTCAAGAATTTCAATGAAAATCTAAAAAATATAACCAATTAAAGTTTAAATAAAACAGAACACATCATAAATATCTTACAAACAAAAGATAACAAAATTAAAATATGGCTGCCAAACATTTTTCAACATAATTGATACCTTTTGCAGCAGCGGATGTTTTATACTGCAATAGAATTAACAAGAAGGAATAGAAATAACTTTATTTGGAAAATCTTTTTAGAGAGCTCTTTGTGGGATTACGTTTGTACATTTGTGTAATATTCCCATAAGTAACCTGTTAGGGACGGTGAGTGAGATGGGAATGGGGAGAGAGGGAGTAAAGTTTAACAAAATTAAAAAATTAAAACGAGTATTTACTTGGCATGGGAATAATGAAACAGGAAAAGTATCTCTAAACACAACTCACTGAGCTCAGCTTCAAACATACATTTTTGACATACTTGGTTGTCTTGCAAATACCTATCAAATAAACTATGCAATATCCATTCCATCTTGATTTTTCTTTCATTCATTTATCTTCAAAATATTTGTTTCAAACACTAACTTCTCTGTAATACAATCAAAGTAATTAGTGTCCAGGTCAGTATAATGAGTTACATCCTTTTAGGAAGAAAAAAAAATCAATAAAACATATTTAATAACTAAAAACCACACTGAAATCTGACTGAAGACCTTATGAGAAATATTGTTCATGACATTTGTGATAAAACATTTTTAGAATTAAGCAACAGAAATAATGTTTAAAGCAATTGTTGAAAAAAAACAACTTTGAGACATGATTTAATACTATACATGTAGGCTTTTTTGTTGCAGGCATTAAGTAATGAATGAATATAGTATATACAGCAAATCATAATGAATATGTAGTTTATGTCCAATGGTCAGCTTGAGAGCTGCTAGAGTTCTTATATTTCTTCCATAATGTACTCAACATCTGCAGCTGGGTCCATGATGTACTCAGTGTGTAAAGTAGGGTCCATAATGTACTCAGTGTAATGTAAGGTCCATGATGTACTCAGTGTGTAAAGTAGGGTCCATAATGTACTCAGTGTAAAGTAAGGTCCATGACGTAC
>JAEAOA010000218.1:520000-777500 GCA_016746295.1 Potamilus streckersoni | reverse complement strand
TAACGCATGAATTAATTTTACATCCGCGAGATGTCTTTGTTGCAAATTATTGCTTTTATATGCAACATCATGAGCATAACATGCCTTATCAATAGCATTTATCGGATACTCACCAGGCCGGGGTTGATTTCGATCATCAAGTCTGAGATCTAATCTCGTTCCGGGACCACAGTAGCTATATCCTGGAAGGTGTTTTTCTCCAGGGTATTTTGCCCATGGGGTTCCGGGGAGTTTTCCCAATTTGGCTGCGATATCACCTCCGTGTCACTTTTTTTTTAAAGAAATAAATCGAAATTTTTTTGTACCACATGTTACACACTTACCAGTAAGTGCCGATCTGTTATTTTTAGTTGAAATTGTCGTCGCATCATTTGTACTAGTACGCTGTTTACATTTAACACAATATAGATCCATAATTTATATATAGCGTTATGAATATAATTGATTTTTCATCGACTAAAAGAAGAGAACCGGTGAAACACCATGCAGCACTTCCGAATTATGTCCGTGCCATTAAAATCGGACCATCTGGATCGGGTAAAACACAATTGCTGCTTAATTTGATAATGCGATTTATGAAGTGGGATAAATTATATTTAGTTGCTCCATCCGTAGATGATCAACGGTGCTATGAAGTGCTAAAAGATTATAATGAGAATGCATCAGAAATTAAAGGTGAAAGTGTAATCGACTTTATAACAGATATTGATGATGCGCCTAGCGTAGATGACCTCGATGGAGACATAAACAATCTTGTAGTGTACGATGATGTGATGTTAGATAATCAAAAAAACCCTGCTAGAATATTTTCACGAGGTAGGCATAAAAACACTGACGTGATATATGTCACTCAACGCTACACTCAGATTCCAAAAGTGATTCGCGATAACTGCAATATTCTTGCTGTATTCAACGGCGTTGATACACATACGCTACGAAATATTTGGCAGACATGGTGTTCCGATATGGACTTCAATGGATTCAAAAATTACTTTAGTCATGCTCAGTCAGTCCCACATGGATTTATAACAATAAATTTACACGACCCTCGGTCACGATATCGTATTGGACTTGATCAAATATTCGGTTAAATCATTTGTATTAACCCTGAAATCCTTTTAGCAGCAGGGAGGGCTATGACAACAATGATAGCAATTATTGGCAGCAATTTGAGGGTGGTTATGACAACATATTTACGACAAAATCACTAAGGCTCCATTTGTAAAATGGGGTCTTTATTTTTTTTTTGGTTGAAATATGAGATTTCGTAGGATTGCTCTATTGGGCATTCTGAAGCTTTAATCGATTTTGTCGCAAAAATTTGTAGGGTTCACCATCCCTGCTGCTGTGAAAGACAGATGAAAAGCTCCAAGCTTCCAGTCAGCAATTCCAAAGGTTAAATGGCCAAATATACAAAAAGATTGAAATACAATGAATAAAAATTTAATAACAATTCTATAATCAAATGCTTCAAATTTCCAATTAAACTCTATTGCATCACTTGATTAGCAGTGTGAAATCAATTTCCACCTGTCTCTACTCATCTGTGATATTCTTCTCTCTCCTGTTTCTTCAAATTCCTTCTCCTCCTCCTCAACTATTCTATAGACCTTCTCCACTTTCTCCTCCATACTACTTTTCCTCATCCTCCACCTTCTATCCACCTTCTCTCCACCAACTAGACTTGTCAACTTTGACCATTTGGCTAGTCTCAAATTCATCTCCACCTCTTGGAGCTTCAGGACTCAATTGAACTGATGTTCTGTCCCCTGAAAAGCTTCCTTTTCAAAGATTTCTTTTCTTTGAATCTACCTCAATCTTTTACAACCAAATTATGAGTGGCTTCTCTCAGAGTAACCCTATAGCTCAGCAATCTGTTGAGGCAAAACTAAATCTTTGCTTTCGTTTTCTGAAAGGTATAATTTGGCCAGCATTGTAATTACACCCTCTATCTCAATTCCAACTAAATATAACTGTGAACCGATCCAATCAAACTTATTGGACAATATCCCTCTCACTGTCAATGTGGGTATGGATGTGAACATGCATCATTCATCTGTAGCTTTTCAAATGGTGTGATCTATTGCCTTTGCTGATTCAAGATTCTGGGTCTCTGGCACATCATATGACCTTGCATAAGAGATTAACACTAGCCAGTAGCAATGTTTAGACATGAAACACAATGCTGCAGTAATATTATAGCTTTTTAATGACTTTTTAGCTGGGGTTTATCAAATGTGACACATAATCATCAGTGCCAGATAACATGTGCGTGGATCTAACATCCACCGGTTACTCCATCAAGTTGTTCCCCCACAACTCCCATGGAGGAGGAGTTGCTATCATGGCAACTTCATGATCAACCTTCTTAACTACACTTCAACTTTCAATTTCAACCATACATCATTTGAACTACACTCCCACTAGAACAAAGGGCAGTCTATTTTTCTGCCTCTATCACCCTCCTCCTAGTACAAAAAACAAGCTGACAGAATCTCTCTTTTTGGAGCAGTTTCCGAATCGCCTGGAGAATGGAAATTCTACAGGGGCAACCAAATTATTATTGATGATTTCACTGTTCACTGTGACAGTCCTGAAAACCCATGCACATCGAAACTCCTAGAGTCCATTCACGTTTTCAACCACAGTCAGTTAGCCAACCCACCCATAAACATGGTCACATTTTAGATTGAACTTTTTTACAGACCTGATGATAATATTCTTCAATCCTTCCTGGTGTCCCCTGAACTTCCATCAGATCACCTCTGCGTTATATGCCATCTTGACATATCAGTCCCTAACCCTCCAACTTTATTTGCTACTAATAGAAACATCCGTATGATAAACAGAACCAAACTAATGCACGACATCCAAGCAAACCTAACAACTAGCTTACCTACTACAGCAGAAGAACTTGATAACTGCCTGCGTTCATTGCTCAACAAACACACCCCAGCAACCAAGTGCAAAGTAGCAATTCAGAAGTGTTCTCCATGGTATAGCAGTATTAGGGACCAGCTTAGCACTGCTAAAAGAGACCATCGTAAAGCTGAGAGACTTTGGCTTTCCACCAGATTCACTGATCATAAGCAGATTTATGATGCCGTTAATAAGAATGCCACAAACATAGTCTATGCAGCAAAATTGGCCCATTACAGTACAAAGATCACAGAAAGTTCCAGCTGCAAAGAGCTATTTGAGATTACTAACAAGCTACTGTCAAGGAACAAACGTACACCACTTCCAGCTACCTTCTCTCGAGTTGACCTTCCGGACCTGTTTGCAAATTTCTTTGGTGACAAAGTAAAATACCATCAGAGATAAACTTGACAACACAATTTCAGTTGACTTGTCATCACCATACAGTTGCAATACAGACTTTCAGCGGCAACCATTAGCAGCATTTGAACCTGTCTCTATGGATTTAGTATGTACAATAGTGATGAAGAGTGCACCAAAGTCATGTGAACTGGATCCAATTCCAACGTCACTTCTGCTAGAGTGCTTGGATCCAATATTGCCTTCACTAACTGATGTTAATTATATGTCTCTCTTATCTGGGGAATTCCCATCATTTTATAAAACTGCCATTGTAAAACCTCTGCTGAAGAAACCAACACTTGACCACAATGATCTAAAGAACTACCACCCAGTTTCTAATCTTCCATTCATGTCAAAAATCTTAGAAAAAGGTTGTTCTATCCCAATTTGTATCTCATGTAAATTCAAAGTCTTTTTAGCAATGTACAGTCTGCATATCACCCTCACCACAATACTGAAACCTCTCTTCTGAAAGACTACAGTCCTCACTCTCCTTGACTTAACTGCAGCATTTGACACTATAGACCATGATATATTACTTCACCGTCTCCAGCATGTCTTTGGCATTCATGATACAGCCTTACTATGGTTCAAGTCCTACTTGGTCAACAGGACACAAATTGTGTCTGCAAATGGAAAACACTCCAGCTCAGTTGATCTATGCTGTGGTGTTCCACAGGGGTCTGTTCTTGGACCTGTTCTCTTCATTCTGTACACTCAGCCACTCTCAAGTGTCATAAATCATCATCCAGCATCTTACCAATTGTATGCTGATAACACTCAAATATACAAATTGAGCCATCCAGCTGAAGTTGAAGCTACCATCCAAGACATAGAGAGGTGCATTTCTGATGTAAAATCATGGATGAAATGTAACAAGTTGCAGATGAATGATGATAAAACTGAAGCCATCCTGATTACAAAACAAAGACTTTCTTATTCACATCCTTTACCTCAGACAATAAATATTAGCAACACCAACATAAAATTCAAGCAGTCAGTACAAAATCTCGGTGTCACTCTTGACAGTACTCTCTCATTGCATCAACATGTCACTAACATATGCCGGGCTGCATATCTTGAGCTAAGACGCATCAGCTCCATTCGCAAGTATCTATCAGTTGATACCACAAAAACACTTGTGTGTTCCATAGTACTTACAAGACTGGACTACTGTAATTCAATTCTGTCTGGTTCATTTCAAAATCTGCTTCAGAAACTTCAAAAAGTTCAAAACACTGCTGCTTGGATCATCCTTAGAGTACCACAATCAGAGCATGCCTCTCCGATGCTCTGTACCCTACACTGGCTGTCCATATGATCCAGACTTAAACACAAAATTTGCTCTCTTTGTTATGTTTCATTGACGGGCTCCAGTCCAACATACCTATCTGACCTCACCCATGTGTACACACCGGCAAGATGCTTACACTCCTCTTCTGACACTCGTATTCTCATTATTCCCACTATGAAGTTGAAATCATATTTCAACTGCAAGAACAGTCATAATGACCTAATAATGTATTCTATTTAACATATCCTTACCTTAAAAATTTACAGCATGTTTTCTGTTTCTAATTTTGTGATGTTTGTTTTTAATCTTTGTAATCATTTCATTATATATGGTTTGTTTTTCATATTCTTTTTTGAGCATTGTCAAATGTTGTAAAGCGCTTAGAGCTTCTAAAGATTAGGCACTATATAAAGTCATTATTATTATTATTATTATTATTATTATTATTATTATTATTATTATTATTATTATTATTATTTTTATGTATTGTAATAATGTGTACCTGTAATCAACCCCATGCCTGCTGATCAATAAATATAAAAACTGAAGACAAAAATAATGATTTAATTTGTCAATATTGGATCCCAAACAAGTCAGAAAATTCTAATTACTGATGTTCCATTTAAACATACATGGTACCCAGGGAAGGCAGTTTTTAAAAAACTATGCCAGGGTACTTTAATTCACAGAGTTCATATTAAAATGATAAAAAATTCTGAACTTCATCTACAGGTGAGAACCCCACATAAAAAGTGACTTCCTGTGTCCCATGTATGTTTTAATAAAACAGCCCTCACAATTTATAAAAATCATTTTTTTTTAAAATTAATGCATGAGCTTTCTAAACTGTAAGTGTACATGTTTTCATGCATAATTAGACATTCTTTAAAATATCTATAAACTCATTAGAAGACAAAATCCTAATAATTATGTATACCACTTGACACATGGACAAATCTTGTGTCAATCAGAATTTATTCAAAATCTGACCATCACTGAATGGAATTCATTTAGCTTGTCTGAATGGAACAAAATTTAAAATTTTCATGTTAAAATACATATTTCATCTGATATTTAAATTTCTGTTGATATTTTAGAAGAGGATAGTTAATATTTCTCTGCCAAAATCAATAGTCAACAAAATCTGATGATGATTAAGGTCAAACACTATGGATGATCTTAAGTTTGTGGAAGCAGTGATAAAAGATCATCATTACAAGACATGGAATTACATATAGTTCTACAAAATGAATTTAGTGTCCATCTACACCACTCCCTCGATAACTCGCAAACCTGCTTATAACGCGGTTTCGGGCATGGCTCCCGATTTCTTTTCCAAGGGAAATATATTTTAAAATGTGTTAAACATGAAAAAAGTCGTGATAAGAAATTGTAAATTGGCAAATTTAACCTTGATACATAGTTCGTTTTTATCATCGAAAATGGTGATTACCGTATTTTCCGGGGTATAAGTCGCTACTTTTTTTCGTTTTTTTTTTTGTTTCTTAAAAATGACGTGTGCGACTTATATGCAGGAGCGAATTATATGATTAATAACTTTTTTTTAACGACTGTGACTGATGCGCAGTGATGCTGTGCTTTAAGGAAATGCATATGCCAATATATGGGTAAGCCAATTGCTGGAAACTTACATAGGGTACACGTAAGTATTAGACTATAAGATTATCAAATTAAATAGTCAAATAATATTTAGTTCTATATGTGTTGAAATTTGTTGTTATTAATAAATAAAAAATATTGAAATAACGATTGCCATTGTATTTCCTTTATTTTTCTGCATGTACATCTTAGAATATTTCTGTCTCTAAATTCAGTTGTTGTAAATTTCAGCACATTTTCCCACCCAAGCTGCTAGTCAAAGACCTTTGAACTTGCCGCCCAGCTATTGCATCATGTTCTTTTGACGTATTCAAATAAATACAGAATGCAAAACTGGGATTATTTTTTTATTTTAAACAACGAATTATGTCACTGTAAAGCGTTTCCGAGACCTCCGTTAGCGCTTCATAATTTACTTTAATAGTAGTTTATAAAAACACACAATCATTTTTTTCAGTTGGTTTCGCCCTGGCTTTTTATAAAAAAAACAAAAAACATAGCCTGAATATTTCCTCTGATAATTGCTCTAGTTTTAAACTCTGGATTAAGCCAAGACTGGCTTCATGGAGAGAACTTCAAGGTACCGGTAATTAATAAAAAAAAAAATAACTGGAAGGCGGGTGAACAGTTTTAATTGTTAGGTGAATTCGAAATGTCTTCGTTAAGGTATTAAAATCACTGTAGCATATAAAGTGCCTTTGAAGTTCACTTGGGTTGTGAAAATGACCGATAAATAAATACGTACTGTTCATATAATGGAACATTAATAAAATATAGTTTCACAATAACATTGTATGATTTAAAATTGTTATATTAGCGTAAGTCAATAAGTTTTGTTTTAAATTAAATTCGTGCCATTTATCATGGCACAAACAACTAGAAAAAATATGATGCAGAAGTTAAGTTAAACATTGTAGCATTTGCGAAAGAAAACAGAAATCGTGCAGCAGAAAGAAAATTCAACGTAAGCGAGAAGATTGTGCGTGACTGGCATAAAAAAAAAGACGAGTTAAGGTCAACAAAAAAAACCAAGAAGGGAAATCGTAGTGGCAAAGCAAGTTGACCAGTTCTCGAGGAGAATCTACAAAAATGGATTGTGGAACAGCGTGCTGCAGGTCATAGACTTTCAACAATTCAAATACGACTCAAGGCAAAGTCAAAGTCTATTGTAATACTGACTTTTATATAACTCTTAAACAATTGTATAATATTTCTTACACGAAGTTGGAAATTACCAAGTCGGATGCAATAGCCGGCGGTATTAAAGACGTGATTATGGTAAGTGCGGAGGAGCGACTTATATGCAGAAGTGACTTATAGGGCGGAAAATATGGTATTACCTGTAAAGATAGAATCCATGTTGTGAAGTTTGCATTTTTTCAAAATGTGAAGTGATATTTCTCAAACGTGTCACAAACCGCAAGTGTTATCGTGTTCTAATTTATGTCATTTTAAATTTTTAGACCCATTATATTCATGTTGGTAATGGTTAAACCTTGTGAATTTTTTTTTCCATTTTACTTCTCGGCAATAAAAATCTACACATCATTCGATCGACATTGCTTTTTTCAAAGTGTGTTGATCTTTTGTATTTGAAAAAAAACGTCTACTTTGGATCAAACAATAAAATTAGAATGTAAGCCATTCACCACAAAAATAAGTGACGTAATACATGTGTGAAGGACATGTGCTAAGCAAACGGAAACCAGGAGGAATAATGTTTAGATGATTTCCTCAATATACTTTAAGTTATACTGAAATTAATGTTACTCTGTGAGGAAAAACTAAACAAAGTACACCGATATGAAAAGATATTTATCCACTGATTATTAATTGAGTATTCAACATGGCAAGCCACCCACCCCTTTTCTCTATGCGTCGATCCCATTGTTATATTTGTTTGTTAAAGGTCCCTCGATAACTCGTGCCCTCGCTTATATCGCGGTCGATGTTTTTGGACCCCAATGTCCGCGAGTTATCAAGGGAGTGGTGTACTATGTTTTCTCCAATAATGTATTAGAAACTTTTAGTAGCTACACACAATAATCTAGTACCAAAACTAATGATGTTCAAAGATTTTGTTAACAACTGTTGTAATAAATTTATTGGTGTGCTCAAGTCACACTGGTTTACAACTAAAACTGATACAATGCTCTCTCTGTGGAAGCCAGTCTTACCTGTTAGCTGGTATTTCAAGCTTTTCCAGTTTAAAGTTGTTATCAACGGCAATTTCATGTGCCAGAGTCATGTTCTTCAACCCATTAGCTGCTGTCATTAAATCCTCAAAACTTATGAATTTGGGTGGCGAGGCTACAAATTATATATAACAAAAAGTGTTTTGAAAATTGTATTGCACCATCATTTTTTATTTGTACTCTTTTGCACATTCTATTTAACTTCAGATAAAACAAAAGTACTTTACAAAAAAAATGCAGAATATCAATTTGTTTAAAGTGAGAAAAGAATGACTGTAGGTACTATACCATATCAAGGCAAAGTAAAAATATGCCATATCAAGGCAAACTCAAACTATGTCATATCAAGGCAAAGTAAAAATATGCCATATCAAGGCAAAGTAAAACTATGCCATATCAAGACAAAGTCAAACTATGCCATATCAAGGCAAAGTAAAAATATATCATATCAAGGCAAGTCAAACTATGCTATATCAAGGCAAAGTAAAAATATATCATATCAAGGCAAAGTAAAACTATGCCATATCAAGACAAAGTCAAACTATGCCATATCAAGACAAAGTAAAACTATGCCATATCAAAGCAAAGTAAAAATATGCCATATCAAGGCAAAGTAAAAATATGCCATATTAAGGCTAAGTATAACTATGCCATATCAAGGCAAAGTAAAAAATATGCTATTATCATGGAAAAGTAGAAATCATTTTCCCAGCATGTCAAGACAAACTCAAGGACAAGGGTTATTACTTTTACAGAAATGTGCCATAAACACAATATCTAAAAACACTTCACCAAATTTATGATTTGTCCCAAATTTTATTATGAATTTCTATGCAGTCATTTTCCTCAAACATAACTAGTACAAAATTACAAAGTGCTCTTGTATTATAAGTATAATATGCCATGCAGAATTTATCACAAATTATGCTCACAAGATAATTGTCTTTTTGCTGTTATTTCATAAAGTCAATATAGCATTATTACCAGTAACCATAAAGCTGGGAGGTACTGGATGGGGACTTGGGGTTCTTGTCCTATGTTTCTTGTGTTGAAGCTCACCCTCGCTCTCTGAGGAGGACCCCACGCCATTCTCATTTCCCTCAGAATGAAGTTCTTCATCCATACACTTTTCTTGGCTGCTCTTATTGTGTTTATCTGACATTGTTTTGGCTGTCAATAAGTACAAGACTCAGATTAAACATGGTTATTTTTACCATTGCTGCCTAAGCAGTTTGGTTGTAAGGCAACATTTTCATTAATTCATAACAGAAAGCAATTACAATTTATCAATATCTTCTTTTCTCCAAGAGCTGCAGCATCAAAGAATCAAACATTCCAGACTTGTACTGAAAGAGTGTGGGCTCCAATCTTGGTATCAGATCAACCTTGGTGAGCTACAAACCTTACTCAAACTGCCTCTGCACTAAATAACCTACTTGTGTCAATGTGCCATATAACACCAAAAATATACTTTTCATGGTACAATAACTATGATACGGTAACAGTTCTTGAACCTGTTTCTCTAAAATCCTAGTACACATATCTTTGTCAATGTGCTTATTGCTTTTAATTAGTCCATTGTCTGCTTCTCCATCTCTAAATCAAAATCTTTCCTTTGTTTAGTTTCATAATAAACTAATATAAAAACATTGTCCAAATAGAATTTACAAATAAATTGTCTCAGATTATAAGTTCCTCAATGTCATCTTTAAATGCATTTCTATAAAAAAAAAAAAATAATACTGTTAGGTACATATGTTGTCTATGTCTACACTATTATGGAGACTTTATTTATATGTTGTAATTCTACAAATAAATGTATTATACTTTAAATATCTCAAATTTGATATACAAAGTAAGCCAACATAGTAAGAATTTAACTAAAAGATATATTTCGAAGTAATAACGTCAACAACTATTATTGAGCCATGTCAACGGAGTACGACGGTTAATTTCGTGTGATAACATGCTTTAGGAGCATCAGCTGAGGTATTTAAATTGGCATTTCTCCAGTATTGTTATTAAGATTTCAACACACCTAGCCCTCCACAAGGACGTTTATTAGACGACTAATATCGCTTTTTTTTAAATAAAAAAATATCAACAAAAATTATTTTTTTGTATAAATGCCTGCGTTTAATTTAATTATATAATTCCGTGTGGCTACACAGTACACGCTGAGTTTACCATTGGCGTGATGTTTACTGTACATAGTAAAAGACTCCTTATGCGACAAGTTTTGAAATCTGCACAATGAATGAAATATATAACAATCACTGCAGTAAATTAAAGTATGTTTTCGCAAAGATGACAAGTCTATACCATGTAAACAACAAAAGAACTTAAATCAGCTGATTCTTGGTAAACATATTCTGACCTAATTCCCATCTTGATTTTTAAGTTATGTGACCTTGTTTCATAACCTTGAAAACCTAAACAATACCTGATGCACATAAATATACCTCTTTCAAAACAAAGTAAGCAGATTTATATAAGTTTCACTCCTCAAGTCCTGGAATATTGCTAGCATGGATAGACACAATTTGTCTGTTCTGGGTACGCTATGTCTTTGTTTACGGAAATGATGTCACAGTGATTTATGGGTAATATTTATAAATATTCATGACTTGACCAAGTATGGTTATTGCCGTCTGCTGTTAAAATCAGATTATAGCAGTAGACACAAAACTAAACTTACCAATAAAAATGTTTATTTTTACAACACGGTCCTTGTTTATTTACTCTGATATTCGATATATTTTATACGATAGAACATTTTGTAACAAATTTAAAAAAATTGTACTTTATAAAATATCTTATCAAAGACATCGATATATTTTATTTATGTCTGTTCTAATAAGTTTAATATTATATTATCTATGAGGTATCGTATTTATGAGATATATTAGAACAATTTTGAATATCTTAACTAACTATATATGTTTATGAGCTTTACAACATGGATAATGTAAGATATCCACGTCATTATATATATATATATATATATATATATATATATATATATATATATATATATATATATATATATATATATATATATATAATGTAATGTAATAACTAAAGACAATTATGGACGTAAGAAGTGACGTCATGCTTTTCTTTGATAGCTTATATAAAAAAAAATAAGATATATAGGGTTTTATATAAATGCTCATTTCAGATAAAATTTGTGAAGGAGTCGAATAACTTCCATCTTCTGCTGAATTGAAATTATTCGATGGTGTTCATAAATTTCACTTGTAATGCGCATAATGTACGATTCTATTTATCGCAGAACGTAGCATAAGACCTTAATAGTGAACTTCGCCAAGAGTCAGTGCGAGATGATATCGTAAACATGCCATGCCTTGTTTATAACAGTACTCTTATTTGCTTGTGAATATCTTTTACCAGCCTTCTAAGCCTAGCATTGAGTTTGGTTTGATTGTTTGTTTTTTTTAAAGGTCTTGGTTTTTAACATATTATTGAATATATACAGTGGCGTAGCTAGGCGGGTGCGGGGAGTGCGGACCGCACCAGGTGACACCATCTCAGAGGGGTGACACCAAATGAAAAATTGCAAATTTTACAGAACAGATGTTGTTCGGTCCAGTCGTATTTCATAAGCGGTTAACCGATCATAGTTAAATGAATACGTGACTAAAAGGCAGAACAGGGTCAGGGTGCCACCATGCAGTCTGCAGAGCATCTGGGGCTCATTTTAATGAGATTCAGAGCTGGTCGGATCAAAATTTTGAGTTATTTACGAACGCGATAATTAATGAGGTAGAAATAGACTTGTAGGCGTTTCTGTAGGTCGAGTGCTTCATGCGCACAAGGTACCATCTTTGGCTTGACGCTTGGTATGCCGTGGTATGACGTAGATGTGCAGACGTTTACATACTCGTTTTTTTTTTTTTTATCAAAACAGTAAATTTTGTGAAACTTGTAATTTGTATCACAACCTGTTGAAAGTAAATTAGAACAGGACGTAATTTTTTTAACAGATGAACAGCGAAGAAAGGATTACACTCAAAATGTGAGTATTACTAGTAATTAATTACTGCTATCATATTGATCTCCACAAAGCCATGGACTGGTCATTATTTGATGTTTGCAATTTATAGCTGAATAGGACTTCCTTGAATCTCTCCCAATACTGTCTCTAAGCCTTCAATTATTTCTCACGATCGGTGTGTCTGTGGCTTCATGTGAGCGGAGCTTTTCAAAACTAAAGCTGATAAAGAACTATTTACGATACACCATGGGACAGTCAAGACTTTCTGATCTGGCTCTATTATCAATTGAAATTGAGACCGTGAAGGACGTAGACTTTGATGAAGTGATTGACAGGTTTGCAGCTCTGAAGACCAGGAAAGGAAAATTTTAAAGAATGTATCAATATCTTTAACTTAACATTGTTACAGTTCTTTAATGTGCACGCTGATCTTCAGTTAACTTGTTTTTTGTTCTTGTCATTTTGATACTGTTGACTTATTACATGCGGAATAAATAAGAATAAATCTGTGGTCGAAATCTGGAGGGGTGACTCCGTGAGTAATTCACTGGGTGACACCAACCCTAGCGACGCCAATATATATATATATATATATATATATATATATATATATATATATATATATATATATATATATATATATATATATATAGTAACCTTATACATGTGTGACTGACCAATCCGCACTCTCTACGTATGAGTCATAGTTCCACTGGTACTATCTACAGGCAATGCCTCTCTGATAACTCTCGGTGTTAAGAAAACCATGATAGTAAATAGACTAAAACATCACCTTGAATGTAATAACCTACTCACAGAAAATCAAAGTGGCTTCCGAGGAAGTCGCACCACACTGGACCAAATCCTTCGGCTAGAAACAGACATCAAACTAGCACTAAATAGCCAAAGGAAAAACAGTAGATACCTAATTGTCATTTTTCTGGACTTTGAAAAAGCATTTGACCTAGTCTGGACCAAAGGTCTCATCTCTAAGCTCAATAAATTTGGTATAAAAGGCCGCTTACACAGGTGGATCGAAAACTTTCTATCCAATCGAACCTTCAAAGTTCAAGTAGGGAAAGACACATCCCAACCTCAGGACTTAGATAATGGGACTCCACAAGGCAGTGTCATTAGTCCCATCCTATTCAACCTAATGGTGAATGACCTTGCCAATGACATACACTCGCTAGTTGACATCTCACAATTTGCAGATGACAGCTGTATCTGGAAAGCTGGCAACCCGAAAAATGTTAAATACATAAAACAACTACAAACCAGCTTAAACCATATAGAGAATTGGACCACAAACTGGGGATTCAAAATTTCCATGATGAAAACAGTAGCCATATTGTTTGGCCACCCCAAACGACACAAAATTGAACCCCCCCCACACACTATATCTTAACAACCTACCAATCCAATTTGTCAACCATACTGTCTTTCTAGGGGCTACATTTGACAGATACTTAACGTGGAAAATCCACATAAACAAACTTGTAGACCAGTGCAACAAAGATCTAACCATCTTGAGGCACCTAAGGGGACTCAAATGGGGAGCAGATCAAGATACTTTACTCACCCTCTATAGATCATTAATCCGATCAAAATTGGACTATGCCTGCCAAGCCTACGATGCTGCCAGTAAGACACTACTACGGAAACTTGACTCTATCCAATACAAGGCTCGCAAACTTTGCACTGGGACTCTAACCAACATATCTCTAGCTGAACTCCAAACCTTCACAGCAGAGCCCCCCACTCAAACTAAGAAGGACTGAAATGATACTCAAATATGCAGCACGTGTATCCACCCTACCTGACCACAATCCGATCAAAAAGGCATTTCTTAAAAGCAATCAAACACTCTCCCCCAATAAAGTCAAATACCCCCCCCCAGCCTTCACCAAGGTCCATAAAATACTAAAACACAACCAGCTAACAATACAGGCTGAAAAAAGGGTATACCATGACCCCACTCCTTGGAAAAATCAAACCCCCCTCATCAACTTCGAACTCAGACAATTAGGCAGTAAAAAACAAAACCCATGGAAGCTTCTCACACACATACAACATTTACTAAGCACTCAATACTCTGCACATACACACATCTACACGGACGGTTCCAAGCAAAGCGCAACAAATATCACCACAGCTGCCTTCGTTATCCCATCCCAACAAATCACTAATAAAACAAGAATAAAAAATGGAACATCAATTTTTTCAGCAGAACTCTGGGCAATCAATCAGGCAATCCACTGGACTCATACTCAACTCAACACCAAATTTCTCATAATAACAGACTCCCTCAGTGCCCTACTTGCACTCAATTCGACCAAACCCACAGCCAGAATTAACCTCAAAGAAGATACCCTCTACCAAATCAGGCTACTCAATAGTAACAATAAGACTATTGAATTCCTCTGGGTCCCCTCTCATATACAGCTTCTAGGCAACGACAAAGCAGACCAAGCAGCAAATGAAGCCCTGGCACTAGATACAATCACTGAAATTGGATACTGCACTCGGGAAATTTACTCCCAAATTAACAAATTAATCATCAAACTGTGGCAAACACAATGGGACACGGTAGCATCCCATACACAACTTCATCACATACAACCCAAAATTTACCGCCACATGAAATGGAAATCTCTCCCAAACTCCCAGCACAACCACCTAATAAACCGGATCAGGACAGGAGAAACCAAATTACATGATAGTCTCGGAAAATACTTAAACACCCCACCACAAAACCAAGGAATCTGTACAACTTGCCGAGAAAGTAAAACTCTACAACACATCTTCAATACCTGCCCTGACCACATGATACAAAGAGCAGAATTCATACAAAAACAGAGGCTACTCAAAGCCCCCTACTCATACCCAGAGTTCTTCAAATCATATAATACTAACATTACAAGAACACACGAAAACATCATAAAATACCTGATTAATACAAATAACACAGACATCATATAGACTGTAGTGAAAGCATTACTGACGAAAAGGACTAACAGAAAGAAAAAAAAAAGAAAAAAGAAAAAAAAAGAGGAAGAACGGAAAGGAAATTTAAAAAAAAGGGAGAAAAAAATATACTACCACTAATATGTGGAAATGGAAAGAAGAAATGAACTTACCCAACCATCAATCAGGGAAGCAAACTCCGGGAGAGAGGAACAAGAGAAGGAAAGAATAACAGGTCGAAAGACCAAAAATATCTAGAAAGCGAAGTACTTTTCAAAGCCTTATCAATCAAGAACTTGATGAGTCACAATCAGAAAAGTTCTTAAAAATAATCCCCCCCCCACTAACCTGCTATACATCTAACCTGCACCAAACACCACAAGCAAGGAAATCTCCAAGATTCTCTTGCTAACTCACACACACACCCATGAGAATAGTACCGCTCCCCTTGATTGATTAGACCCCCACACACATTTCCAAACACAAAAACTTGCAAGCCAGTGCAAATCGAAAAGTACAGCACTCCCCAGTAAGGGAGTTTCCCTGCTCAGGACAAAAACAAAGCGTTAGGGTAATGGACCCGACCATTACCCAGAACCGGAAAACGATAATAAGCGATAAGGGTATGGACCACTCCACTACCCTAGACAGGAAAAAATACATAGCGATAAGGGGATGGACCCGACCACTCCCCTGGACCGGATAACGATAAAAAGCGATAAGGGAATGGCGCCGACCATTACCCTAGGCCAAAAAACGATAACAAGCGATACGGGTGTGGGCCATACCTCACCCCGGGCAGGAAATGATGCATAACAAAAAGGGAATGGACACGAACATCCCCCTAGACCGGAAAACGTTAAATGAAAAGCGAAAAAGGAATGGCGCTGTCCATTGCCCTGGGCCGGAAATCATAAAAGCGATAAGGATATGGACCCATCCATTACATGAAGAAAATAAATCCTCATAGTCGTTCTCACAATAAGGGGATTTTGAAAAGACTACAATTGCCAACAAAAAAGCCAAAAAAAGAAGAAAAGATGACCAACCAAAAGTCTGAAAAAACTGCCTTCAAGATACGGGGAAAAAAACACTAAAAAACAGAAGGGGAAACACAGGAGATTGGAATACTAACAGCAGATAACCAAGAAATATGACCCAGCCAATAAAGACCACGACAATTCGGACAAACAAACAGGACCCTAGACATCCAGCACAATACAGACGAACCGGAAGAAGGGAGAAAAAAAAAAGAAGGAAGAAAGGAAAACCACCAAAAGAAAGAAATGAAAAGATTACTTTCTTATGCCAATAAAAACCAACTCTACCCAAGGATAGTTAGTCAGCTAAAGCTAACATCCAAAATAACCCCACCCCCTCACACACACAAAATAATCTACACCACAACACTCAAGGAAAACTCATTAAAACCCCCAACCCCTTGCGTTCCCATAACCCCCCCCCCTGTACGGACAACGCACAAATGCACAACGAACAGCCCGGGCCACGCGGCCAACTGTTCAAAACAAGAAGCCAAACCACTGTCTTCACTTTGGCATTGAAGGCAACAGGCCCTAACGTGACCCTTTTGAAATGGCGACCAAAAAAAAAAAAATCAACCACAATAAAAGCGTGCTAAAATTAATAGAGGTGGCAAACACCTAATTTTAGGTAACCGTCTTTAGGACCATATAAGTACGCTAAGTACACAAAATTAAAAAAAAAAATTAAAAAAATTTTCTTCTAAATTCACAACTCAGGAACATTAGGACAATTGCACAGGTGGCTTACACATCATTGATATAAGGACACCTATAGGCAAAACTGGTCTCATTCGACCCTAATAAACCCCCTAACTGAAATAAAGTTAGGAGGGTTACCTTCTTCGGTCTTTGCTGCGTGAGGGAGCGGAGGAGGAACTGGAGAGTGGAGTGCGGGTCTGCCATTTTTGGAGCGACTTTTTCTTAAAACACGAAAGGTCTAATTTTAGGGTCTTGTGGGGGCCAAGCACTAAGGCCTGCGTCCTTCCGAGGGGAAAGCGGTCCAGACCGGAATTGCAAGCACCCCCGGAAGAAACGCTGCCCAGCCTGGGGCTTAGTCAAAGTGTCAGCACTGGACACAAGTGCGCCCGGCCCCGGAAGGGGGGGAGGCCACTAGCCCTTCTCAGGGCTCTAGTCATAAAACACGAAAGTGTATACATGACTTTAAGCATACTATACTGGATACTGGACTTCACAGTAGTCACTTGTATATATTAAAGTTATTGATAGTTAGAACACGGCGTCTCTTATTATGTTTTAACACAATAACACAACATGGTGTCAGAAGTGGGATATCATGGTTGAAATATGATATCATGGTTGGAATAGCATATCATAGTTGGAATAGCACATGGATCGTAAATGGATATCTTGAAACAATAACTTTACAATCCACGGAAGATTTTGCACGAATTTAAAACCATAAAAACGTTGCAAAATTCTGCATACGAATTTAATACCACCGAAATGGATCTTTCCGGCGTGCCAACCCCTACCATGGACTGGGACAATTCTAACCATACCACATCATGGGCTAAATTCCAACCACACTGTGAAATAATATTTAACGGACCGATGAGTAGAAGAAGTGATGCGGTCAAAGCCAACTACATTCTACTTTAGGTAGGCGACAAAGGTAGAGATATTTTTAACACATGGACTCTGACGGAGGAAGAAAAAAAGGATACATCAACGCTATTTACAAAATTCAAACATCACGTGCAACCAAAATTAAATCCGGTCTTTGCAAGATTTAAATTTAACAATGAAATTCAAGGCTCCAGGACAATAGACCAATATGTGACTTCATTGAAACTCTTAGCCAAGGACTGTCTCTTCAAAGACGAAGATGAATTCCAAAGGCAGATCGATGAGAGTTTTGAAGGTTTAAGTGATATTGTTTTGATTTGTGACGATATACTAGTATTTGGACGCACACGCGACTAACATGATACAAACTTGAGAATTATTCTCAAACGTTCCCTCGAAAAAGGAATCCGGCTAAATGAGGAAAAACTAGAAGTGGGCGTCACAGAAGTTCAGTACTTCGGGCACATTCTGTCAGCAGAAGGTCTCAAACCCGACCCCGCCAAAGTAGCAGCGGTAAGAGAAATGGAACCCCCTCGTGACCGCGCGGAGTTAGAAACCATTCTTGGCATGGTTAACTTCTTGTCCAAATTTGCCCCAAAATTGGCAGAGGTCACAAGTCCACTAAAACAACTGTTAGCGAAAGACGTAGAGTTTTCATGGGACTCTCCTCAAATAGACGCATTTCAAAAGGTCAAAGACATAATTACTATAAGCCCTTGACCTGTTCTGTCCTATTTTGACCATAAGAAACCACTGACTTTGCAAGTTAACGCATCAAAATATGGGCTGGGTGCCGCCCTAATGCAAGATGATAAGCCCGTGGCTTATGCATCAAAATCCTTGACCACAACTGAGATTAATTACGCTCAGATAGAGAAAGAAATGTTTGCTATACTGTTCGGATGCAAACGGTTTCATCAATATGTATACGCGAGAAAGGTACACGTTCAAACTGACCACCTTCCACTTGTCTCTATAATGAAAAAGTCCCTCTATGCAGCCCCACCGCGACTGCTACGCATGCTTTTGCAACTACAGCGTTATGACCTTGAGGTAAAACATTACCAAGGTAAGAACATACCCGTAGCAGATACTCTCTCCCGTAAGTTCTCATCGGATACATACCCTATCTTATCTGACGGTATAGATATGCAGGTGCATATGGCGTTATCAGCATTACCTGTATCTGATCATAAGAAGGAACAAATTTAATCTCTCACTGAACAAGACCCCAGATGATCATACTGAAACAGGTCATAAGTGAAGGTTGGCCTAAAAAAGGTCAAGCTGTCAATCAGAGAAAATTGACCGTTGGAAATATAGAGATACGCTTTCAGTTGTAGAAGGGTTAATCTTGAAAGGCCACAAAAGTCATACCACAAGCCCTCAGGCAGAAAATGCTAGAAACTGTACATTCAAGACATTTAGGTATTGAAAAGTGTCTGAAAAGAGCCAGAGATGTTTTGTTTTGGCCAAGAATCTCAGCCGACATTTCCGATTTAGTGTCAAAATGCTCTGTCTGCTTAGAGCGCAGAAGCTCTAACCAAAAATGGGAACCTGCCGTAGTAGTAAGAAAACACAGCGAAAGGTCATATACAGTTCGCACCAAAGATGGTACCATTTATCGTTGCAATAGACGTTTACTCCTGAAAACTAATGAAATACCACCACCGCCCTCCCCTCAGATTGAACAAACATCTTGTACAGTTGCATCACCACTCCCCGCAAATGCCAGTAAATCAATTTCAAAGTCAATGGAATCTAAATGTTTCAGCCAAAGTACGCCTGAGCCTGACGCAACGGTCTCATGGGTTCGTCCGCAAGGCGGATTTTACACGTTCTGGGAGGCTAGTGAAACCAAAGATAAGAGTGTCAGTATAATATCAGTTCCAAACACCTGGACATAACCTGGATATGAAACAACTGTAAAATCCGGCACTCCCAGTTAAAAGAGACTCAGCTAATAGAACACTCATTAGTGTAGCACATTGGATGGTTTTGTTGATAAACACTGACGGTGATTCAAGATAAGGACCATCAGTTTACATTAAATATCTATCAAACAAGCAATACGATTTCTTAAAATTGTATAATGCCTTCTCAGTCTGTCTCAGACATGTGTACGTAGTTAATTGTAATCATTGATATCAAAGACGCGCTTAATTCTGATATGTTAATTATAATGGCTTATGCTTCATTTAGTTTGTTAAAAGTTTTATTAAAACTTTTTCTTTGTAAGAAGAGAGATGTAACATTATACATGTGTGACTGACCAATCAGCACTCTCTGTGTATGAGTCATAGTTCCACTAGTACTATCTACAGGCACTGCCTCTCTGATAACTCTCGGTGTTAAGACTTCACAGTAGTCACTTGTATATATTAAAGTTATTGATAGTTAGAACACGGCGTCTCTTATTATTTTTAACACAATATATATATATATATATATATATATATATATATATATATATATATATATATATATATATATATATATATATATTTATATAGATAAAGAATATATATATATATATAACAGTATATATATATATATATATATATATATATATATATATATATATATATATATATATATATATATATATATATATATATATATGTGGATATGCGAACTAGTTGCGTTTTCCAAAAACATACCAATGCATCAGATACGGGCTGGGTGAGTATCGAACCCGCTATCCTTACATTATTAGTCCTACACTGTACCAAACTATATAGTGTTGCTAATTTTGAGGGGAAAAAGTAAATCGTGCTCGGCTACGTTCAACTTATTTAATAATTTCATTTTTGACGGTGCATGAAAATATCGGGCGAGATAGATGACGTTATAACGTCACACATCCTTACTGATGATGTAGATTACTTGACGATAACGTATAGGAGAACATAATGTTTAATGCCATCCAAATGTTAAGAAAATGAACGAGATTTTAAAAAAATAATACGCATAACTTTTGTATGTAAAAATACATATTATGTTAACGATTTCCATAAGCCGTTAGCAGCAGAGGAATCACTAGGGTTGGTGCCACCATCACCCCGGCTCTTTTTTCTGCACACAAATTTAATATATATTATAGACAGTCTTGTGCGGTAAGTCATTGTGTCACACCCATGGACCCCCTAACTGAACAATTTTTTTGTTATAGACAATCATATTGGTGTCACCTCCTCTGATGGTGTCACCAGGTGCGGTCCGCACCCACCACCCACCCTCGCACCCCATAGTGACGCCACTGGTTAGCAGTAGTTAAGAAATTTGTGAGTCGGCTACATGAAAATAACTTGGCCACCCGGGTTATCAGAATATATATATATATATATATATATATATATATATATATATATATATATATATATATATATATATATATATAGAGAGAGAGAGAGAGAGAGAGAGAGAGAGAGAGAGAGAGAGAGAGAGAGAGAGAGAGAGAGAGAGAGAGAATAAAGTCTTCATATTTAATAGAAAAGCAAATTTTGACATTTGACCATAATCAGTCGTTTGCAAAATGTTGAAATACTAACTTCATGACAAATTTATAATTTTACAGAGCAAAGGATCCAAGCAATCCCCTTCCACCCAACACCCACCCCACTCTGTCCGAACATAGGGAAAATGACTAGCTTTTTCATGATAAAAATCTTGTTCTAATAAATCGACTTTTTCATTGAGAAATAGTTTTTCATGAAAGAATAGTTTCATTAAGAGTTTTACTTTTTTGTTCAAACACGTTTTTTGATGAAGGCTGCAATATTTTCAATAAAAAAAATAAACTTTTCATGAAACTTTTGGTGTGGTGTGGTGTTTATGATTTTTAACGTAGCTTTAACAATTTTGTTTAGTCATATCGCTACGATGTCTGCAGTGTGGCAGTTTATAGTGATGTCTAGCACTGGCGCATCATGCCGCAGACATGTAGCATAATGTCCCACACAGTCACGTTATCCTGACACCAGACTGACCAGTACTAACACTAACCTCTTAATGCTGAGCGTCAAGCGAGGCAGCTGTTAGTACCATTTTTGTAAGTCTTTGGTATGACTCGACCGGGGATAGAACCCACGACCTTTGCATCCTAGGCGAACGCTCTAACCACTAGACTTAATTTGGTAACAATTGTTTGCGTTCTCCGTGAAAAGTATATTACTATAAATATTAATTAAAAAGACACGTTTTGGGAATGAAAGTATCCATTAAAGTGTACATACACCGTGAAGACAGCATTAATAGCTACAATCATTTAATACCCCCCCCCCAAAAGTTACATTTTTCTTAAAAAAATGAAATGTTGATAAAAATGTTTTCAAGGAAAAAATACATGTAGAGGAAAATGTAGTTGCTACGATAAAAAAAAGTGTAAATGAGAGAAAAGGTGATGTCTTGATAAGGAATGACGTTTTTTCAGGAATAAAGGTCGTTACACGTTTTTTTCGTAAAATCTTCATTTTAAAAAAAATGTGTATTTTTTAATACAAAAAAAGGACAAGAATCTTTAGGAACACTGGTTGTTTTTTATGGAGAAAGATGGCTCATCAGAACAAGATTCTTCATTACATATCTTAATGATTGACTTGTAAGGCCAGGGTACAATCTTTAAACGAGAAAGCGATTACAGTATTCGCAACACAATCTTGATGATCAAGATTGATTCTTATCAAGAAATGGGATTTTACAACATAAATATACTTTTTTCCCCTTCAAAATCACTACCATAATGACAAAAACGACAGTGTATATAAGCTTGTGCGATCGCAAGATTTTTTGCTTTGGTGATGGTGGTGGGGGGTCAGTCACGGCCGGGATAGGTAATACCGTAAGCAGTCTTAAACGAAAGCTAATATTTACTAAGAGCTTCGAACATAATCGTGTGACATATTTTAAGCTTCAATTGCATGATTAAACGTGTTATATATATATATATATATATATATATATATATATATATATATATATATATATATATATATATATATATATATATATATATATATATATATATATAATTTCCATGGGGTCACGTGACTCCCTTGACCTATGCTGCGGGCGCATTTGTGTGTGTGTGTGTGTGTGTGTGTGTGTGTGTGTGTGTGTGTGTGCTATGTCTCACATTGTAGGACCTAGTGGTTAGAGCGTCCACCTCGGATGCAGGAGGTCGTTGGTTCGATCTCCGGCCAAGTCATACAAAAGACTTAAAAATGGTAATAACAACTGCCACGTTTGGCGCTCATCATTAAGAGGTTAATGTTAGGACTGGGGCTTGATAATCCAAATCACACAAAATCAACGTCTAGTAAAAAAAAATATCCTTGCAACAGTCGCATTCTACTAGAGGCTTTTTTCTTTTTTAGGTACGAGACTGAACCCAGTCGAAGGTAACATGAGAATGGTTTACAAATGTTTTGTACTGCCTGAGTGCATTCTGGGAAAATGGCACCAAATTCAAAACAAAAAAGATGGCGACGATAGGAGAGGTAGACCTTTCGCTAGGAAGTCCTTTTCTTTTTACACGTTCTGCACCTCTTCAAGACTCAAAACATAATAATGGTATATTATATCAACATAAATGTATTAGTTAAAAACAGAATTTTACATTGAATCAGGAGATCTGAACCGTTTAAATGATTATTAATAAAGGGGGTAGGGTGTCTTGCTGTTGCGTATAACGATCACTCATCCATGTAAAATGTAATAAAAATATACAAAGAAAAGTAAATTATACTCACTGTTTGAATATTAATTAATAATAGTTCTTCTGCTAGGCATCACTCTATACTTGGCGTTCAATTTGGTAACTTCACATTTTATTCCATTAATTTCAAATTCTACTGTATAGCCCTCATTGAGTTATACCGACTTAAGATTATACATTTGGAATGTGTCAAAAATTTTAAAACGGTCGTAGCCAATATTGATTTAATTTTTATTATTTAATAATGGATCGGAGTTAGATTGCAAGGTATACTGTAAACAGGGCTGGCGCCTGGCAATATGGCGCCAGTGCTAAGCGGATTTTGGCCACCCCCACGCCGACCCTATTTAGATTAAAACTTGGGGACGTGTAACAAGAACGCAAATATAATAGCAGAGAACTCTACGCCAATACTAGTGGTTTTACGGAAAATACCATTACAAAGCATAACTTTGAGAACTAATTAATTGCAATTGACATGGTTGTGAGTTCAGTCAATTAACTTGTAAGTAAATCTCTTCCTAATATAACGTTGTACAGCTAAAAATATTTATTTGTTGTTTTCTGCAGTTAACAAGGTTGCGGGATAATACTATTTCAATCATAAGAGGGAAAGAGAGTGTGTATATGATTTGGAACAGTATAGAATAAAGCATTTTACAATCACAATTTCACAGAAAAAATATTTATTAGATACATGATTCATATATGTCATAATTTAAAATACTACAATTTGTTCTTAGCCTAGCATGCATGATATGAGATATTCTGTCACCTGTATTGTAGTAACAAGGCATGTTTTATTGCAATTAAAAAATTATGAATTGAAGGGTTGTTTCTTACTTAAAGGTGCAACAAGTTCCTATCTGAATCATAGAAGGTAAAAATGAATTGTAGAGGAATAGTTTGCTCTTGCCCTAACTGTAATTATCACCAGTGGTATAAAACCTACTGGCATGCTAAAGTAACAATGTGTTACAGCTGCACAAACTTTATTTTCTACTTGTATTAATGACTAGTGAAAATAATTATTGCAGCACAGGTTACATAGATTTTCTCACATGTGTACACATTTAGTAAAATAAGAAAATGACTAATACAAGTATGAATGTGTAAAATAATAAAATGATAAGAAATAAGAAAAAATATTTTCTCAAAATGTGTTCTCAGGGTGTAGAATGAAGAAGTATAAACAGCTGATTCAACTGAAACTCGTATAAATGGATGTTTTCATGACTTGTATCTAGTCTACTGGTTAATATAGATGTAATAATTTTAGAGTTGCATTATATTTAAAGTTAGGAGCAACATTTTACCTAATTATTAATTTTGATTGTTTCATTTTGTAATTAAAATTTGGAATGAATTCTTTACTTTGCCCCTTTGCAAAGAAAAAACCCAGCTGATGAGTTGATCAATTCATATAGACCAGTGTCTTTTACTTAATGTACAGGTAATCCATTTCAAGAACACAGGCTTTCAGCAAGCAAAACTTGAACCCGGTTCTAGAGTCCATAAATTATCGGAAATGGAAGCAGTAAGCTGCAAACTATTTGAAAATCTTATTGCTTAATTCCTCAATTTCCTCACCTTTGTTCATTTTCTTTTGATCTGTGGTAAATTTGTTTGAATAGGTCTTAAAGGTCAATTAGCTCTGTTTTCTCAAGGGTCATGAATTACTGCAGGGTGTACCTCCTGGCTGTTAATTAACACCTGTTGTAATTGTCTTCACCCTTGAATAGGCAGGTTTGAGTTGCTCCAAGCTGTCAGTAAGCTTGTTATTAGGTAAGTGGTTCCAGACCTAGATTATAATCCAAGCCACCACCTTAAAAGAGCTCTTACTCTGTCTGCAAAGCTCTGATTGGTTTATTCCAATCTTTTGGCTGGAGAATATTATAAGCCTTCCTTCATTTTTACCTCACCTGTTGAGCATACAACTGGTCATATATGTTTATAGATTCTTCTCTGCAAGCAGGATTTTGTTAGACCTCACTACTTGAACTTCTGCTACAATGTTGAGACACAGAAGTAACAGTATGCTCTTTTTCTATCCTTTATCTATTCTTTCTTTCCTAATTTCTTGTGTGTTTTTTTTTTTTAAATTTTTCTATCTTTCTCTATGACTGATCTCCATTCTAATTTGCATTGTCTCTTATAATGATGATGATTAGAGGTTGTTTGTATTGTACTGTATGTCCAATGCTAGATATAGTGTTAGGTGGTGTTAATCTGTTAGTCTTTGGTAAGGGCTAATTCTGGTAATCTTGTCTGTCTATCCATCCTCTTGTCTATGCAGTTTAATGTTCAAATGGTAAAGTCTCATTAGAGGGCACTCCATTAGAGCTTATCCCACTAGAGCGCCAAAAGACAAACACATTTGTTAACTGTATTTTTATATTTATTTTAAATTTGAACTTTCATAGTTTTCAATTCAAATTTTAATAGTTTCAAATTTAAAATTTACTACAATTAATTATAATAACTCAGATTATGGCGACAAACACATTTGTTTACTGTAACTTTATATTTATTTTAAATTTAAACTTTCATAGTTTTCAATTCAAACTTTAATAAAGTTTCAAATTTAAAATTTACTACAATTAATTATAATAACTCAGATTATGGCGACAAACGAATTTGTTAACTGTAACTTTATATTTATTTTAAATTTAAACTTTCCTAGTTTTCAATTCAAACTTTAATACAGTTTCAAATTTAAAATTTACTACAATTAATTATAATAACTCAGATTATGGCTAATACCAGTTATCATTTCAATAGCATTTATGCTCCCATCCTTATATTTCAGCGCCTCACTGAGCTGCACTCAAGTGGGATGCGCTCTAGTGTGACCATATCATTCAAATAGGCTTTCAAACCAGCAAGATATGCTTGTTTCATTTGGAAGTTATTATGTTAATTTATTACTGATTTTCATTAAGATTTGTCAAGTGTTTTATAAAATTAATATGCAAATACTTTCACCCCCATTTTTACAGAATGAAATATTTATGGATACCAGGATGTTTGGTCTAGGTTACTTTGTTGCTACCTGTACATTGTTTCAAAAACCTACAGTCCATTCATTAGATGGGTATTCATTTTGTAATTTATTTGTTAGTACTTTATTCAGGGTTCTTGCCGGTCATGGAATCCAGGAAAAGTTTTGGAATTTAAAAAATAAATTTTAAGGGCCTTGAAAAGTTATGGAATTTATCAAATCCTTGCAAAGTTTTGGAAAAGTTATGGAATTTTTGACAATGGAGTTAAAGAAATTAATTACTTCAAATTTCATAGAGCACCAAGAACAGAATAAATAAAATGCTAAAATTACAATCAATAAATGGTTTCAATTCATATAACAAGAGTAAGTTCCCCTAATGGAAGTATCACATGATTTCCAGTGTAGTTCACTAAATAAAAAAAAGCAACTGGAAAGTAATGTGTTTTGTTAATATTGTAAATAGGAACACATACAAAGACTGCATAGGATTGTTTCCTTTTTTCTTTTGAATACAAATTGCATTAAACATTGGATTATGACAAAAATTACTACATAAAGTCAAAGTGTGCTATCCCAGGTAAATTTAAAATGTACATATTAAAAATATTTGTTGTTAACTTTGTTATTTTAAATTGAAAGATGTCGTTTTTTATGTTCATTTACTTGACAATGCAAGATAGTGCGGTCCTTGAGTTTTATGAAATGGCCCTGGAAAAGTTTTGGAAAAGTCACGGAATTTGTTTTTGTTAAGTGTGCAGGAACCCTGTTTATTTTATGAATTAGGGAAAGAATCTTATTGTTTCCATGAAATAATTGTTATTTATTGGGTCTTTCAGATCAATGTCTATAATTATACATGACAGTATTCCTTCAAAACAGATACACCATGAAAAATGTAAATGAAGTCAGAAAAATTTCTGAATCAAGTAGACTAATTATGAATGCCTTTTAGGAAACAAATGAAGTCTTACAGGTAATAGTTGCCTTTTTTTTATGCCCCTTTTCTGGCCCAAAAAGTTAGTCAGTCAAGTTCTTTTGCCAGTGGCCCATCAAATGAAAATTTTTAGAGTTTGTAATTTGCCAAATCTTAAATATTGCTAACTTTTTTTTATAGGTGGACACAAAAGTAAGGTTTTATGTTTACATCTATGCATTTTGTTAAGGAATACTCTGTACATTTTATTTTGTAGGTCCATTTCGTGCGACACAAATCTGGAATGAAGTCATCCAGCACCTGAAGTCAAATGTGGAGATCAAAAGAAGACGTCAAAAGATGCGACTGCACAAGAACTGCTTCACAGGGGCTGATGCAGTGGATGTTGTGCTTCATTATTTACTGAAGGACCCGGATATGTTATGTGCTGACCCATCCAGGGACAAGGCAATGCGGGTACCCATAGTTTTCAATAAAATGAAAGAATAATCCATTTTATTTTTCAAACTGCACCATTCCTCCTGTAACTTGTGAACTTGCTTATAATGCTGGGTTAGGTGTAGATCCCATTATTATAACTATTAACATGAAAATAACCAAAATATTTACATGGACCTAATTTTGTTGACTGTGAAGAAAATTATAATCAAACTTTGTAACAGAGATCTTGATATATCGTTCATTTTATCATCAGAAACAGTAGATAGTAGTAAATGGAAATTTGAATTAACATTTTGAAATTCGCAACTTTTAGTAAGATCAGTGTTATATTTTGTTAAATTTTTGTTCCAGACAATATTCTTAGTAAATAACAATATTCAATAAAATTTTGATCAATGAAAATGTCACTAACATCTTCTGGAGACAGCTCTTTGATAAGCAGTTACTAAGCAAATAAGGTTTTTTCATGTCTTTTAAGTTCAGTTTACTCATCATAAGTCAATGTGTCCTTTTTTGAACATGAAGTATGTCAGTATATCAAAATTGGCAAAATCCGCAAGTGTTTCTGAGAGTACCTAATTAAGTGCCAACTGTGTTTTAATATCTGACCTGCAGAAGTATTTTTTTTTGTATTGTTGCACCAAAAAACTTAAATTAGCTTGCTCAGTCCCAAATGTGATCAAAGATAATAAGGCAACCAAGTGAAATAAAAAGCTTTGTTTCATAAATGGTGTTCATTGTGAAGTTAGTTTCAGAATTTGTAGTTAAAGTTCCAGAATTGGCACTCATTGATCTGCTCAAGGATGAGAAAAAGTTTCAATATTACTTGCAGTGAAATAATTTTCCTGATGGAACAATTAAAAAAATATGGAGATTTGATGTTGACAATTTTTCATGAAATAAATCTCCTCAGAAGGAATCTTATGATATACAGTCTTTCCACATACACATGACAGTTGTTGAAACCAGTTGTAATAATGTTAACAATCCTTTATAGCAGTGCTTTGATTGTGGGCTTGCCATTTTTCTCATTTTTAAGCTTCATTGCTGAAATGTGCAGGATGTTAGAGTTTGCCATCATCAATTTGGGCAGATGTCAGTTTCAGTTACATATATTTAGCTTTAGTGGTTGTTTTTGTTGTTTTGGGGCTTACCGCCATTGTTCAGCACAAGATAGGCTATTCATGGCGGCCAGTATTAATGGTGGAGGAAGAAACCGGGAAATCCGCGGAAAGAACCACCGACCCATGAGAAGCTACTGGCAAGCTTTCTCACATATCCACATTCACCGAATCCTAGACTTGAACCCATGCAGACAGAGGTGAGATGGCAGTGATCTGTAACAGACAGCGCTTTAGGCCACTCGGAGCCCCTTTTTTTAGCTTTAGTGAACAAAACTCAAGGCAACTTGTTACATATGTTCCCTTTAGCCCAAGAAAGAACATAAAAAACAAAAGCAAACAGACTTTTAATGAATTCCTGTAAATTTTATTTTGCCAGCAGAATTCCAGTCTCTTTGAGGGATGTTAGTTTTGTGGTTGAGTAAGTGTCAATAGGAAAAGTGAGACATCAAAATAACTTCCTGATTGATTCTCATTATCCTGAATTTGAATAATGAAGATGCTTGGACAGCTCATTCAGTGACATACTTATTAACCTCTTTGATTTAAAGGGCCAAGCTCACTTTGAGAAACTTTCTTGTAACATTGTAGTTAAGATTTTTTTTCAGTTGTGTTTATTTCCTAAATCACGTATTGAATTTTGTTCATACTTCATCCTTTGCAGGGACAAAATCATTCTGAGACACACTTATTCTTTCCATAGACCTTGTAGTTGAGGTTACATTTAAAATTTGTTACAGTTTTATTTTTAAATTTTCTAATGTTTCCTAAACCCTTTCATAAATTTGGTTTGTATTTAGGGAGATTCATTAAAACAATTTATTCTGTGGCATGCTAGCTCAGTTAATTGACCTTGAGGTTGGGTGCACACATTTGTTAGCAAAATCCATGGAGTTGTCGTGCAGGCATAGATGTTGTTTATCTCTTTAAATTTTAAAATACAAATTTGGAGAAATAGCTTATCACTTTTTATGTTTATCCTTTTGATTTTTCAGCTGTGCCAAACCTTAATGGATAAGAAAGTGTTTGAGTCTGTTATTGCTAAAGTTGGTGATGGGAAGAAGGTATTTGATGACAGTCACAGTAAGTTGTACCGATTTATTCAGACTCAGCAGGATAACTCTGAGAATGTCTCACCAAAGACCTCGGATGAGGAGAATGATACAAGTGGAGGATCGGAGGAAATTTCTGAGGATGACGAACTGCAGGTCAAAAATTTGGAAGAGGTTGAAGTTACTAAACAAGGCATCGAGGAAATGAGGTAAAGCTATCAAAGTTGTAGAAAACTTATTATTGATGCCTTTTAATTGTAATGATTGGTTACCAGCGTTTTGTTCAAAGGGAGAATATAATAAATGTGAACGTGAACTGTTTTGTTGTAGGTTCATACATGGCCAAACCCCCAGAGAGGTAAAAGTGTAATTATAACGAGATTAAGTGGCAAAAAAGTGTAATCTGAGCATAAAAAAGTAATCTATATTTTATATGCCATAATTACAGAAAACCACATGAAAAATTTGCATTTAGCTTTGCTGCTTACCTGGATCTATAGTTAAAGTTCTTGTTACAAATAGGCTAAATTGATGTGAATTAGTATAGGAATTATTAAGTTTTTTCAGTCATATAACATCCTTGAGTCACATAGATATAGTCTGTTTCTCTTAATATTTGGCACCATGTTTTCTTTTTTTTTTTCAATATTGACTGGTCTGCAACCTAAGTTATATCAAAATATAATGAATCTGTTAAATCTGGTTTCAAATTTAAAAACCAGTCTGTTTTCTTGCAAATATCATGTACAGCTACTATAAATAAAAAATAAACTTTTTGATGTATGTGGCCATATGGTTACACATCAAAATTATATCAATAGACAGGTGAACGATGGATAAATGTGCAGCAGCCTATAGTCACATGACATACCTCAAACTATGCTCAATATTCTTTGTCTCTATTGCCCCATTATGTTGTCATATATAATCATTGATGTTAATTTGGAAACATGGATATTTTTTTTACGTGACCTAAATGGGTATCATATGGCTCATATTTGTACCAGGGTATTTATTGAATGGGTGAGTACCCTTATACCTGTTGACTGCTTTAATATGAAGTTATTCAGACATTTAGTACATCTTCAAACAATATTTGACATTGATTGTGCCGGGTGGCAATGTTTTACCTTCAGCCCATTGGACTTAAGTTAAAGGCAGGTTTTTAGGTGTACTTAACACCTTTTAACTCTGTTTTAACTCAAGAACACCATATGGACTTCTTGAGTTAAACAGAGTTAAAAGGTTTACTTAACGTCAGAAATTCAGTTAGAAAGGGTTTTAAGACTTTAGAGCCATGTTAAGGGTTTATTGAACACCAACAAGACAAAGGTTAAAGACCGAGTTTAAGGTTTACTTAACAACATTAGAAATTAGGTTATGGGTTTAAACACAGCTGCCAAGTGTCCCATTTTCCTGTATTTGTCCTGTGATTTGGATTTGAGTACTTATGTATGTTTTTCTTGTTAAAATTCATTTTATAATTAAAATACATTAGTTAATAGTTTCATTGCAATTATCTGTTTAGAACAGGCACCCAATTCCATTCTGAGAGAAATGTTTTGTATGCATATAGTGATATAGAGTTTTTAAATAATATAGACTCATTGAAAATCGAGGCCATCATAACAGTAACCAACATATGGGATTGTAAAAAGCAGTAGTCGCTATCACTGTATCTCATCTACGTAATATTGGGATTAAAAAACATAGACATAGACATTAAAAAAATAGACATCGATGCTCTCATTGTGCAAACATAAGGTAAAGTAGTTCTTTTAGTAGCGCTAACACAAAAAAGACATTTTCCCTACGTTATAACACTAACTGCATATCAACTAACGTGGTTTATTTGATAACCTGTCAAAAATGTAACAAGCAATATGTTGGACAAACACTTCAACAAGTTTCTAAAAGAATGAATAATCATCGCTTTCATATTAAAAATTATAAAGATCCTCAGTTTTCGTCTAATATTTCTACACATTTTAACACCCATAATCACTGTCTACTCGATTTTTCTTTCATGCCAATAGATATTGTGCATGGAGACATGAAAAGACTTATAAAAGAGACTTATTAGATTCATAAATTAGATACACTGTATCCTAATGGTCTTAATACCAATGTATTATATAAAATTGTTTTTTCAATTGTGAAATTGTATATTTTTTATAACACTATAATTGTATGTATGACTGTTTGTCTCTTTTATTTTATTATATAGGTAATATTGAACTTCTAATCATGTCAAAAAAGAAAACAGAAAATTCAGAATTTTCTCCACCTAAGAAAAGAAAACTGAAAGGACAATTATGCCATGATGTTTAAATTTGTGAACTAAACTATCTAATAATGGACAAAACTTTTGCATTTTGTAAATTATGTAATTGTGATTTTGCTTTTGGGCATGTCGGTGCCCATGACATCAAACAGCATGTTAAAGCTGTTGAACATCAGCTTGCTGCTTCATCATCAACAACTTAGCCTGAACTTACTATTTATAAATACAAGAGAGAACCTTGCTGTAATTCATTCAAAGTTCAGTTGATTGAATTTCTTTTAGAATGAACCTTCCACTTTCAGTTACTAATGTTACTGTTGACTTGTCTCATACATTTTTTCCAGACAGTAAAATCACAAAGATTACATAAGTGCTTGAATAAAAATGGTCCAGTAATAAAATTTAGATCATTAATGAAAGATGGTACATTGGAATCAATAATGATCGGGGGAAAAAACAAGGTGTGTCTGAGTGATTGTTGCACTCTTGAACCCTCAGAATGGGCACCAGAATGGAATAAGGATGACCATTCAGAAAGTGCAGGAGTGCAACATGCATCTTAGATGTTAAATAATTAAGTTAATTTTCTTACTTTATTGATGGTTGTAAATTTATTTTAAATAGTTACATATGCAATAAAGTTTTAAAAATCAGTATTTATTACAGAAATTATGTATTTTTATCATAAGTAGTCATTTTTGTAATGGGGGATTGGCAGCATAACATGAAAGCCAATTTCTTATAATGTTCTCCTTTCTGTTTATGTTGAACAGAATGTGCATACGTTTTGGTGACTTATCTACTAAAAGTCAGTTGAAAACTAAACTTTATTTTGTGATAATTATTTTCTTCTGATACCAAAGTATCTTACTGCTTTGATTTTTTATTTGATTTTGTATTTTTTTTATTCTATTAGGATTTTATCAATAAGTATTATAAACAAAATGTTTACACTAAATGAATGGCCATAGAGCCAAGGTCATAAGGAAATAAATGAAACTATTAGAGATTTATATTTCAGTTAAGTTGTTGTTGGGCTTAACACCATTTTTCAGCACACGATAGGCTATTAATGGTGGCCAGTATTAATGGTGGAGGAAGAAACCGGGAAATCACTGGAAAGAACCACTTACCCACGTGAAGCTACTGGCAAGCTTTCTCACATATCCACATTCTCGGAATCCTAGACTCAAACTCACACAGAGGCAAGATGGCAGTGATCCGTAATGGACAGTGCTTTAGACCACTCGGCCAGGCCACTCGGAGCCCCTGTTAAGTAAATAATTATTTGTCTTTCTGAGATATTTATGTGCATATATCACCATTTGTCTTCTGTATTTACTGTTGTACATTAAAACTACTAAAGATGAGACTGCTGAATTTTTCTTTCTGTTTTCAGAATTGACCCTTCTGTAGAGCCAGACCTTATTGGAGAGGGAATTATTTGTAACCCTGTTGCCACCAGAAAATCTTCCTTCCTACAGGAGATAACACAACTACAAAAATCAGTAAAGCGGAAAAACAGCAACATTTCAGAAAGGAATTTTTCCTCCAAGCGACAAAAACTTTCAGATTCTTGGCAAGAGGGTAACAAGGATTTATCATTCGAAGGTTTGTGTGTTTGTAGCGGTCTTAGAATTTGGGGTGAAGATTGTATACAAAGTAGTCATGTTTCATCATGAGACACTAAATTGTACAAGTTTACTGTCATGGGTTATACAATTTGGCCAAATTGCAAATCACTTCTTGATTGATAATATCTGTCCGTCTATCTGTCTCACTTCAACAATAATGTTAGCACTTAGATTTCATGTGAAGTAGGGCACTGTGACTAATATTTCACATAACTCTGGCATTATTGGATATGAAGTCACATAACTCTGGCATTATTGGATATGAAGTCACATAACTCTGGCATTATTGGATATGAAGTTTCATAACTCTGGCATTATTGGATATGAAGTTTCACAACTCTGGCATTGTTGGATATGAAGTCACATTTCTCTGGCATTGTTGGATATGAAGTCATATAACTTGGTATGTAATTGTATCATGATTAATACAACCATAAGTGATGTCCTGAGTGGCCAAGTGGTCTAAAGCACTCATTGTTATCGATCATCGCCATCTCATTTATGTCTGCATGGGTTTGAGTCTCGGGTTAAGCAAATGTCGGTATGTGAGGAAGCTTTACAGTAGCTTCTCGTGGGTTGGTGGTTCTCTCGGGTTTTCCCAGGTTCGTCGTCCATAATTTATAATAGCTGTAATGTATAGCAGCCTATCTTGTGCAGAAAAATGGCATTAAACCCTACAACAACAGCAACAACTATAACAATAGCAGCAGCAACCATCAATAAAAACTAGATAGCTGTGCCCTACTTTAATGGTTTAGTGATTTTATCTCAACTTTGCATGGAGCTCAGTTTCTGTAGATTAAGGTTTCTATTTAGGTCATTTTTCTACTACTGTTGCTCATAGTCACAGTGTTGGTAGTGAGAAGTGTTAATCCATTGTCCAGAGGAACAACAAAGTCTTCAAAGATTGACATCCTTTGAATAATACCAAATCTGTGGGTTGAAATCGAGCCACACAAATATGGCAGTTTTCTTGTATTGAAATTGCTTCAATGAAGTCTTAAAAATTCATTTCTTACAATTGTACAGAAATAAACAAGAATGCTAATATATTCATTCAGCATTCTTGCTCTTGTCTTGGAAATTTTATATAAATAAATAAATCATAAACCGCTCCGGTGGCCTAATGGCTAGAGCGTCCGCCTAGGATGTAGGAGGTCGTGGGTTCGATCCCCGGTCGAGTCATACCAAAGACTTACAAAAATGGTACTAACAGCTTCTTCGCTTGAAGCTCAGCATTAAGAGGTTAGTGTTAGGACTGGTCGGCCTGGTGTCAGAACAATGTGACTGGGTACGACATCATGCTACATGTCTGCGGCATGATGCCTCAGTGCTAGACATCACTTTAAAGTACCACACTGCAGACATCGTAGCAATATGACTGAAAAATTGTTAAAAGCTACGTTAAAAATCATAATTACATCAAATACATCATAATGGACAGTATTGTGAAGCACTGTGAAATGAACAAGCCATTAAATTCAAACCATAGTTAACAATAATCATTTCAATAATATCTTGATGTAGTCTTAGATGGAGGGTATTTTTTGGTTCCTTCATAATGTGCATGTCATTGTTTGGAATGAATATAAATAGATTTGGAGATAATATGAATTCCATATTTTTAGGGTAATTGTTTTGTGTTTTAATACTGAGATGACTCTTACCAAATCTTTCACAGAGATTGAAGACATTTGGAGAGAAGTGGCCTTGCGACAGCTCTTGACAATTGTCGATCTTCCATTTCTGGACAGCATTCTAAATGAGGATAAACAAAAGAGACATTCCCGACAGTTTTCATCTAATTTTATTTCAAATGAGGTTGCTAAACACTGTTCATTACCATGCATTGGTGCGAAAGATATCTCAGACCCCTATATGAGGACTGCAGTGGACTGTATGCAAAATTTTTCCAGATCTTCTGGATTACAGGATGAGGTTCAAGATTTTTCAAGGTACTCAGATTCAAAATCAAAGCTTGAAGCTTATTCTGTGATATGTGAATATTACAGCCAGCAGTCAGAACCATTATTACAAGAACGCTATTTGGACTTGATGATTGCAATATTAAATCTGGTGATACAGGAGAAGAATGAAGCCGCTGTGAAGGCTTTACAGCTTTCAGTTGTGCTGTTGTCCCATAACACCAAAGTGGAACTTCATTGTCTTCTAAAGTATATGGCCACAGCAGCTGAGGATAATGAACTACAACTGGATACTGAGGTAAAGTGGAGAGTGTAGGGACATAAGATGTATGTATCACTCAGTATTGTTCTGTTTTGTGTGGGTTTTAATGGCACTTTTAACAAATTATTGGCCATGTCATGTTGTGGAAATGGAGATAAGTGCCTTTTCAATGACACATTTAGTTAGCTGAATATGAGTCTGACACTGAACCAACTGGGTCACTATGGTCCCATTGCATCATTCAGAAATTCCTAACAGCTGTATAATTAGTATCTTGGAGATTATCTGATCTGTAATTTAAATAAACCATATGACATACAAATATGTAAGAACCTTTCATACATTAATATCCTGTGTATGAGAAACTTTCATACATTGATATTCCTTGTATGCAAAATTTGTGTCCAATGGTATTTTGTGAAATCATTTTTTTCTCATGGAATCATGGATTCATGACTTCAACAAATATTGTATTCATCTAAATCTTCACTGCAAGTACTTATGAAAACTTTAGTACCCATATGGCAGTCTGCTTGAAAATTTTAGTACCTAGGGCAGTCTGTTTGAAAACTTTAGTATCCATAGGACAGTCTGTTTGAAAACTTTAGTACCCTTAGGGCAGTCTGCTTGAAAACTTTAGTACCCATAGTGCAGTCTGCTTGAAAACTTAATACCTAGGGCAGTCTGCTTGAAAACTTTAGTACCCATAGTGCAGTCTGCTTGAATACTTTAGTATCCATAGGGCAGTCTGCTTGAAAACTTGTGGAATTACATTTTGGGGTTGCCTAGCCATTTTAATTTTAAGGGCAGAAATCATTTTGGAATTAATTGCAGAAGGTGAAAATTTGAATTATGACCATTAAAAAGTAACTACAATTTTTCATAATATTTATAGATGTTTCTGCTATGACTCTTATCAGCTGCTTTATCCTCAGGCCAGCAGTTGAAATTCATGATATGGAACTCTCTAAACCATATATATACTGGCTGGCCTCGTTTTCACAGCTATAGGACTTAACACTGTCATTTTCTTCCATTGATAAAGCTAATAGGTCAGAATACTTTGGCCCCTCTAACTTCAGATTGGGCCCCTCTTGTATTCTAAGTGATGTGCTCATTGTGCGTGTTGAGGGGAAAAAAATAAATTTGTGTGAAAAAGTACCAATCACACTGAAATGCCAAAATGTATTTTCAAGATGTTGAAAGACTATTAAATTATTAATATGTTATCATCATTTATGCCTCTTAGCCTTATAAAGATTGCCTACCTATAACGTACTTTAGTTTATAATATATGGTTTTTAGTTTTTCAAAACAATTTCTTATGTCAATTCACTGTTAAAGTATAAATCAGATAATTTTAGAAACCAATCCCTCCAGATCATCTTTATCGCCCTTTTTCATTTGACAAAACACAATTAGCAATGTTTGACATAGATAACATAACTAGATTCGATTCAGAGTCATTTCATATTGTCAGTACAGATGGTATGGCTATTGTAACAATATTATGCAAAGTGCTAAGATTCTAAGATGACCAATAAGAACAATTGTACTGGGACCATCTCAGTGGAGTCCCCAGATATCTTTGCTATGCATGTAGAAAGTTATACATCAACAATCACTTTTAAACTGAAAATCTGGAGCTTTCTACATTTAAAATTTGAGCAAAACAGAAACAGTACAACTTTTTAAAGGGCTCAGGATATTAAAAATACATTTTTGTTTTACACAAGCCAGTCATTCAAATACAGCTTGACTTCTCCTAACCCAATTCATTTTAGACTAGGTTAGTGCCAGTTTTTTTCCTGTGAATAGAGAAAAAAGATGTATAGTGAAGGTTATATTTTAATGCAAAATATAACAGACCAACACTTTTCCTTTCATAACCATATATTGCAGGTGGCAGGAACATAAATACCTCTGTATTCACCTGTTAAACGAGTCATAATCACCTACTTTGTAGTCGGTTATTTCTTTCTAACAAATGTAGTATATGTTTATTCCAGTCAAATGTCTTTCACCTTTTTCAGTGAACCTCATAGATTTTAATTTTTTTTAGTCTGATTCCACCATATATTAATTTTGCAATTTTGCTCAAATTACCACAGAATACTCAAATACGATTTGTACTCTGTTCATGTTAACTCCGGTGGGTTGCAAGGCAGTTGGTCAGTATACATGTACATTTATAGAGGTGTTATAGGGGACTCAAAAGTTTGATGGTCACTCAAAAAAGTTATCTTTATTTTCAGAGCTAGCATTTACATAATAAGGTTTAGCCATTATAATTTAATTTCTCTCAAGTCAATAACCACATTTCATGGAACCCTGTCTTACCATTTAAAATTCTTCTTGCAGGGTTTGATTACTGTATACAGTTGGGTAAACTAGATTCACTAGAATTTATATTAATCTTGAGAAAAGAGAACATTTCATCTGTGAGACCTCATTCTCTGCAGACATTAGAGCCTTTCGTTTATGTGTTTGTATATGCCTTTTTTTGGTTAAAATATTCAATATTTTTTGTCACAGGAAGACAATGAGACAGTTTTGCTCCTGACCTTCACAGACAAGATCCTGAAGCATAAATTAATTGCTCATAGCTTGGCTACTGTACTAATTGCCTTCCTAATGCACCATGTGGACAAGATATTCACTGTTCCAGATCAGCTAAGAGAGGCAGTCAATACAACCATTCAGCAGGACAAGGAGGGAGATATTTCCCTGGTTCAAGGTTGGTATTTTTCTCCTAACGCAGTAATGTTTGTTTCAGTGTTCGTTATTTGTCATGGATGTTGTTAAATCATGCATGGGCTTTATTGAGGGTTAGCTTATGTACTCTGCACCTCTTGGACCCAGTCTTAATTTCCACTATTGTCAGAGAAATATTAGATTTTGATCCTGATTTATCATGCTTGCAGTACCTCTAGATAATAGGAACTGTGTTTTATGGCCTTTGTAAGTGTTTAGTGTGTTGTGATTGTTATTCATTTCAGGAGCATTGTTGGCATTAACATAAGTTTTAGTTTAAAATTTTCTTTCATGATTCAAGGTCCCAAACCCTGGGAGGGATAGCTAGCATACATGAACTGTGGAGTCAGTGAGGACTTTCCTTTGACATTCATGCATCCCAACTCTCCTTTTGGTCAGGGGTGGTCATTAAAATATTGGTTAAGTTTTCAGCTCCATGGTTACAAGTGCCAAACTCAGAATAATAGCTATCATAATGGACTGTAGAGCCATTAAGCATTTTCCTTATACATACACCCCATCATTACATTTTGCTGTTTCTGTGCTGGAGTCGGCAGAGATTAAAAAATTAAATTAAACTGATATATTTTATTGCTGCATAAATAAATAAAGTGCATGCATAAAGTTAATATTGTCTTTTAAGAACTACTGTCATTGCACAAAGCTCCATGCTCAAATCATTCTAAATTATCTCACCTACAACACAGTTAAATATTTTTCAATCCAGACTAATTTCTTCTTCAGATACATTACTTGATCAAAATACATTGTAACAGTGATTCTTAACCTTTCATAATGGCGACCTAGGTTTCGGATTAGGTTTATGCGTTGGCCTTACTGCACATTAAATGCACATAATAGCTTGGTGACCCAATTTTTGGGTCACAGGCCAATCCAGCAGAAGTAACTTGTAAGCCAAAATAATGTAGACAATATGTAAATGTGTAGCCTGGCATATGTCCTGCTTTAAGATTTACATGTAGTCAATACAGGTAGAGTCTTGGAGCTTCAATATAAATACTTACAATATGGATGCTAAAATATTGATTCTAATTAAAGTTACCTGTAGGAAAGGCAAAGTGTTATGTAAATGCAGGAAACTTCAATTATAATAACTAACAAAATGGATGCTAAAATGAAATTATATATAGAAAACTTACCTGAGTTTTCTGTAGCGCACACAATACATGCACATTAAGTAAATCTACAGCAGTGAAGTTTCACTGTTAATGCTTAGGAAGTTTATGCTATAATATCAGTTGTAATAAAGTTACCTGTAGGTTTCTTCTTCCTCCATTAATACTGGTCGCCATGAATAGCCTATTGTGTGCTGAAAAATGGCGCTAAGCCCAACAACAACAAAAAAAAACAAAAACAATTGTAATACAGTTACTTTTATGAAGGACCAAACATTGGTCTATGCTGGTAAAATCAGTAAAGCATCACATATATAAATACAAAGTGGACATTAGTTTAGAAATCTTAAATGTATGTATTGGACAACAGTGGAGATTATACAGCTATTGTACAGGTTTTTGTATGTAACACAACAGAGACCAGCACATAGTTCAGTATGGTGATAGCAATGAGAAGAGACACACTAGCGACCAAGCAGGTACATACCAATGGTGTCTAAATTATGTAAACAGTCAGCTGATGATGCTAGGAAGACAGAACATTGTTGTCAAAGAAAAATAGTTGTGTTTTATATATGGAGTATACTTCCTTTTAAAGTGAAGACTTCTCCATAATGAAATTAAGGTAGAAAACATAAAGAAAACTGGCATTGGATTGTCTGTGTCTGTGGAAATGAAGTATTTGGAGGATTTGGAGCCAGTTCCTGTATTAAAGGGAAACTATCTAATTGTCACTTAGGTGGGCAGATATCTTTTAGCTTTTTAGCTAAAAATGTTTAGGCTGGGAGAGTTGGATTTACAAGGTATTAGTTGTTCTTCAAAGGTAGTATTACAGTATCTAGTATTAACTATTGAAGAAACAATTTTTTTGAAAAAACTGGTTTCCTAAAGTTCGTAAAATTACCTTAGTAGATTGTTCTCAGAAATAGATTCATTGTTAGTACTATATTTGTTGTGGATCAAATTGTTTACAGGTAAAAGGAGTCCTGGGTGAAGAACTTAGTATTCAAGACAAGATGATAACATTTATGACCATATTTGTTCATCTGATTTTAATGCCATTAGTCTGATATATCAGCTCTCCCAAACCTATGTTGATGTTGATGAACAAATTTTGGGAATGATGTCAGCAGTTCATTAAAATTTTGCTACATACAAATCTGTCTGGAGTACACCAGTGAAAAGTAGAGGCACTGACTGGTATTTGGTAACAGCCGTATATTTATTTGGTAACTGCTGTATGTGTGTGCGAAATTCAAAATGGCTACATGACATAGGTTGTGTTATTCCATGTGGGTTTACAAGTTGTCCAACATGATTTTTGATTCCGAAATGTTATCTACATATCACCAAAAGGATCCTTCAAGTAAAGGCAGCTCAAGAGATGTTAGAAATATTAATTAATGTCTGAAATGTATATTGATTCATTATGGACAGATTTGTCTACAAACAATTGCTCGATTTTATGAATAGGTGATATGAGACCCACAAATCATTTATCAGTATTAACATAGATTTGAGGACTGATTTATCTGACTATATTGCCATTGAACTGTTGGATATATATCATCTGCCATACATCCATTACTGTGTACTGTTCCCATCTTTACTTTAATTTAAATTCTTGTAAAGTCTCTATAATTTTGAACAAATTTTGTAAGAGTAGTCTGTTGTCAGCTACATTCAGACCACACAGATGAAACATATATGAAGTCCAATATTACTGCATTTTTCCATCTTTTTTGACCATGAACATCCTGTAGTCATTAATTCATCAGTTTTAGAATACTACCAGATTTGCATCAGTTTACTTATAGAAACTGAAGCCATCACAAAGAAATTGTCATCTCTGTTTAGCTCCATTCATTGGACTAGAGTTACATCAAAGATGTAAAACCAATTTGCTATCATTTACTCACCGTAATCAAACATACCATAATCATCATCACTCAGTCAATATAGATGAATTAGGACAAAGTAAAAAAAAAATGTGTTCTGGTCAGCTGTACTTCCACATTTCCCATTGCTAACCCTCGCAATTTTCCCTCATGATACAAAATATAAATCACAAAACAAATTCACATTAAGTACATATAATGTTCTTTTTTTTAAATAATCCGGCCCAAATGTTAAAACCAGATATTTTATTGGCCTCGTATCTACAAAGGTGGGGATATAACACTCAAAACCAACAAATTTTTGGGGATATAACACTCAAAACCAACCAATTTGTTTTGACCTCGTATCTACAAAGGTGGGGATATAACACTCTACTCAAAACCAACCAATTTGTTTTGGCTAAAGATTTGACACAAATCATTTGGGCATAAAGTTCTATAAATATTGTTGAAGTAAACTTTAAAATGTGTCCAAAAAAATTAATGGAAGTATGCCCAGACCTGTTTACCCGACCGTATTTGTACGGAATAAAGCCCATCCGTACGGTCATATGGTCATTGAACTGAAAATATGATTTGAGGTTGCATTTATTTATTACTTTTTAAAATTAATTTTTTAAGCCTTTTTTTTTTCGTTTCATTGCGTTGTATCGTCTCTTCGGTCCGCATCCGCATTTTGTGCCACATTACTTATTTTGAAATTCTCAACATCCGGTTGTTTAAACAAAGGAAAATGCCGCCGACAAGAAAGTTTCAGCACGAAACTGATGATGAAAATGGAAAGTCTAACACAGAAAGCAGCATTTTCTACCAGTTTATTCTACTCTGGCTATGCCTTAAACCATCATCAAAAGGAAAACATTTTGTGCATTGCACTGTTTGCAACTTAGACTTTTCCTGTGCACATGGTGGAAGGAATGACTGTTTATGGCATGTGGAATCGGAAAATCATACAAAATTGAAATCATTAGTGAATGGAAATAGAAACATTTTGTCAATGATGAAAGAAAGTCAGTGATCAAAACATACTTCAAAAACAAATAACACGTGCTGAGGTGATTCTATGTGAGTTGATCACAAATATGAATTTGTCATTGAGTACAGCTGACAAGTTAACAGAAGCAATGAAAAAAAATTTATTAACCTTATTTCCATTCTAGTAAATATTGACAAAGATGATACTAGATTTTATCAGATAAATAAGATTGCCTTCACCTATCTAGATAAACTTATTATTTTCTAAGTGGATGGGTGGTAACAATGTCATAAATGTTTTATATCAAGTCGTCCTTAACCATGTAAAATAGAGAATTGGCTTTAATTAAAATGTATGGATATGTGTGAAGCTGAGAAAACAGAATTTCTAGAGAAAGTAATGGAGGTAAAAAACAATAAATTTGGTTATGTTGTATTTTTTTGTGGTATTTATCACTATAATATGAACAGGATGTTTAAGTCAGTGGTGTTCAATTTCTGCATATTTGTGCCTTAAAACACAGAACTAACTGAATACCAGCGTCTTTGCAAACTAAGAGTTATTTACGCAATATTGTATAGTCATTATGTCGTGTAATACTACATAATGATAATTATAGTATATTTGATAGTATCTCCTATTTGTGTGCTGAAAATACTGACTGCGGTCTGAAAATACTGATAGGCATTGCTTAAAATACTGACAGGAAAATTTATGGGTAAACAGGTCTGTATGCCATATCACAATGGCCATTTGCTCTGGCTGAATTTATTGATGAGGCTTGTGTTTCAGTTTGGCAGTTGCAATTTACTCTATGCATTTGGTATTTTTTATTTCAAGCTCATTAGACTTACTGAACATATTTAATTTCAGATCCAACATTCTGCAATCAGGTCTCGCAAACAAAGTATCAGCGGCAGAGCCAGGAGTGTACACAAAAAGGTCTAGTCCTGATGATGAATTACATACTTGATGCTACAAATATCAGCCTAAAAGAGAAAAAACAAAGGCTGCGACATTTTCAGAAATACCATCCCCACCTCTACTCTAAACACTTCTCGGGAATGATTTGACAGAATGGTGTCAACTTCGATACAAAAGATAGTGCAATTTGGGGATTTGTATATAAATTTTTCGCATGCAAGAAACATAAAATCAGTGAGAAAATGGTTGCTTTCCTATTTGTAAAGAAAACTCAAATCCAAAAAGAGGATTTCAGAACAATGTATTAGAGTAAACTTATGTATCATGAGTCACCAAAACAAAACTCAAAACCAACCAATTTGTTTTGGCCTCATATCTACAAAGGTGGGGATATAACACTCTACTCAAAACCAACCAATTTGTTTTGGCCAAAGATTTGACACAAATCATTTGGGCATAAAGTTCTATAAATATTGTTGAAGTAAACTTTAAAATGTGTCCAAAAAAATTAATGGAACTATGCCATATCACAATGGCCATTTGCTCTGGCTTAATTTATTGATGAGGCTTTTGTTTCAGTTTGGCAGTTGCAATTTACTCTATGCATCTTGTATTTTTTATTTCAAGCTCATTAGACTTACTGAACATATTTAATTTCAGATCCAACATTCTGCAATCAGGTCTCGCAAACAGAGTATCAGCGGCAGAGCCAGGAGTGTACTCAGAAAGGTCTAGTCCTGATGATGAATTACATACTGGATGCTACAAATATCAGCCTAAAAGAGAAAAAACAAAAGCTGCGACATTTTCAGAAATACCATCCCCACCTCTACTCTAAACACTTCTCAGGAATGATTTGACAGAATGGTATCAACTCCGATACAGAAAGAGATAGTGCAATTTGAGGATTTATATATAAATTTTTCGCATGCAAGAAACATAAAATTAGTGAGAAAATGGTTGCTTTCCTATTTGTAAAGAAAACTCAAATCCAAAAAGAGGATTTCAGACCAATGTATTAGGGTAAACTTATGTATCATGAGTCACCATTCCATTACCAGTATTCCTTGATATTGTTACGGTATGCTAATTATTTACATTGGTAAAGAAAGTCATCTAAAGTGAATAACCCTGATAAATTTATTTCTGTTGGTCTTGCAAATTGTCAATCAATTCATTCATTGAGTGTCTTTCAATTTTTTTCATAAATACAAAATATTCTACAATTCATTGATTTTATAAAGCATATCTGAGAAGTCTGTTCTTGTATAGGACCTTTATTATTGCTCTAAATTGATTCATTAAAGAGAGGTTTTGTCGAAAAGAATAAAAACTAAATCAGTGATCCTTGTACAGGTTTTCTACCGAATTCATTGCTATTTTGGAAATATTCGTTGTGTTAGATGTGCTGATATAGAAAACCATTATACAGGCATTTGAATACAATATCTGCTTAATTTTCCAATTGATTCAAATGTGATAGTAGAATAAAGTTGCATTTTGTTGGTGCTATTAATTAGAGAGTAGAAGGCAAGGCAAGAAGCTAGCAGGTGCTGGAGTTTCTGTGGGTTGGTTTTTATTATCATGAAATAAATGATCTCATACATTTTGTTACATGTAAAATTACTTGTTATGTCAGTTGCAATATTATTCTATCCATTTTTATTGCTTAATTAGTTTTATGTATTTTCTGAAATATCAGTCAACTTCCAATTTGTAACACATTTATATCAGACTTAAATGATAATATTCTCTCAAAATGACTATTTTCATGAGTACTTTTTACACTTAACATAAACCTGTATATTTCTTTTTAAATTTGTTGTCTCAAACTCAATAATGATCTCATTTACATTTTAATATTTTTTTATTCTAGAAAAAAGCATATTTGCAACATTCTTTAAAGACAAATCTTACATTGTTTTATTATGTGTTTTTCAGCCAAAGTGTTTAGTAGCTACATTAAATATTTTCATAGAAATATCTGCTTATTTTAAAAACCCTATACAAACATTGATAAATTTACTAATAATTTAAATTCTCTTTTCCTGCCAAGTTACAGATACAATATCTGTTCTGATTCCTTGGGACTAGACTCAGCATTTTCATGACAGTTGTTAGAAAAAAGATAAAGGAGCTAAAAACCTAGTGAGTCTAAAAGAATTTTGTAAGTTGGCAGTTAAGTAGATAATTCTGAAAATTAATTTCTATAATAAAGTACAGAAATATTTTCTAACTACACTCAGAAATTTTGATAAATTGTGATGTATTTATTGTAAATATGAAAAAAGAGTTACATTGGTGTGAGTATGTTTTGCAATAAAGCATAAAATTAAATGAACAAATTTGAGTCTGCTTTCATTTTACTAAGCAGACATTAAATCTTCTTAAATACTCTACAGAGTAATTTTTCTTGATATCATATATAATTTTATGCTTCTTTCTCAGTAAGTTTTTGTATTTTGTGTTTGTTTTTCATGTCTCACACCATTCCAGCAAGTGTACAGAAATAATCTAATCATTTAACATTGTCTTTTGTAAAGAGTATAATCAGCCTTCTACATATTGTATACTCCATGTGGTTAACATTTGCACAAAACATGTAAATAAAGGCTGTGTACTTTTTACTATAAGCATTGATGAAAAACTTTTAAATATGAAGAAGGCCTGATTACATTAAAAATATGTAGAAATAATATGTAGAGAAATTGGCTTCCTGCATCTTGTGTATTAGTGGCCATCAAAGTTTTGTTTATGACTAAAGCATATGTGTTAGGTTACAAGTTTTTACATTGATGCTTAACACTTGTACAAGAGGCCAGTTATCTATAACCCTTATGAGAAATGCTGCATGCTCAACTCACTACATGTACATTTATGTGTAAAATAAATTATTATATAATTGAATAACCTTCATCTCACTTTCTTTCATGCTTTGTTTTCCTTTTCTCTTCTAGCTTTCATTTCTTTCAGGAGAAACAATTGTATATAGCAGTATATATGTTGTACATTGAATGCTAATATCTTTATTAAATACATATCAAGATATATTGGATTGTGATTTTTTGAAAAACATTATTTTGACAAATATTAGCAAGAATTCCTATAAAATTACAAGGAAAATGTTTTAAAGAAAGTAAACAATATGTTAATCTTCAAGTATCAACAGCAAAAAAGGATTTGGATCTTTTTATCGACTTGTGTTTGAACAATTTATATTATTGTTGATTACATTTAACAGACTAACTAGCCAGCACAAAATTGTTTTTAAAAAATCTTTTTCTGCTCGCAATGCAGCACTCTTTCTACCTATGTATGCATGAATTACCTTATCATTTGCTCTTATTGGCTGAAAAAAATAGCCTTAGAAATTTGTGTTAGCAAATAAAATCTTGTATGAACACTCCACCATTTCCCATGAAGTTTGGTCATTGTAAATATTTTCCTGCTTATTAAATTTTAAATTTGTCAAAGAACTTAGTTTTGTCATGATTAAATATGAATAGTTATGAAACTTGGTGAAGTAATGCATGAAAAGAAAACAAGAAGCCACTCACAATATTATTCTTTCTGATAGTGATTAACTTTAATAATTTTCATTTCATTTTAGTTGCTGCTGTATTTGTGAACTAAAACTCAGAACTAACTTATGGCACTGCCTTTTGTAGAAAGTTAATCCTTCATGAAGTATTAATCCTTAAGAAAGCTAATAATAAAAGCAACATGCAATATGTCACTTCTTGATTACCAGTTTATGTACATAGGAGAGGGATGACACTTAAGTAAAAATTTTAGTTATGGTAATAATTTGTGACTAATTAAAAGTATGACTAATTAAAAATAGATTAATGTGACTTAACTATTGGGTTCCAGAACATTTGTAAACTTTTAATGTTCAAATTTTAAAACTCAAAGTGAGGACTGGAATATTTGTTAAGAAAAACAATAATAATTCCATAGCAAATATTTGCAGTATGATCCGAGTTTCATATGGAATTTAATTTAAAGCTGAAATATTTTGAAGATGTAAAACTAAATGCTTTGTAACAAAATCGGTATACATGTTCAATCTGCTCATGTCGTGCAATTTAAAAACTTAGTCCTGATATTATTATTCACACCTGACATGCATTTGGATTAGTTAGCACTCCACCAGAAATGGTTGACATGTAGAATGAGGAGGTTATTTGTCACCTCTAATGAACATTTGCATTACCATTTTTGTGTGTCATTGGAAATACATCTGTCTTTCAGTCATTCATCAGATGGGCAGTATGATCTTAAATATGAATGGTACAAACCCTCACATTCTGTGTTACCTTTAAAGTTTTATTTGTTTTATTTATAGTCTGTTTCACTATTAAATATACTAACTTGGCCTTGTATTAAAAGTTATTAAAAGAAAAAAAGAAATTAATTTTAAAATTTTTTGGAGTAGTAAACACCAAAATTCAAGGTAAAATTATGTACCCTGGAATCCTCTCCATTGTCAATGGAATTTGCTGGAACATTTTTAACACATGCTTGTTCATTCTTTTAAAACCAGGAAATTCGTGTACATTAAGTGCAGTTTTGGGATCCTTGCATCAACTTGAAAAAACACAAATGTATAAAAAGTTCATAACGACCTATTCGAAAGCTGTGTGACTTAATTGACTGGTAAGCAGTTTTGCACTCTTTGGCAAAAGGACACATCTTATTGGCCGATGTGGTCATAATCCTTTAGGCAGTTTTGATTTTGACTTGATGATTACCTTCACATGCTTTTTACTTTATCAGGTTATTTGAGAATATCTAATATTAAAAATTTGATTAGTAGCAGTAGTAAGGTTTAAAAATTAGAAATGGTATTTATGCTTACTTGTAAGTCCAACTGCAAGGTACATAGACCCAGATCTGCCATTGCATAAGGTACAGGATGATCTAGACCTATGCAGCTTGTTAGAGGTAGTCACTATAACAAAGAATATCTTCAAGCATATTATGTGATTGCATATCAGGGTCAATGTTGTTTGTAGTTGGTCTTAACCTACAAGCACTTGTTCTTCTCTTTCTGGTATGTCATGTCTTGTGTTATATTTTGTGCCATATTTTCAGGAAAGATATTGTTCACACATTTAGAGATTCATCACTATGTGTTGCACAGAACTAATTACTGCATAATTGTGATTTATTCTGGATTCCTTAGAGTTTTCTTGCTAGAAAAAAAAATTCTGTTTTCTACTCTTTTCTTAAGTTAGTTCAGAAATACTGCACAGAGAAGAATACATAACAATCATGAGATAACTGGTTCCATGGAAACCACCTACATGTATTTGATAGCTACAGTATCATATTGTGATGTAATTTGTGATATAATTTGTATATTATGTATATATTATATGTCACATATTTATTATCAGTGGTGACATTAACATTGAGCCAGTTTTCCCCTTTGATACATAATTTTACATACACGTACCTATTATATTCTCTATATTTAATGCACCATAATTTGTACAATTTTTTAAAACTATTTGTCGAAAGATAGTGGGAGATGCATCAGATATGTTGTTAATAAAGACAGAAGTTATTTTATTTTGTTTATATTTATTTTTACCCATATTTGTATTTGTGAAATGTTTTTATATACCCAGTATCAAATGCTGAAGTGAAGTTGCTGAGTGGTCTAAAGTGCTTGTCTTTACCAATCACGGTCATTTCACCTTTGTCCACATGGGTTTGAGCCTCGGTCTCAGCCAGTGTGGGTGTGTGAGAAAGCTTATAAGTAGCTTCCTGTGGGTCGGTGGTTCTTACTGGGGTTCTTCATGCACCAGACATAAAGTCTGTGAGGCACTGCCTATCTTGCACTGAGAAACTCCAAAACAACAACCAAAATAAAATGTTGAAGCAACATGTATATTGTTACACTACAGTCAAACCGACTTATCTAGACAACCCGCTTATGTTGAATGTTTTAATCCAGTCTCGAAAGAATCCATTGTTATGCTATTTTTTGCCTGCTTATCTCGACCTCAGTTTTGTTGGGCATAAGTTTCAGTTTGAAGTAACGGAGACCCGCTTAATTCGACGAAATGCATCTTTTTATCATCAATCTCACTAAAATTATAAATTAAATAAAAACTGGTCAGCAAAAGCGATCGATTTTCACTCAAAAGTTTTGGTCAATTATGACAGTAGTCACGTTTATTTCATAATTTTCTATTTTTGGTTCGTAAGAGTAGCTTAATCGATTAGCTCATTAAGAATATGATGTTCAAAATGACAGGAGTTGAAGCATCTTGGATTTTCAGATTTTCCTATTATTAATGGCTTGATCTTGTTACTTCCGTCCATATTTCCGACCAAAAGCAAAGTTACTCTCTCTCTATTTGGATTTTTTCTTCCATGGCATTTGTTTCCTTTGAAGTCTAATGTCTTGTTAGGCAGACATTGCAAAACTAACCCCATCTTATCAGCATTGTATATATCGCATGGCTTGAACTTTTCTATGATTTTTGGCAAAACTTCTCTTTATGACATTTCTTAATAGCCACATCTGAAACAGATGCACTCTCTCCACAAACAGTTTTAAAACATATTATTGTGCTGTTTGAATTTATCTAGTCAACCATGTGATGCTTTCCAAGTTTCATGTCCCAGGTCTTTTGCAAATTTCTCAGCCTGTTGCTGGATACGAGGGCCATCTATTTTCGGCACAGACATTTTTAAACCATTGTAGTGTTGCCTCTTTGACATCATCGAACTTTGTGGCATGAATTTTCTTTCTATCAGGACCAAACTGTCCAAGTTCATAAGTGGTTTTGATTTTATCAGCATTTTTCTTCCAGCCTGAAATAGTGTTTGATAGAATTTTGTACTTTTTTTCTAAATCAGCACACTTTTCGCCTTTTTCAAATTGTAGCAAAATTTCATACTTCAGTTCAATGTTTTGTTTTGAAAGCTTTCTCTTTTGGAACATTTTTTTTCTCTCTTTATGGAACAGCTTTTACATATACTTGTCAACATAAAATAAACAACAGATTTACTACTAGGCAGAATATCATCCTTTATATATATATATATATATATATATATATATATATATATATATATATATATATATATATATTTGCCCATCTATTTGCACGCGAATGACTAATCTCTAATCTCAAGCACTTGGCTTCTATACAAGGCAGTCAAGGCCCTATAATTTAGTTCTCAGGCATGAGGTCTTAATTTTATTTTGTTTTCTTATTTGTAATATCTCTTCTTTAGGTCTGGCAGAAAAATTGGCTTCCATTGTTTTAAATTATTTTCAAAATTCCTGTGAATACCATTAAAGGAGAATCAAAGTTGGCTAAAAAAAAAGCCAGATAGAAGTTAATCTAACTCACAATTCACGCTCAGTTAATATTGTTTACATCAAGGAAAAGAGAAGCAAATTAGATGCATGTTCTTTAAATGATTTCATATTACTTGCAACTGATTAAAAATTTATTTGGTCCTGTCTGTTCATCCAAATATCAATCAGTTCATCAATTCTGAGGAAGCTGTTTTTTAAATTTGATCTATATTTGAAGAATTTTATTCTTTTTTTTATGAACATTGTACAGAATTTAACATCTTTAATCTTTTATCTTTATCTGAAAGGGTTTATCTTAACTTATTTTGTAACTCTGTATATTTATTTTATAATTTGTAGTACTTAATGTCTATATTTATTTGGAAGGATTTAGCTTTTTGGGTTTGTGTGCAATTCTTTACCAATAATATTTTTAGAACATTTATCTTCAGTCAGCATGATATAGTCATTTTTGTGCTTATGTGCCATTAAACCCTAATTAATATATATATCAAAACATGAAGGACCACTCTGGTGGCCTAGTGGTTAGAGTGTCTGCCTCGGATGCGTATGATATGGTCCTTTATTCGTCATGCCTTGGCCTTCTGGAATCTGAGCATTTATATTTTTAACTTTCCAAATGCCATCAGACCATTTTCAACCAAACTTGGCAGAGCACATCATGGCAGAAAGGAAGAATATGTGACCATAGATGAAAAAAAACTTTTAATGACTTGTTCAGAGGTACTAAATAGTAAAACTGACAAAACTTAATAGAAATCATCCTGCCATGGGGAACTTTCAAGTTGATACAAATCATGGTAGACGTTATTTAAAATAAAAAAAATCTATCCATTTTCTATCAACACTTTCTGTATTGTGCTCATGTCTGTCTTCTAAAAGCATATACATCTATGCACCTTATCATTAACTCTCAGGCATTTGTCCCTAGGTCCTAAGCAACAGCTTGGAGTGGTTTTCGTAGTCCCTGTTGTTACCAGGATGTATCAGTGGGACCAGTAGGAAAAAGAGAAAGTCAGAACTGCTAATTTGTGTAGCAGTCACCCTGAGTATTGTCCAACGCACTAGTCCAATCAACATGGTACACATGAACATAGGAACACGTTAATATGAAGTGCTATTTAGATTCGTTAGTTGCAGGCAGCACAAAACATGGGTAATTAACAGTCCTGGATGGACTTGAAACATTGGCTTGTTACATGTGCACAAAATTAAACTGATACAGGATTTTAAGTCATAACTAAAATGACTTGCACTATGGTAGGGACTAATACAACACAGTGGTAGATTGCAGTATGATATGGACTAATACAACATGGTAAATTGCAGTATGTTATGGACTAATACAACATGGTAAATTGCAATATGATATGGACTAATTATAAAACACTGGTAAATTGCAGTATGATATGGACTAATACAACATGGTAAATTGCAATATGATATGGACTAATACAACAGTAAATTGCAATATGATATGGACTAATACAACATGGTAAATTGCAGCATGATATGGACTAATTATAAAACACTGGTAAATTACAGTATGATATGGACTAATACAACACAGTGGTAAATTGCAGTATGATATGATCTAATACAACATGGTAAATTGCAGTATGATATGGACTAATACAACACTGTAAATTGCAGTATGACGTGGACTAATACAACAGTGGTAAATTGCAGTATGATATGGACTAATTTTACAACACTGGTAAATTGCAGTATGATATGGACTAATACAACACAGTGGTAAATTGCAGTATGATATGGACTAATACAATATGGTAAATTGCAGTATGATATGGACTAATACCACACAGTGGAAAATGCAGTATGATATGGACTAATACAACACAGTGGTAAACTGCAGTATGATATAGACTAATACAACACAGTCGAGAATTCCTGAAATACCTAAAATACAATTTAACTACTTGCCTCCAGAGTACAGAAAAAAATTATGCTAAATTTTGTTACATATGTGTGATTAAATTGCTTGTGTGTAAGGTTTAAAATTATTTTTATTTCATTTTTGTTTCATTGTATTTAATTGCAATGAATATTTTTCTTGGATTTGGGATTCTATTTTTAGTAGTGAGATATATTTTTATCACAAAGTTGTTTACTTGAGACGAAATAGTGATACCTGAGAATTATCATTGAGTGTGATGTGTCGAATTTTGAAAACTCTTAGAAGCTTTGGTTAAAGGAATTGTATCAAAGTCAACTTAATTTAAGTGGAAAGGGCTAGAGATAGATGATTATTTTCATTTCATCTCTGAACGTCATAGGGAATTCGTTTTAGCCGACGTAACATAACCGAGTCAGATGCTATGGTACAAGAAAATGACATAAGACCTTTCCCCAGAATCGGCAGGGTTAAAGGCAGCAGCTAGCTATAGATGATAGTTCAAAGTAATGATTAATTACGGCATGATTGGTTGTTTAGTTTTCTTGTCAATCCAAAAATTCTACAAACAGGTTTAGGAAACAGTCTATTCCGATTGGCTAATATGGATTTATGGGCGTAACTCTGTAAGAAATTAAATGGTTTTACTTTAGGAAAATTCAGCAATCTTTAATCTTTCGCAAGGGAAGTTAAATGATTCCGGGATCGTGTTAGACGTTATCTCGTGATTTGGCAGTGAAGCGAGAGTTTTGTCTCAGCAAGTAGGCAAACTCTACATTTTGAATTCGTAAAAAGTACGTCTTCATTATTGAGTAAGGGGCCAGATAGTTGTCTCAGTTAGGAGACAGACTATACGTGAGATTCGTGGAAACGAATAAAAGAAACGGCAAAAGGTACGCAATCTTAGTTTCCCGATTTTAATATGTTATTTCATTTGTTGATCTATTGCAAATGCATTCTTGATATGATATATGTGTGTACGGTTTCATTTTGCAGGATTTTAGTGAAATGCTAGTCATGACATTTTATTCTTTGATTTTCTAATTATCAATTCATTTGGAGAATTGGCAAGATTGAATGTATTTAAAATTTCATTAGATTAGTTGAAAAGATTGCATGTAATTGAATCTTGAATACATAGGAGTGATTAGGAATTTAAATGAATTAAGCTTAAGGAATGATGGGTAATGTTTCATAGTTTATGGATTAACTCTGTTTAGAATGAGTATGACCTAACATTACATGTATACCATATACTAGTTTGTAATATTTAATTGATCACAAAAGTGTATATCTATATGCTAGTTTGTAATATTTAATTGGTCGAGTAAACTATTTTAGAATAGTTAGATCTGGAGGTCTAAGCCATATGTAACTTAACAGAGTAAGAAGTCAAGGGGGGGTACATACGGGTTCATACGGCTGAGTTGAATTTAATTGACCATCCCTAGCTTGACCCGAATTAAGGTCAGGACAAGCATTGACCGTTTATGTAAACATAACAGTTAAGGAGCAATGAGTTACTGCGGCAGAATTTATGCCTTTTGTTTTCTGAGCCGAATTAATGTAAAAATATAAATATACTTGGGAATGTGACCTATTGTCTATTGCGATACATTTTTATTTATTGAAGGAAACAGCTTTCCTGGATTCACATGAGAAATCCCTGAACAATCACAGGACGAGAACAAATTCTACGCAGAAATCTAAGTCCAGAGACGATTGTTAAGTCAGAGTTTGACGGACAAGAGTCCAAGACGAAAAAGCTAGACAAAGATCGACAAAGCAGGGACGAACGGAAGTCTTGATGTCTGCATAAATTAGGTGATGAAGTCTCTCATCGTTGCACTCAAAGGTCACATCTCATTGGCAATGAGGATAGCAATTTAACGTTGAAAGTAATTTTACAATTAAAGAAATTTGTATTGTCTTTTTTATTTGAGTACATGTTAGTACCATTTTTCCTTCTTTTGTAACTAAGTCATTGATTTCTTTTCATTTTAAATTCTGTTGATAAACTGATTAAATTTTATATTTGTTCATTGAAAGGGGGCTCGTCGTGTTTATTTCTTCAATATACTTGTTCAGTGATCTGCATTCTTCTTTCTATCTATCCACACTGGGTAAATCACACCGCGGAGGTCATTCCCTAGCAACGAACCGTAGTGAGAGGTTGGTGTGTTTTGCACGCCGCCAATTTGTCACGTTGAGTTTGTCTAACCTTGGTAATAATGTCAACAGGAAGTTAAAATGATTGATCAGTATCACTGACATACTTTTTCACATGATCACTGTGTGTAAACAGCCTTTTTTATGATTGGTGTTTTAAGTGGAGTGATATTGGCATATGTGTGAATTTTAGTGTAAAAAGAGACTACATGACCAATCTCGCGAGATTTGAAGTGATGTTTTGAGTTTAAATACGAATTCCAAATATGAATTTGGGCAGAGTCGTTTGAAACCTTGAAAAAACAAGGTGTATGTTTTTAATTTGTTGCCAAGATTGTTTGTTATTCGACTGATTTTTTGATTTAATCATTTATTCCTCTGGAAATTATTTGGAAATAAAGACTGATTCAAGTGAGGAATTATTGTTATTCATACATTGAACCACATCTGACCTCATCGCCTTCCATATCTGTACATCGTCGGGATTCAAACCTGGATTTTTATAGGACTATTTAGTGATAGAACTTGTGTCTTCATTCTTAGGATCAAATTTTTGATTATATTCACAGATTGTAAGTCAAATTTACCAAATTTTACGTTGTTGTCTAGGGAAATAAATTGTTTTGTTAAAATATACAAAGCTTGTTGGCTTTCACTCTTTTCTTTGTTACTAAGTATGAGCCCTTGTCATGTAAAAATCTGCAAATGTACACATTCAGTTTACAAATGAAATTTTCATTAATACCCAAAATTTTAAGATTCATTATGAGTACAACATCTGATCTAAAAGAATAAACAATTAAATATCACCAGTAAAGCATTTCACATACCATTCATCTAGTTCTATCAATAAACTTTTCAACTAAATGGCAAACCATGTGTAGTATTCTGATATTAATATTACTGGTGTTACAATACCTATCACACATGACCATGATTCCTGCTATATTATGAAATTACAGTAATACCCACATCTCATTCATTAGGTAATGTGACAGGAGATCTACACACATTTAAAATCATGACTGATTATAATTTATATTCTAGAAGACCATGCATCAATTGTCATATCCATCTTTCTGTATGCTTGTGAAACAAGGATGCTCAGATCAAATCTACAAAGAAGGATTCAAACCTTCAAAATTAGATGCTACTGCAAGATCTTGGGTGTCTCATACATTGAACAGGATCCAACGAGCTATGAGATCCTATGAAGACTTCTTGATCACTGTAAAAAAACACAAACTGAAGTGGCACAGTCAAGTCTCAAGATCATCTGGACTGGCAAAAACAATAATGAAAGGCACAGTGCAAGGTGCAGAAGAAGTGGCAGAGAGAAAACGATATGTGAAGACAACATTAATGAGTGTATAGTCATAGGATTTGGAGATTCCTAAAGGGTAGTTGAGAAAAGGGAAAGATGGAATTGATTGTAAAGTCAACTGCGGTGCCCCAGGGACCTCTTAGGTTAAGGAATTGATGATGATGATGAAACCAAAGATGATAGCATTCTTGTGCATCAAGATGATTGCAATGAGGTGTTGAATTCTCTGTTTAATTTCATATTAAAGCACTCCACATAAATGTTAAAAATACCAATCTTACCAATGTATTAGTTTATATTTACATCAAAATAAGTGTAGAGAATACAGCATCATCCTTACATGAAGGGAAAAAGGAAAGTCAGAACTGCCAACTCGTGTAGTGGTCATCTTGACCACTATGTTGTCCAAAGTATTTATCTAACTATCTCTCTGTTGGACTTTGACTTTAGGCATCTCTGCGACATGAATTTATCTCTACTAAATAATAAGGAAATGCATAATGGATAGAAAGAAATATAAAAACTGAGTTGTCCCTCAAAACAAGGACGAATCATCACACTGTCACCTAAATAGGTGATTGAGTGGGCTATTTTTGTACATTCATGTACATAAGTTTTACATTATTGGTCAAGCTTTAGTATTAACTCAGGTTTCTGTACACCATATAAAATACTGTTATAGCTGAAATCAGGAAACTTGATGATGGGGTTCAAGCTGGTCAGTGTTATCTTCATTCCACTCTTCAATGACATACACTCATACACAGTGTATGCATACATACATACATACATACATACATACATACATACATACATACATACATACATACATACATACATACATACATACATACATACATACATACATACATACATACATACATACATACATACATACATACATACATACATACATACATAGACTTGTATGATGAATTAAGTACATTGTATTTCATAATCCATATAAAAGCAAAACTTTAAAAATAGTTTTATCTTTATTGTCTCTTGCCACTTTGTTCAATTTTAATGTTTTTACTGTTCATACATTAATTGGATAAATGCATGAATCTCTTAGTGCCATACCAAAGTAGGTGAATGTGACCTATATTTAAATTTTATTTAAATTTTACTTCCTTTCACTCAAATTTTGCATTTAGATCATGACTAGGTTTAGGCATGCTATTAGTAATCCTCTCCTGAAACGAGGATGTATCTTCATGGGCACTACTCATTTAAGTAAACAGTAATTATTGTTTATAATATATGCTAATTACATTTTATGTTTTATGTTAATTTCACAGTCATTGTTCATGCTTGAATCATTAACTTGATGATGATATAGATCTGTTTCTATCACACTTGCAGCAAAATAAGCTCATATCTTTATTTTATTTTTTACTGACTTTGGTTACATTTTTGCATTTATAATTCATGACCAAATGAATTTTTGGTGTGCTTATATGCATATTATCTTGCTTCAAAATTGAAAATTGGCAAGGAAATTCATCTTGATGATTTCTGCAACAAAAAAAATGTTTTTCCCAGTATTTTGATGCTTCAGTGACAATCTTAAATTTCTTTTATAAATTCATTTACTGGGTACTGTTTATGCTCCAATCATGAAACATGATAATTGGATGTATATCTGTTACTTTTATATTAAAACTAAAGAAAGTGACTGTTGTCTACATTTTATCCTTTAATAACATGGATCAAGTATTTGTAGCACATTACCAGGAAATGGTATCACATAGATATATCCAAGCTAGACCTATCAACAGCCTACTGACCTAGATTTCATATCCAACTGCTTTGCATTGGACTAATAGGTAAATATCAGACAGGTGAGACAGGGATTTACAAATTCATTGGCCTGTCTTAAAGTGGTGCTTTGCAGTTTCATTTTTGCATAGGGTTAGAAGTTTTAAGAAAATGAATTTCACTGAGTTTCCTTGCAAGTTATACTGGCTATTTAAGAAAGACCTTGTGTATATCTAATGTATTGTTCAAAGACTTTAATTCCCTTTTTGTTTTTGGTGTATGATTGATGGGTGTAATATGGGTTATAGAGTACATAGCTTGGCCTTACTCCAGATGTGCATCTTTCAAAAAAGTGCTAACTCCACTTGCTCATTTTCACTTCCTGAACTAAAGAGGTAAATTGTAAGAAAAAAATGCTGATAACTTGATTTACATTTTATACATTTGGTAATTCATTTGTTGCACTTTCAAAAAGATGGTATTGTCTAGTCTGGCAAAATTCATATTTCCTATTTTATTAGCTGCTAAGGATAGTGTACATTAGACAAATTCAGACTGATTTTTGGAGCACAAAGGTGCAGTCATTTTAGGTAGCAGTATGCTAAGATCATTTACAATTTCCAAAAGTACAATATCCAAGAAATGTCAGCCACATTACAAAAAAATAGTAGAGAGGTATGCCAACATTATCTGTGCGTGTTTTAAATGTAAACAATGTCACCTTACATGCGTCACTCTCTCAAAAGTACATAATAACTGGTGAGCGCCCACTAAGGGGGAAAGCTCATGATTGTAAATCACTAACCCACGGGCAAGTCCAAAACCTTTCGATAGTTCTCGAATGACGTCATCAGTCGCCATATTTGTGGTCAGCTGGCAGATTTACCTTTGACTTTATATGGTTTTTGGAAGCTGAAATAAAGTCTGTGAATCTCAAGATACTTTTACGAAATTTACATACATAAAAAGAACACAATTCAAGCCTTCTGATAGTATCTATATTTGTGATTTGTCAGTTGACTTTGCTTCAGTGTGTCCTTTGTTAAAAATGGAAACTTTTGGTGATCACATATATGAAAAACTTCCAGGTTGCCCATCGTCCAGGTAAAATGGGCAAAATATCATCTGCTAGTGACCTTATCGGGAAGCATCAAATATATAACTTAACATTAAATTAAACACCAACTCTGTGTGAGCTGTTTTATCGAAAGTTTATTTCACCAAATAATAAGTGTCATTTCCATCTGGAGACAATGCCAGGTGGCATCAGTACACAATTAATAAAATCCGGTTCAGTACCCACGAATGTAGTCCCAGTCTATTTTTAGATCACTTTTTCCTGTCTGAGTTTGGTGGTGATACTAGAGTTAGATTTTGGCATTCTTGGTAAGGATTTAAAGGTAATTGTTTATTCTATAAAATGTGAGCTTACTGTGTGGTTGTCTGTGTATATTTCGGCGACAATGCACATTGAGTAATAAGGTCATAGTGATGAAACGGAAGTGAAATCTGTGTTCCGTTGCCTGGTGTTTTGTTTACAATTCAGCCTCTCAAAAAAATGCAGGTCAACCCTTGTCAAGAACTTCACCGTAAAGTCATCTTTGAAGGTATTTTAGATTAACATATGATTTGTATTGATTGTCACACAGTGGAAAGTTCAGTACTGAGAAACAAATTTAGAGACAATATAGTAAAATTAATTGTGTTCTATAGCCTGTCAGTCGGTCTCGCATTTCATCGTGAAAATGTGAATATCTACTATTTAAAGCGTGTTTGACAAATAAGGAATAAATCTTTATATTTCAACTGATCAGCTGCATTTTAATCGTAATATTTATACTTATTCGGGATTCGACGTCTTTTCTTGGTCCTTTGTTAGCGTCTGGCAGTTTGTCAGATTGCCGACCATTGGATTTTTATGTTTGATGTATATCACCGTCTTCATGGCGTGTATGTGTTAATAACACGACTCGTGAGATTTATCCGGAAGGTGTGTTTGAAAATATTGTTTTTTGTTGTCGGGTTTAACGCAGTTTTTCAGCACAAGATAGGCTATACATGGCGGCCAGTATTAATGGTGGAGGAAGAACCCTGGAAAACCCAGGGAAGAACCACCGACCCACGAGAAGCTACTGGCAGGCTTTCTCACTTACCCACGTTAGCTGAGTATGAACTAGAACTCATGCAGACAGTGGTGAGATGGCAGTGAACCGTAACGGTCAGCGCTTTAGACCACTCGGCCACTAGAGGCCCCTGTTTGAAAAGAAAAGATACTCCTATGAGTGGTCGATGTTACGAAAATGTAGCACATTACCAGTAAATGGTATTTATTATCTTTTACGTGGTAATTACAGGAGACTGATCCATTCTTACTGCTTGGCAAAGGACTGAATGGCCAAAACTGAGTGTTCTCAAAGCAAAGTAGGATTATCTAATATTTAGATATATGTCGCTGGTTTCAAGGCGAATATACGATAATTATTAAGCAAATCTCTCTCTCTCTCTCTCTCTCTCTCTCTCTCTCTCTCTCTCTCTCTCTCTCTCTCTCTCTCTCTCTCTCTCTCTCAACCTTTTTCTAACTATCCATTTACCTATGCACGTGTTTGTTGCTGCTCTTAAAACTACATGTATAACACACACACACACACACACACACACACACACACACACATATATATATATATATATATATATATATATATATATATATATATATATATATATATATATATATATATATATATATATATATATATATAACATTCTTTATTGGCATATTGTATTAAGGTACCAACTAAAAAGAAAACAAAGTTTTAAATATAACGCGATTTCTTTTAAAATGCCCCAAAAATATAACAAGAAAATAAACTCTGAAATAAAAGATAACAAGCAAACAAACGTTGAAATAAATATAACTCGACTTGGTTAAAAGGAATCATTTTATTTTAAGTAATCCTGCTTTGGTATTATAGTTCTGTCGAAGCATCATATTGACTCCAATTTCATGGCCAATTCTTATTGCATTTGGCTTTTAGGCAGATGTTAGCCAGGTCCGAGTTTTGCTAAAGTCTCAAATTTCATCCTTAAATAGAGATTTTTCTGTATCTTTTTTTTTGATTGAATGGGAACCGTTTTTTTTTTTTTTTTTTTTTTTTTTTTTTTTTTACAGAACATTTAGTATGTTTACTCCTTAATCGCTTGATTGATTAGTTAATATTATGAAGCAAATTTCTATTCATTAGGGAACATTCGGGATAATATTATTTACATTGAACAATAACAATAACATTGGGACGAGTTTATCCAATTTATACAGAAATTATTTCACCAGTCCATCCTTTTCATCTATTAGAAGGGACTCCACCAATTATCACATAATTCATCAAAATTTCTATTATTTTTTTGTGCGGCGGCAAAAATTACGGGCAATATACCTTTGTACATACATTGTGTTCCATTCGTCATTTTCATATCAATTGAATTTGATAAAAATCGGGGGTGAACTCTTGCAAACATTCCCACCTCCAAAACCCAACAACTTCTTTGTCATGCATTATATATGTCTTGTTATTGGTGTATATGTATTTATTGTTTAAAAAAAAATAATAATCGCATACAATGTGTCTTGCTGGACCAACAGAATGGAGTGTTGACATTCTTCTTCCAGTGATTAACAACTCTGCAATAATAATAGTACTAGTGAATAAATTACAAGAAACTAGATGTTTTCAATTTGTCTTTATGTGAGTTATACATAAGTGTGTAGTTTTGCTACCAATTTGGAGTGTTGAGTGAGTGTGTGTGTGTGTGTGTGTGTGTGTGTGTGTGTGTGTGTGTGTGTGTGTGTGAGTGTTTATGTGTGTGTGATTTAGATTTTTCACGTAGCTTGAACAATTTTTAGTCATATCGCTACGATGTCTGCAGTGTGACAGTTTATAGTGATGTCTAGCACTGGGGCATCATCCTGCAGACATGTAGCATGATGTCCCACCCAGTCACATTATCCTGACACTAACCTCTTAATGCTGAGCGCCAATCGAGGCAGCTGTTACCATTTTTAAAGTCTTTGGTATGACTCGGCCGAAGTTCGAACCCACGACCTCCCGTATCGGAGGCAGACGCTCTAACCACTAGGCTACCATAGCAATATATGTATAACGGATATCTCTTTATACTCATGAAATCTAAAAAGCCAAGCAACTAATTCGACCCGTTTATCAATTTCGTTGTTGTCTCTAGAAAAAAGAATAAAAGTAAAGACTTGTGCACATATTTTCATATGATATACATACACATTACCATAAAATATATTACGATATCAATAGCAGTGATACAGTATAAATGGCATTTGCCCATTTGGACTTCAACAAGACTTTTTGGGCACGATAACTATAAAATAAACCACGCTTGCTTATTGCGTTTTATATGTTGGTTTGTTGTCAAGAGAATGTCTCTATTTAGTATTCGATTAAAGAATGCCAGCTCGAGAACCATTTGGGAGCCCACACACCCCACCCCTCCCCACACGGTTGTTAGGATTTTTTTGAGCGGTTGTTACGCCACTGAAAATTATCACGGAGGAACTCACGGTCTCACATTTATGATGAAATTCAAAAAATTATGATGAAATTCGAAAACTGGGAAACAAATAGTTAACAAAGTGTGTATCCAATCGAAGTAAAATGTTAGGAACAAACAACAGGAATTTCGTTGTTGTTTGTGTTAGCAGTTTAGTACTATATTAATAAATCTAAGAAACTTACACACATGCATTTGGAAATGCAATGCAATACTCTGTATCTGAGACTGAGACGCAATTCTGGTTACTTTTAAGGAAAGAGTTTGTGTCTCGGCCCTCTATCCCCAACTTTTTAAAACGGCTCTGCTAGGATGTACGAGGCCCAAGGCAGCATGCGACGAGCGTGGGGCCTCAAGCAAAAAAAAAATAACATTGCGGAGAAGCGTGGGGCCTTGTTCGTCTTGCGCTGACGCCAGGCCCGTCAATTAAAAGTTTTACAAAGTGATATTAGGCCTATATATAATTTTACGGCACAATTTGATTTTGAAGGTTACAATAAAACCTTTAAACTAAAAATAGTATGATATACAAATGACTACATTGCATAGTTTGTATATTTAACATATTGCATGTTTTTTCCCTATCCTTTTAAATTCATACGTCAACCAAATAAACGTCCTTGATGTGTCAAGGGTTTCAATGCCTAACCTCTTGTAATTTTTCGCTATTTTTTTAAACATAAAGTTGAAACATGCCTAACATAAAGCAGAATTCATATGTGATGTCTTGGCTGGAATATAATATAATAGATTAACATATTATGCGCCACATCTCACCAAGTTTGCTGTTTGATAATTTATTAAATATTTTTTTTCTTTTCTGAATTAACACTTTGAGAATTGCAACACTGATATTGCCATCATTTCCACCACCACGATCACCGCCATTACGATGATGATATTTTTTGTTGCTATTTTTGTCTTCTTCTTCTTCTTCTTCTTCTTCTTATTATTATTATTATTATTATTATTATTATTACAGTAGTATTATCATGAATTGAATTGACCAAACGCGTGTTGTTGTATGCATAAATTGAATTGATATAACTTTCGAGTAAGTTCCCTTGTACGTAACTAAGGGTTACAATGGCAACGCATGCAACGATCCTCGCCATTACTATTGGTCAAAACTGTTCACATGATCACACATGGTGACGTCTCCGTGTTTGTCTGGCAACCTACTCCTTCAGCCACCTAGATAAGAGAGTGCTGGGTTTTAACTTTTCTGGCGACTAGAGATACAATCTCAGCATAGCTTATTAGGTAAGTATCTCTTTTACTTAATACGTCCGTCATTTTCTGCAAGATTTAATTATAAATGTTGAATTTCATCACTTAAAATCTTGATTTAATAAAAGGAGCATGTCGTCCACGATACTTTTTTTTTTTTTTTTTGTACAACAATATCACCGATATAGCCTTGCCCAAATGATGCGTACGTTTGGCTAAACAAATATTATCTTATCATTTTCGTTTTATCTAGTATGAACATTTAAGTTGTTACCTATACATTTATCTTACACTTGCTGGGCACTGTTTAAAGTTGCCGCATGAAGTATTGTGATCATTTATACTCATTGAAGTATCAGTTTGCAAATTTATAGCCTGCTAAAAGTCACTTGAATACTGGAGAAGTGAGACTATAAATCAAGAGGAATAACAAATAAAAATATTGGCCGATTCGGACATGTGTTGTGATTCTAGCTAAATTACGGTTATATTCGAAAAATATGAATTATTATACAATTAACTACAAACGAAAAGAAAAAAAAAATAAACGAGACACAATAATACCATTTTTTGGTGAATGTTCCTATTTTGCAAACATAGTAAAACATTGATTTTCAGCACTTAAATTTGCCAAACTTATTAAAGATTTATATCAGTTCATTCTAATTCACCCACCCTCACCCCAAGTCCACACATTACACATACCTTGCCCAAATAAATTTGGACTTGTGAGCATGGTTTGTAAAATGTATTAGCATTTCAGTGAGTTGTAGGATGGTTTCAAACAGATTTTCTATCAGTGCCAGGGATGAATCCAATGGGAGTGGAGCTGGTGTATATCATTGCTCTTCCTAAAACGAATGTGAAACAACTGCAGCATTTTTTAAAGTGAGTTTTCTCTACAGTTAAATAGTTAAAATTATGCCCTGAAAATACTTGCAATGCAACTTCGAGGGGATTTGCCCGATGGGCTCTCACTAGGGTTTCCATAAAAATTATCCCATGCAAGATCAATGTATTTGACTCCCAAACAAACCCCTGACATTGTTGTGTTTTGAAAAACATGATTTTCAGTAATTCTAGGAAATAAGACTTACTGTGTAAATAGTAACCAGTCATATTTAATACTCTTTGGAAAACTATGTATCTTTGGCAGTTTATACTACTGATTATCTGAGAGCTGATTAAGCAGTAATGAAGTCAGATGTCAACAACCACCATTACATAAAATATTTAATTAACACAATGTTATATCAAGCATCCTTTCAACACTTTTATGGGGAGTCCATTTAAACAATTTTCATAGGTAAAGGGCTGACCAGGTAGTTATCAGAAAGGGATTTAGATTTTACTGAAAAAATATTCTGATCCCTGCATAACTTGAACATATTTTGTTGCTCTGATGCATAGACAAAAGAACTAATTATAATTTTATTAGTTAAATAAATAAATTATGATGAGGAAAAAGGAAAAAATATCATGGTTTAAAAGAAAATCCAATATCATCTACCCCGTAAAATGAAATGAGTGAAACAGCCCAATTCATTTGAAGTTATGCAAATGAAAGATGTTGAAGAAGCAAAAGTTACTTCTCTTCATTACATTGAATAGGTAATAATGCTTAAACCATCCTTATTATATATTACTAAATGATTAATGATCAGCAATGATGTTCCTACCAGATTTTATTCCACACATAATATGAAAAACATGTTTATTTCTGTACTTGAAATAGTGTTAAAGTATGATTAATTTTTTAAGGTGGCGCTCTACAGTTTCGTATTTAGCATAGGGTTAAAATTTTAAAGAAAAAGAGTTTCCCTGGGTTTCCTCACTAGTTATACTGATTATTTAAAAGAGACTTTGTATATCTTAGGTGTTGTTCAAAGAACCTTTAATTCCCTTTATTTTGATGTATGATTGATGGGTGTAATATGGGTTAGAGAATATACAGCTTGGCCTTACTCCAGATGTGCATCTTTCAAAAACGTGCTAGCTCTACTTGCTCATTTTCACTTCTCGAACTTCAGAGGTAAATTGTAAAAAAAAGAGCCGATAACTTTTTTTACATTTTATGTATTTGGTAATTCAGTCATTGCACTTTCAGAAGCTGGTATTATCTAGTTTGGCAAAATTCATTTTCCATATTTTAATAGCTGCCAAGAATAGTGTACTTTAGACAAATTTAGGTTGATTTTTGGAGCACAAGGGAGCAGTCATTTTAGTTAGCAGTGTCCCAAGATCATTTAAAATTTCCAAAAGTACAATATCCAAAGAAATTTCATCCACATTACATGAAAGTAGTATATAGGTATGCCAACATTCTCTGCACTGTGCATGTTTAAAATGCAAACAACTTCACCTTACATACATCACTCTCTCAAAAGTACATAATAACTGGTGAGCGCCACCATAAAGAGAATAAAGGTATTATTATTGTATGATTTAATTTTGATTGTACGACTGAAATATTTAAGTCGCAAGCATCAAAACAGTCCTTTGTAATAATTGTCATGTATTTCCCCCCTCAGAACAGCATTTATTAGAGTCAGAGTCTTAAACCGGTAGAGCCCCCCCTCCTTATGATAAAAATTGAACTATTTTAAAAATGCGCATTGCATTTTGTCTACATAGCAACCAGTGTTATGCTGATAGACAGGAACATGAAACTAGCCATATTTATTCCTGAGATGTCAACAATAAATTTTACAGTTATAAAAGGGATATAACAGGTGAGGTTCATAAAGGTCAAAGGTCAAAGGGTAAATATTAACTAATTCTTTGATATGGACGAAAGCAAATTTACTTTGTTATCATTTATTTTTTAATTTCATTGCAAATAAATGAAATAAAACATTTTCACTATGGAATTCTTTTACTTAATGCAACATTTTTCAATTTAAGTTGACTTTATTTCTATATTCTAAGACTTCTAATTTCCCTATAATGAAGGTCACTACTCACCCAAACATGCCTCATATCAAATTATGTATGCTAGAGCAAAAATAAGCATAATTAGCTTATTTTCATGAATAAAATTATTGTTAATGTACCATTTTACTCAGAACATCATACATAATAATATGAAAATAAGAAAAATAATTTCATAAATGTTTATATTTGTTTTTAAGGTGGCGCTCTACAGTTTCGTATTTAGCATAGGGTTAAAATTTTAAAGAAAAAGAGTTTCCCTGGGTTTCCTCACTAGTTATACTGATTATTTAAAAGAGACTTTGTATATCTTAGGTGTTGTTCAAAGAACCTTTAATTCCCTTTATTTTGATGTATGATTGATGGGTGTAATATGGGTTAGAGAATATACAGCTTGGCCTTACTCCAGATGTGCATCTTTCAAAAACGTGCTAGCTCTACTTGCTCATTTTCACTTCTCGAACTTCAGAGGTAAATTGTAAAAAAAAGAGCCGATAACTTTTTTTACATTTTATGTATTTGGTAATTCAGTCATTGCACTTTCAGAAGCTGGTATTATCTAGTTTGGCAAAATTCATTTTCCATATTTTAATAGCTGCCAAGAATAGTGTACTTTAGACAAATTTAGGTTGATTTTTGGAGCACAAGGGAGCAGTCATTTTAGTTAGCAGTGTCCCAAGATCATTTAAAATTTCCAAAAGTACAATATCCAAAGAAATTTCATCCACATTACATGAAAGTAGTATATAGGTATGCCAACATTCTCTGCACTGTGCATGTTTAAAATGCAAACAACTTCACCTTACATACATCACTCTCTCAAAAGTACATAATAACTGGTGAGCGCCACCTTAAGGCAAAATGTAAAAATAGCTGTGATTTAAGGAATGTAGCACCATCATTGAAGTGAGCAAAGTCTAGCAAAACTAAATTTTTAAATTTCTGGTTGACAAAATATGACTTTGTAAAACTTGTAAAATGGAGCATTTTTTTCTTCTTCATACACTGAACAAAAATGATATTAACATTTGTTAGAGTGTAAAAGGGTACATGGCCCCAAAATAGCTTGAAAAGTGCATTCTTGTCTTGAATAAAAAGAACTAATTAAATCCATTATATCAGTTGAGAGAAATAAATAGTCTTGTGCCCAGGGTACAATGAAATCCCTGTCTCATCCCACCCTCTGTCCCCAGGAGAAATCAAGTGTTTTCCCTAACAAGTTTAAACTTTATGCTGTGACCATTGCATGTTTGACACTTCCTTACATAAATACAGATACTCAACAATCTTTTTATATGCTGAGAAGAATATTACAAGATGTTCAGAGATGTTTGCAGAACAGTACTATCCAGTCTCTGATGAGTACAAAAGTGAACCCTAATGACACTTGTATTGAATGTCCCAATGAAGTCCTGAGAGTGGCAAATATTGTAACTACTTAGGACTGCATTCCTTTGTTTTTTTGTATTTAATGTCTGTGTTGTGATTTTATGAGTGTGTGTATGTGTGTGTGTGATGATGATATCTGAAAAATTTTAGTCAACCAACATTGTTTAGTTAGAAAGTTCATTGCCCCAGTAAATGCTTCAGATAAAACATTTTAATTATGTTATTTAAATTGGAATTTTCAGTCACATATTATACTGTCTGACATGAGTAGATCACTTATTTTCGATTGGGTTGTATGCACTACACCAAGCCTCACCTGCCTCACCTTGAAATCTCAAAACACTTTTTGAGTCTCAACACCAAAATGTCATGTACCTACTATACCATCATGTTCTTTAAATTGATTACACAATAGTGAAACATTATGAGACAGTATATGAACAAAATAATATATTACAGAAAAAGATTAACTGTTTTGCATCACCAGTTCATATTTTAGAAACCAGAAGTCTCCCAACTGTATTCAGTAAAAAAAATTTGACTTGGTTTCATTTATTATTATTATGTATACAAACTGAGAATCACATGAAGTACAAATTGTCAGAGTACAGTCTGAATATTTGAATTAGAAGCAACGAAGCTATAAATCTGCCAGTTTTCACCCAGTAATTGTTTTTTTTAAGTTGTTTTAGAAATAGAGGCAAAGATAAGATTATTTGGAGAATCTTCTGATATTTACTAATAGGGCTTAATATCAGCCTAACTTGGGCAAAAATGGCAGGATTGTTTATTGCTAAATTCTAAGTATCTGCAAAAATCCAGCCTAAGAGTTAAAAGAGAGTGTACATATGTATAGTCAGGTTAGAGCTCCTTTATCTTTTTTATTTTTTATTTTGTAAAGATTTGATGCAATTAATGCATTGGTCTTGTTTAATATATCCAACAGTGTATTTGATTTCAAGGATTTAAAGACTTTTAAAAAATGACATAGCCCATCACTGATTTTACTGAATTCTGTTACGTCTTGAAGAGCAAGATAGATTGTGATATATTGAATGATTTCAGGATTTTAAGTCTGGCATTCCCTGGCAAAAACCCTAAAAAAATAACATCCTATCATTGATTTTACATGAATTCCTGAAGAGTCTGATAGAACTTGGTTATATGATTTGCTGATGTGATAACAGATTCATTCAGTGGAAAAGTCTTGGTGCTAATTCAGTTTAGGTCTTCCTTAACAATTATTATATATCAATCTTATATTATCCATCCCAGAAAGCCTTTGATGGTTTGTTAGTTTGGATATAACATGATGAGAAAAAGGTATAGAGCTAATTCCATTCCAGTTTACCTGCATATAACTTCAGTTCTTTGGATTAGTCACTATCAGGTTGGTCTGTTTTAATTAAGGTCTGGTTATATGAAATCTTGATCAAGTGATTGAAAAGGTTAATATTTTTAAAGTTGACAAAATCAGTCCCCATTACTTAAAAAATTATAAAAACTCAAAACAATTATAAAGGGAAATCTGTTTAGTGACACTGTAACATATTTATTAATAATGAAGTAGATGGAACATATGAAGTACATAGAGGCTATTTCATTTTGAACTAGGATGTGAGTGCCTTATTATTCAGGCTTGAACTAGGTTCTGACTGCCTTATCATTCATGCTTGAACTAGGACTTGAATACGTTATTGTTCAGACTTGAACAGGATTTGAGTGCCTTATTTTGAACTAGGACCTGAATGCCTTATTATTCAGGCTTGAAACAGGATTTGAGTGCCTTATTTTAAACTAGGATCTGAATGTGTTATTGTTCAGGCTTGAACAGGATTTGAGTGCCTTATTTTGAACTAGGACCTGAATGCCTTATTGTTTAGGTTTGAAAAACGATTTGAGTGCCTTATTTTAAACTAGGACCTGAATGCCTTATTGTTCAGGCTTGAAACAGGATTTGAGTGCCTTATTTTAAACTTGGACCTGAATGCCTTATTGTTCAGGCTTGAACCAGGACCTGAGTGCCTCATTGTTTAGGTTTAACATTACTATTTTTATGTTTCCATGGTGATATAAAGTTATGCCTATGTACATGTATGAGCATGAGTCAACAAGTGTTTGAGTATTATAGGAGTAAACAAAACTGTTTAAGTTTCATGGTGGACAAAGAAAACTGACTGGGGGGGGACTTACCTTCCTGGGGTGGGGGTAAAAGATTTATATTATGTTTAATGTGCACATAAATTTAGGTTCCATTCAGTACAAGGTCCATGCAGATTGCTAATGTTCTTCTGTAGACTCTTTACAACTGGAAGAAAAGACTACTGTAGATCATCCGTATATAAGAGATGGGATATGAGGGTACCATTGAAGGTAGGGGAGCAATGCTACTTCATTTGGCAATAGCATGAGACTTATAGTCCTTGTGATTTTGAGTTTAATACCTGCACGTAGGAAAGGGCATTTATAATCTTCCATTTCCTTCACATGACATTGCCAATAAATTTGAAGTGGCATTTAAACCAACAAAAAAAAATTCATCTTAGATAGGTGGTGAGATATTTTTACATTAATTAGATAAGTCATTTAAAAATGATTGACAACACTCTTTATTTAAATGAATGCAGATCTGTATTTATTATAAACAAAGTGTTTGTTAATTGCCTGTACTGAGTCAGTTTTCAATATTTAAAAAATCTTTAAAAAAAACTAACAAATGTTTGAAAATTATCTCCCAAAATCTAACAAATTTGTAAAATAAATACCAAAATAAAAAACAAATGTGTGAAAATCATTGATGAAACAAACAAATGTATAAAAGTTCTGCTGAACAATCAAACAAATGCATGAAAATCATGCAAAAAAGTCTAACATATGTGTGAAAATCGTGCAAAACATTATAAAAATGTGTGAAAATTATGCTATATAACTATAAGCCCTACTATTATTTTATTTTGTATAAATTTTCAGTTCTAGAATTTACCCTAATTATGAGTAGAGCAAAGCCATAACACTGAATATCTAAAATAATTTTATGAAATTTAAATGGTGACACTTTTGTTATATCTGTATAGATCTGTGTTACTACATGTACTAGCAAGTTGTGTATGTGTATACAAGCATACTTACCAGTAGGGTGGTGGTGGTAGACAGTCCTTCATCATCAACCTGGGCACCATTTTCCCTTAGTATGATTTCTAATTGATACTTTATTTATTCAAGCTTTTGAAAAGGTAACTTTAATGCCTAAACTCCTTTAAGCTTCATAATTGCTGACAAGGAAAAGATACTGTTCAAACACATTCAAACAAAGCTATATGTGTTTGTTTTTGAGAGAAAAATAATCAAGACAGGAAAAATATTTTTTCAATGAAATTTTATCAATCAATCAAGGAATATTTTTATTATAAACATAAACATTTAAAAAAATATATAAGTATATTTCTTCTTTGCATTAGCTAGATTAACATGTATCAGAATTCTTTTGCTGATAGTAAAATCTGACTAGAATTTAAATTAAGGACACTATGAACCCTTTATGTGTGGTGTCTGCCTTTCAATCACCAGCATAATGGATACATTTGGATTAAGTAAATGATCCCATTTCAATTGGAATGCTTCATTTTAATAGAGATATTCAGTCATTTGTGACTAGAGTGCTAATAATGACAAAGTTATCATTGATACAGAATATTCAGATGCATTCAAACTGTAGATTAGCAATATTTTGGATATGTACAGAATATTTGTTTTGACAAGTCCAGGGACTCTGTGTAATAAAGCGTGGCTTTAATACCAGACAAACATAATTATTTATGCTAATAATAAATATTTACCAAATCTGCAGCTTATCAGCAGTTTAGCAGTTATTTTGTTTTTCTGTGAATTTTTTAAATATTTTTTTTGAGTATCAATATTGTGTACTTTTTGTGGGAACATGAATTGTAGATTATGGAATGGGTCTCAGATTGCTTCCACAGAAGCTTCATTGTTTACTAATATTTATGGTTTGTACAAAACTTGGAATCCACCAAAGTGGTGCCATATGATACTTGGTACGATGTGAAAATTGCTACCCACCAAAAATAGTGAATTCATAATATAAACAATAGAGAAACAGCAATACTCTGAAAACACACAGTATGTGTAGGGATGGTTTAAAGCATATACTTTGCTAATGTCTTTATAACATGTCAAGGTTCTTGTAAAAAATTAATACTAATTTAGTTTTGACAGATGTAGTAGAAAGATGGAATCTGCAGTGTTTCAACATTATTTTGGAATGTAGAATAATAATGTAAATTAAAATTGTAACAGTTTTATAAAAATGTACATACATGTAACTTCAAGAGACAAGACATTCTTTAGCCTGATATTGCTTGAAATGTTTGTATGTCAAGGTTACAGTCCTCAATTCATTACTTCTTAATTTCAAAATGGTTCTATCTTTACCTGTGCCCCATTTTCTTCAAAACATCATAACATATATAACATCCAAAACATTGATATAACTTCTACTCTCTTTTTAATTTGCAAAGTTATTTTGGAACGTCAGAAAATTTCATACAGACCATTATTAGTTGCACCAAAATGGTTATTAGATGTTTGATAAGATTTCAAATGACAACACACTCAGTTTTAAGAAGGGGCCCCTAGTGGCTGAGTGGTCTAAATCGATGTTCATTATGGATCACTGCCATCTCACCTCTGTCTGTGTGGGTTCGAGTCTAGGATTCGTCGAATGTGGATATGTGAGAAAGCTTGCCAGTAGCTTCTTGTCGGTCGGTGGTTCTTTCTGGTGATTTCCCAGTTTCTTCCTCCATCATTAATACTGGTCCCCAAGAATAGCCTATCATGTGCTGAAAAATGGCGTTAAGCCCAACAACAACAACAACAAATCAGTTTTAAGACATTAAATTTATAAGCTCAGTAAATACTGTACATGTCAATGTGACCAATAAAGAATTATTTTTATACCCATCCTTGAGGCATGTTCTTATGCTATATTCCAGTGTATTTCGGAAGGGCCTCTGAACATGCATTTTAAAAAACTTTACAACAAAAAAAAGTTGAGGTTGGGGTAGGATGGCATTTTGTCAGCTCATTATTGATTAATTGACTGCTGCCAGAGGAAACAATAATTCTTGATTCATTAGCATAATACATCATATAAAATCTAAGTGCCTACTAGCAATTTCATGAAAAATAAACAAATTTTAAATTATGACAGTTGGAATTTGTATATGAAAAAGTTGGATTGATAACAGGATATTAGAATTAAAAGGCAATCACTCTGCCAGTGTATTTGTACATCATGTTACAATAGGGATGGTATTGGTTACCATTCCATAGTTATTGGCACTTTAAGGTTTGATTGACATACATTAATTTCACAAAAATCTCCTTTAGGATGATGAATCTACTCTATAGGTGGATATAAGGGTTGTTTACAGGTAATTTTCTATTTCCAAATACAACTCCCTTCCCACATAGTGAACCTGATGCTTTTTCTAATTCATTTGTGATTTATAATACCCTAGTGTTCAATTTTAAAATCAGTTTTACAGTCAACAGTTAGTACTTATGGGTGTGCTGTGTCAGATTTCAGATTGGTGGGAGTTAATACACAGCTATGTTTTGACCTGTGCAGTAGCACAACAGTAAGAGTCTAATATATTATCATGTATAATCATGGACCAATTCAAACACTGAATAGGGCTTAACAGTGTCACATGACCTTCATGAAGCTACACATTAATATTGTATAGACCCACTTGTGAGAAATCTTGTTTTGAATGAGGGGGAGATAATCCTTTTCTGGGAAGTTATTACTGAAAAGCTTTCATAGATACAAAGTAAATTAAAATCTCACAATAATATGGTGTCTTTGTTGTTTTTTTTTTTAAAAAAAACTTTTATTGGTTAATTTACACTTAGAATTATGCAAATAGTTTTTTATGTAATTGGTTTAAAAATTATATTTCCCTAAATTGATAAATCAGTATATTATCCTTTGTATTAAAAGCCGCTATTAGTTTTTTTAAAAGAATATGTAGTCTGTAATCTTAAATAGTGAACATATCCTTCTTACAAAAGTTGCACTTCAGTACTGTTCCTACAAATCTATATTGCAGTCTACAATCTGTTGACTGTAGATCCAGAATAGTTCATACCCCTTGCTATGTCAGGCTTTGTACAATGTCTACAGATTATTGATTATAGACCCAGATTACCTGGAACATTATGTTCTTTCATTGTTAGTAGTACTAGGTGCATTTTACAATCTAGATAAATGGTCAATAGTTTATTTCTTATTTATAACACCTTATCACTTAGGCAGCACTTTCATTTACACAGACATGGTTGTGAATAGTTATAGGTATGGTCTATTGTCAATGGCCGTTGCTTAGAACCAACACCAAACAAAACCTTACAAAACAGCATTGTACAGCTAGGTTGCCAACTCGGATCCATATTCAACAAACAAGAGCTGGGAATAAGTACACCTCCTTTACTAGGTGGATCAATTTTTGATAAAGTAAGTTATTTAAAAGAAAACAACATTTGTATGTAATTTAATGAGCTGTCATTTGTTTCAGTGATATAATAATTATAAAAATTGATATTAGAGGCAATGATATTGATGATATATGACTGGTATAGAGAGAGAGAGCTGTTGGTTGTAATACATAATGAGCTGTACTGACATGTTTTTTTTTTATAGCCTTATATTTCAAATACATTTTTTTAAATGGCAGTGATCAGATCCTACAATTAAGTGATGAAAACAACATTTTTATGTGTTTCACTTATAGCATCTTGTCTTGATTAGGTATTATGTAATTTTGTTTCAATTTTAAATGATAAAGTAGTTTTAAGTAACAGAAATTAAATGTTAAAGTTTGATTGATTTTACAACAAAGGCTCATAGTCAAAACATTTTTTCAGTCACTGTAGGGCAAGCCTCTTTAATTTCCTATGAAAGCCTTTTCTCTTTTATTGTTGACAACAGCAGCAAATGCTATTAGTTGAAAAATAAAGGTATAATCTAGAAAAATCATAACAATGTTTGAATTCGGTATTTTTTACCACATTATTCTATCATTCATTTTTCTTATTTTATCCTGGCATTTAATTTATCTTTATTGCTAGTAACATTGATTTCATACATTCTGAATATTACTTTATTATACAAAAATTCACATTTGTTTGTTCAAATATATTCTTCAAAAGCCAGACATTGTTATTTTTTTTTTAAATATGTCATCATAATTAATATTTAGCAACTGGGATCATTTTATCTTATGCACATGCAGTAAACACCATGTCAACATTAAGGACCAACCATTTAATTCTCTGGTGATTTTTGGGATTTTATTAAAAAGTTCTGAGTAGCAAGTAGCTTGAATAAAATATTCTTGTACTGATTTTTAGAAAAATCAACTACACCCCTTACATTAGGCAAAAGAACAAAATATCCTTGTTCTGAAAAAAAAAATGCCAACCCCCAAAATGTCCATCAAAGTAGTAACACCAACCAGCATTGGAAGTGTGCAGAACTGCAATTAGAACTTAAACCTTAAAATATTTAACAAATTGGTGTATTTTTTTATTTACCATATGTGTGGTTGTTATATCTGAGTGTGTGCACATGTGTATGTGTGTGTGAATGATATTTGACAATTCTAAGTACCTACTATTTTCTATTTGAAAGTATGTTTCAAAGAAAACATATTTTCTTTATTTAATTTTAATTTTAAGTGTTTTCAACAGTTTTATCTGAACAGATAATATTAATTATTCTCATTTGTACAATGTCATTTCACAGACCACCCTTGGGACCTAAAACATCACCTTTTTAATGTCATAAAAGTCCAAACACTTTCTGGCAGTTATAAAATAGATATATTTTTGGAAGTACTGTAAAATTCAGTCAAAGTTGATTCATATTAGATCAATTATAGGATGACATCTCATCATTAAATACCCTTTTTGTGTGTTCTATGCAGTATTAGAACACACTTGTTGGAACATCCTTCTGAATTAAGGATACAATGCAAATCCTATGACTACCATAAAAGGTGTTGTACAGAGGGATACCATGCATAATGGTACTCTTTTGGTCTAGATAGACAATGTGTGTAACAGTACTCTACTAGTCTGGTTGGACAGAATGTTTGTGCATAACAGCACTCTCTTGGTGTGGATAGACAGACAATGTGTGTAACAGTACTCTACTAGTCTGGTTTGACAGAATGTATGTGCATAATGGCACTCTCTTGGTCTGGTTGGATAGAGTGTATATGTATTATCAGTACTCTGCTAGTCTGGTTTGAACAAAATGTATATGTGTTTTAGCACTCAAATGGTCTGGTTGGACAGACATGTTTATAATACCTTCAACAGGCCTTGATACATAACTATAGAATGGTTGATAGTTATTTTCTTTGAGACTTGAGAATTGTTATCATCAAGGATGGCAACTATTGGGTTATCATATGAGGTCAATATTGCCAGTAAAATATTGTGTGATAATGGGTCTTATAGATATGAGTGGTAACTTATTGCTACTTGTTGGATGTTGATATGGGGGATAATTCCTTACAAATTTTATTGATTTCCTGTCACCTGAGTATGTCATGTTTACCATTTATGTTATGCATTATCTTTTAGATATCAGTATCATAACTTTACCTTAGTGCCAGCTTCGTTATGGATTTACTGCATCCATATAAATTGTGGGACAGTTCATTCACAATTAAAAATATTTTTATTTTTAAATCTTATTCAAAAAGACAAAAATGTTTTTCTCCCCAGTAAACTCCTCAGATTTATGATACATGTGGATCTGTTGACCGTATATATGATTTGTCATGGAATTCTCATATATATATATATATATATATATATATATATATATATATATATATATATATATATATATATATATATATATATATATGAATAAATAATTTAAAACACCAATTTTTGTTTGCTATTAATATATATGGTTAAAGTGACAATTCATTTGTATTCCTGTATCCATGTGAACTTTCTTTCCAATTTATATCTGATAGTTAAGAATAATTGAATGCAGGATGGTTAACAAAAGAAAATGTGAAAACAAATTATGCACACTTTTATGTTATATTGGTCTTCCATTTTCTTTCCACTGTTCATTTATTCCTATATTTTTATCAAAAGTACAAATATTTTTGTAAAATCATCATCGTCATGTTGTCTATTCATCTGAAATCAAGCATGAAGGGACCATTTATTGGTTACAAGATGATAGCAGGGTCTATTGAGAAAAAAACCCTGAAACAATGTAATCAAATATATTAGAGGTGATTGGTGTTTTAAAATTTATTTCTGGCAAATTGTTAAACTCTTGCATGCAGTTTAATTTTGTTTTGTTGAGTGCAATTATATTGTGTACTCAGATGATATCTGATAATGTGTGATAAGTTATTATTTATCTTAATTTTGTTAACCTTATTTAATATTGTTATGTTATTTAGCTATACTACTTAGTTTGAATTAGTAACATTTTGATAAGAAATTTTTAAGGGGTTGATATTGATCAAAAAGATGCCTTTCAAGAGAAATTCATTAATTCTCCATAATTTTGGGGCTGTCATTTCTTGTCACAAGGTGATTGGGGTAGCGTGACCTTGTTAGAGTTGGTCATGTGGTCTTAGTATTTCCATCAGAAAGTGTTGAGAGGAGCATGAAATTGTTGGACTTGATCATGTGGTCTTGCTCTTAGATAGATGCAATTTTCAAAATATGACTTGTATATTTTTCAGGGTCCTCCAGGGACATTAAAGATTCAAAATGGTTTACAACTACACTAAACCTCGTGGCCCAATTGCGGCAATGTACAGTAGCCCTGGCCCATGCTATGCCCTTCCTGGTTTAGTAGGTCAGAAAACACACGACCCTCGAAGTGTACATACAAAACAACCAGCATATCCTTTTGGTATTCGTCATGGAAAATTTGCAGATGACTGCAGCCCAGGGCCCCAATATTTACCTGACTCTAAAACTTATAGGGATGGTAAAGATGGTACCCCCCATTATTCCTTATATTCCCGACCCAAGGATGGTACTCAATTCAAGACGCCTGGTCCAGGTGCCTACAGCCCTGAGCATTCTGGACCCACTGCACAGTTTAGACATCCACAATACAGCTTTGGTATCCGGCACCGAAACAGGAGAACTGACAACACACCAGGTAGGTTTGCACAGCTATAGTAATGGAAAAATTGTCATTTCTGAATGCAGTATCTTTTTCTTTGCATAACACACCTACTGCAAAAAGCATATCTACTGTCCCATAAAGCATGTTGAAGATCAGGTTTTATGATGTTGATTCTGCTATAGATTTCAGACAAACAAAATGGACCCATATCTATTGGTACATCATGCAGTGGTAGATATTGCTCAATGTTTTTTACAGTTGGTGTTCCATGCATGAACAATGTATATATAAAGTTGTTTATTAAGATATTAATTAATTAATTGAGGTCTTCAAAATCAGATTATCTTTTTTTTGAAATAGTTGAAATATGTATGATCAAAAATCCAGATAACCAGAGCCTGTTACTTCCAAACAGATTAGCAATAACTCAATTGTCCTTTATGAATTGAATTTACACATTCATCATTAATGATAAGCAATGAGTTCAATTTGCAACAGAGAACTTTGTTGAACAATGGCAAAATTCACACTGTAAATTATGCACATGTCTAGTCATGTTTAAGTATTTGGCTAAATTTTTGGCAATTATCCAACCTGAGTTTTAAACATTCAAGGAATGGCAATAGTTGATTGTAATTTTTTACAACTGCCTGCATATGTAACTGTTAAAATTACTATGGAGATTGACAAGATCTTTAAGTCAGTCAATTCAGATTTTGACCTCATTTAACATTTAATTATCATTTTGTTTTCTTTTAAATAGGAAAATGACAAAAGATAGTATATATTGGCATTGTCATACAGTAATCCCTCATTATAAGACTGTCCTTGGGTGCCAATGATTATACTACAGTGAGGCTACCTTGAAATAATGTACATGTTATGCTATTGTGGCTTAGTGCAGTGGGATCCACAAGCACACCTTATAACTGGAATTGTGTTTTAATGAAGTGTAATACATAACCATAACTTATAACAGGAATAGTGTTATAATTAAAAGGGAATGCTGTATCCATTGCCTTATTTCAGTGTTATGCTTTCAAAATTGTTAAAATTCATAGTTTGTTATATTTTGCCATTGTTAATGAATATTTGGTGACAAAATTAGTATTCATACAGCTGTTGCTACATCATTATTTCAGTTGTATTTTCATAGTTACTCTAATATACCATGTTTTTCATTGTACATCACTTCATTTCTCAAATATTTCTTACTAATAAATATAGCTTTAGGGACTAACCATTTAATATTTGGGGTTGGTGTGTGGGCTGTGTTATTTTCTTATAAAAATATTTCTGGCCCACAGATGGCTTGAAAAAACTTTATGGAGCTGATTTATATAAAATTAACCTACTATATCTATTACATTAGTTAGAATAAAAATTATCCTGAGATGATAAAAATATATCCTGGCTCAAAAGAAAATATTATCCCCTTCTCCCTTGAAAATTAAATGGTTGGTACCTAATAAAATATTTTCTGTGGGACTGATAGCAGCCCTAATCAGTATTGGCTTAGATATTGTGCAATTGTTTTTTTTTATTTAGCACTTTGATCACACTGATTTTCCTTGAAATGCATGAAAATATTAAAAATCGATGTTGAAAAATACCCAAGAAAATCCCTGATTTCTGTAATTACTGCTTATAATTGATGGGTAACAAAACTTTGCTGGCTGAATTTTGTTGAAAGCTGAGTTTACGCCACACAAATTCCTTTACAGTTTTTAAGATGAGACTATTTTGTCCAAAGTGTACTTAACACATTGTCATATGTACTTACTTCAAAGTCAAGTCTAATTTCAAACAACATTGACCCTGATCTGCTATTGCATAATGCTGTGAAAGATCAGGGTCTGTATTGGTTCTTTTATTGATTACATGTAAAAGACTGTATAGACTCAGACCTGCTGGTTCATTCATTATGCAATGGTAGATCTGGGTCTGTGTAGTTTTGCATTAGACCTCAACTTATAAGTGTTACATATGGTCTGTATTGCATCTGAAACAAATTAACCCATTAACTAGAAAACTCCAGACTGTTGATTTAGAAGGAAGACAAGATTTCAAAACATTTCTTTCTTTTTTGTATTTTGGTCAGGGTTCTAAATTTTGCAGATTGTTCAGGCCTAATATGTTAATATACATTAGTCATGTGATTAGTTATTAATGCTGCATAAATTTGCTGGAATTTGTAACCACTGGCACTTTCTACTACTAAATTTCCTTCTTTCTTTCTTTAGTTGAATCTGAAGCTTGACCCTTACTGCCTGATAAAAGATATAGTGAAATTTATCAGATTGAATTTATCCAAATCTGTTTGAACATGAACCAGTTGGTATCTGGATTCAATGTTTTCATATATGCATACATTTGTTTTTCTTCATTAAAGCATCAGGCAAGCACTTACAAAGTAAAGTGTATCTTAAGCCAAGAAAAAAATAATTTGTATTTTACATTTACAAACAAGAGAACAAAAACATGTCTTAACTTATAAGAGAATATTTAATTTTACTGTGGTGAACTTCTAGAAATGAGTTTGCACTTTTCTGAAATATAATACCTATAATCTTGTGGCTGGTAGAGATGATACCATTACTCAATAATGGAATATAAATCAATGGTTATAAAACAATGTATACACAACATTTACATAACAAATTATGTGTACACTTTATATGTATTGAAGATAATGTAAACACTTTATTTGCATGACATAATATATACACTATATTTGCATAACAAATTATGTGTACACTATATTTGCATAACAAATTATGTGTACACTATATTTGCATAACAAATTATGTGTACACTATATTTGCATAACAAATTATGTATACTGAAAATAGATTAAGATAATAGGATGGAGTATGAAGCAGTAAAATTTGTTTTCAGAATTCAGCTGGTGACATTGCCATCAGAGCATATTTGCATTTATTTTTGTCTTGTTATTTTTTGATTGATAGTTTGTGGCTAATTCTGAAAATGACATGGCTGTATAAGGCAACAAATATTAGTCATTGAAAGGTTTGGGATTTTACATGATGGTTTACAGGCCCAATTTTTGCCTTTTATAATATGCCATGGCCTCATCAAAGACATTATGACATCTAAGAAAATAACTTGAATATATTGGTACAATGTAAACAGTCATGATCATCATGGCCAGCCAGACTGATTGAGCTACACTTTTAAAACAGTTTCTCCAAGAAATCTTACTGGTAGGGTTATGTAAAATTTTGTGGATGTAATATAGATACTGGTAACATCATCATTCCAGTCACTGGTTACTATGACCAGTATTTTTGGAGATCACTGAGATTACAGCATGTAATGAAATTTGATATACTTGTACACCATCAAAAGAAGGCATGAAGGTCATAACTCAGTATTTTCCACTTCCTATCATGCTTTCCCTTCTGCTATATAACTTTAAACCATTTGAGTTTAAAGATGATACTTTGTATGCTTATACATCATCCCTAAAAGATATGCTGCTTATTAACTAGGGATCCTATTTTTAAGGGCCAAGGTCATTGTGGAGTAGTTTATATCTTCCATCAAAATTTTCCTTTAGTTATATAAAATCATATGAAGCAAATGGATAAAAATAGGTTTACTTGTACACCATCATGATTAGAGTGCCACATTCTACATTAAAGTAGCTATCTTGAAGGTCAGGTCATGGTTGAGTATTTTATGTCTTTCACCACAATTTTCCTTTTGTTCTGTTCTTTAAGTTTAAAGAATTTTGAGAGTAAGGTACAAACTTAAATTTTCTTATGCATTATCATAATATAGGTATGTCACATACCACATATAAGTAGCTATCTTGAAGGTCAAGGTCATAGCCACTATTTTAAGTTCTGTCTTAATTCCCTTCCATTCATTAAGTTAATAGTCATTTGATATTGGGGAATGATGACTTCACAATGGCTGGCATTAGCCAAAAATTTACTGAATTTGTTTTTAGTTCTGCAATGACTAAAATATTATTAGGCACAACTAAAATCACATTTTTTTTAACAAGATTGCAGAATGTTACATCTGAAAAATACTCATTTTTAAAGAGCCATTGTGTATTCTAACTATCAAATAATGTAGCACTATTGAGCTAAAAAAAACATGCATGTGAAAAAAGAGGAAATACATAATTCAGCATGATTAGTTTCATGAAAGTGGAATGGGGATAATCAACGGTGTCCAAACATACATTATAAAGTTTTGTTCATGTTTCAAATAACATTTGTTAATCATTTCTTAGCATCAGATTTCTACTACAATTGAAAAAAGTGTGAATTCACTAATGTTTTTGCAATGACTTGTAACATTGTGCTTTTTTGTTGATTAGTTTCACATTATTTGTAACATTTCATTACATTGTAACATTTCATTACATTGGATTCTGTTGTAACATTTCATTACATTGGACTCTGATAGTGTGTAAACAAGAGAAAATGTGCTAATCATTTGTACAGCAACATTTTGAACTCATGCCACATGTCAGCATTGTCACTATAATAATTTCATTAAAATATTTACAAAATAAATATGCTCAGTAAAGCCAGTGATTATTATATTACTAATTTAAATAGAATATTTAGCCATGAAAGACCTCCTTGAATTGGTAAGATAGACTATGATCATAAAAATTACAAAATAATTCCTAAAGTAGTTTCTGAATTTGGTACAAATCATGTTTGGGTTTTGAATGCACAGTTTTAAAACTTGCATTACCAAAACTGAATGTTTAAATTGTTTTGTTATCCAGTCAGAAATTATGAGAGAGGTAAAATTTCCAAATTAGATTTATATAGGATCACAGTAGAAAAAGTGACAAAAATAAAATAAAAAAATATACTTTTCTTATCTTACGTGACAATGTTGACATTATGTGGCACAGTTATACATGTATATTTTCCTAGTCATTTGGACACCTTTGGTTTCTATGGTTATCTATCTTCAGCTGCCAATTCCTACAGTTTGCCATTCATGATTGGCAAAACTGTGCAAAGCAGTAAGTGGCAGGCACCATGCTACTCACTGATTGGGCGATCTAAAGTGGGTAGCTTCCATGAAGATATGGCCAAGGTAAGATTCTTAACTCTACTGGAAACCATAAGTGAGTCACCTGGCCTAAACAGACATTAACAGTATGGACTTAGATTTTCAAGTTGACTGGTACACCTGAATCTGTAATGTTCATAGTGCAGTATGGATCCAGTCTGTTGGAATGATTGATGTTGGTAGATGAAGGTCTGCATTGATCTTTTCATCTACAATATCTATCTTTAAGTGTGATCATTTGCATACATAATTGATATTATGTAAACAAATGAAACATTTGACTTATTCCATCATTCAGAATGTCACAGGTTTGCAAATTTGTTTTGCACCAATTTTGTAAATTTGCAAAGAAATTGGATATAGGGATCCAAATGTGGAACTTTTCTAGAATGAGTTACTGATATTTTTGTCACCTGATTACTTCAGCATACATCATCAAACCACTTTGTCAGCTTTTTTTTTTTTGTGTCCAACATTTCTTTTTATCACTTTAGACTTCAGTACATGTCAAAACTATGACTTGTGTAACTTTATATGTCAACCACTAGCATTCAAATCTTCAAATGCAACTCTTTCATTAGTTCTTCACTCATTTTTATCAGTTATACAATACTACATATTACTCCCTTACTATATGATATTAATGGGAGACATACAGGGTAGAGCCTCATAAGTGAGGGTACCTTTTACTGAGGTAATTTATACATAGTATTGTCATGAAACAATGAAATAGCATTCATGACCATACCCACATTAAATGAATTCCTTTATACTGAAGTGCACTACAGTGACCAAGTACCAACTTATAAACCATGCTAACATTATGGAATCAGATTTGCAGTTGACTAAGTAACTGTCTGCATTGTTTTGATGAAATGCTGTTATATTGTAATAAACACAATCCTAAGACCTATTGGCATTCAATACAATGGCAAATATGGGCAAACACTATACTCAAACCTATTGATATTTAATAAAATGGCAGACCTGGGCAAATACTACCTGAAATTGTGCATTTGTTACATTCTTCCTCATATGAATACACATACCCATACTACACTACATTGTCAGGAACCCACCTCACTTCATGTACATGACAAAAGGCTGCAGGTATTCAGGTACAAGAGTGGTTAAAGGAAAATCAATTTTTAAAGAATAACAGTTAATTTAGCTTCTTTAAGCAAAACACAGTTTGAGACTTACAATTTGCATTGTTGAAATGAATTCCCTCTCTTATTTTTGAGACTGGCAAATATATTTCTTTGCAAATTTACAAATGCAAACAGGGTTAATCTCAATGTTAACTCTGCCTACAATATGCCCATAAAGCATAAAAGTAACAGACTTCTTAATCTCTTCTCTTTTTGAATTTCTTTCTTCATAGCCCCTAATAGCTATACACTCCCACATATGGTCGGCAAAACTACTCAAAGTAATAAGAGACAAGCGCCATGCTATTCTCTGACAGGGAGATCAAAAGTTGGTAGTTTCCATGAGGACATGTCCAAGGTAATTTTAACTTGAAAATGAATTGCTTTTAATGCATGTAATTAGGCTTCCTGGAAAACTTGAAAAAATTTATTGCGATAAATGATTATATGATTATACAACAGGGTAAATTCTAGAATTTAAAGTAATATAGGATAGATTGAATAATGTAAACAAAGGTAGGACTGCATCCAAAATTACTTCAAAATATTGCAGAATCTATTAAGTATCCAATGTGCTATATATTTAATATCTCCTTACAAACTTTAGTGTGTACCAATCATTGGAAATTAGCAAATGTAGCTCCTTTGTATAAGAAATTTTGCAAAACCCACTTTGTTAAATTGTTATCCTTTATCTCAGCTTTGTACATTATAAAAAATTTTAAGAAATGTGAATATAAGTATTTACCTGAATATATTGTGTAGCATGAAATAATTTGTCATAATTAGTTAGGGTTTTTTCATGTTGTTTCCACAACACATCAGTTGTCAATTAAATACAATTTATTTTCACAAGACCAAATCAGATGGTTTTTGATCATCTTTGGTATTGTGTAGTCTTAATTGTTGTGATATATGCAATAAATATTTCTTCTAATTTTAGACCACCTTTTTCCATTTACATTTATGAAAGTTATATTTGTTACAATAGTGCAAAACATATGCAAATAAATTCTGAACAGAAAGATAAACTGTAAATTTAAAATATGTATGAATGTACTGAATAAAACAATGTAAATCTAAATCAAAATGTTTATTATATTTTGCTATTAGTTCTTAGATAATCTTTGCTGTAATCAGATCATATAATGTTTTTCCTTGTGATATTATTATTATTATTATTATTATTATTATTATTATTATTATTATTATTATTATTATTATTATTATTATTATTATTATTATTATTATTATTATTATTATTATGCATGTTTTTTTTTAGGTCTGCCAAAGATAAAAATCAGTCTCTCTGATGAATGTTGCAACTTGGAAGGAAGTTTAAAATATTTATTAGTCCTTGAGACCAGTGGCTGTAATCAGACCATTTACATAACTTCAGCAAGGCAAATACATAAACTCAACAAAGTATTCACTCATCGAAAGATCATGGACCCAAGATATGTCATAGTTAGGTTTTGAAATTCATGTAATTGAGTGCATATAATCTTGTCCATTCTTTTAAAAAAGTAAAATCAAATTCTTGCCATTCTTTCTTTGAAGACATTTTAACATCTTTTCAATTCTGTATCCAATTGGCTGTGTTTCTTTTCTGTACAGACACCAGGTCCCGGAACCTACAACACCACAGATCCTGGTGTATTCAAGGACAAGGCACCACTCTACAGTATGACAAGCAGGAATGTCATGCCAGGTGACAACACCAAGAAACCTGGACCTGGCGCTCACTCTCCAGAAAATGTATGATTATATGCCAATTTTTCAAATCATTACACACACACTCATTACACACACAAACTTAAACATGGATATGTTTTGAGCATTGTACTTCAAACAGGTTTTATTTTTTGGCCACTAAGTTTTATAGATTCTATAGTTACTGTGAGTATTGACTTTAAAGATTCTGACAGAAGTCTGTGCCACTCTCCAGAAAATGTATGATTATATGCCAATTTTTCAAATCATTACACACACACTCATTACACACACAAACTTAAACATGGATATGTTTTGAGCATTGTACTTCAAACAGGTTTTATTTTTTGGCCACTAAGTTGTATAGATTCTATAGTTACTGTGAGTATTGACTTTAAAGATTCTGACAGAAGTCTGTGATATATAAATGGCATTTACAGTAAACAAGCAAAAGCAAATTATAACCAATGTTGGAAGTAAAATATTGACTTCTATTGAACTTAAAAGTATTCAAAATTCAGACATAAGCTTTATTTAATTTTTTTGGTTTTAATGGGACTTAACATGTTATTGGTTACATCATGCTGAGTAAATGGGACTTAACATGTTATTGGTTACATCATACTGAGTAAATGGGACTTAACATGTTAATGGTTACATCGTACAGAGTAAATGGGACGTAACATGTTATTAGTTACATCATACTGAGTAAATGGCAGCTAAGTGCCTTTACCAAGAACACACCAAGGCAACCAATGAATTCTTGCTGGCAGATATTGAACTTGTAACCATTACATTAATAGCATGATTCTTGACCAGCTGAGCTAGTATGGCACACCACATATGATTTAAACAGAGGTTGGAATAATTTAATTTATAATATTACTTTTAACTCATTCACCTGTAAAACAGCCATGTGCTCATCTGTCATGCATTATGTTAATAAATGCAGTATGTATAGTGTGGCATGCATCAGTGTCTGTCAGCAATTGCTTCCCAACCTTAGAAGTTTATTACTATATTCATTTCATATTAAGCTTATACATCTATTTGGTGATAAGTCCCCCCCATCATTTTACAAATGTTTAATTATAAATATATCTTCTATTTTTTGACAAATGATTTCAGCTGGCTTCCTGGTTGTATCATGGCAGAATACTGTATTCACTTGATGTCATTAATTTCGGCCAACATAAGTCTTAAAATTAAGTCTAGGCTCAAAATATGTGAATGGTAAGTTTTAAGTCAGCCTTAAATTTCAGCCAATCAGATCTCAAGATTAAAGACTTATGTTTAATTCTCAGCTTAAGTTCTGTTGTTGAAATTCAGGTCTGAACTGATTTTTGTGGAAGCCAGTATGAAAACATTTGTGCAAATCACTTAACATCTAAGATTTATATGGCATCTGTTTAAGCATTTTATCACCTTGATAGCATTATTTTTTATAATTATTTTGATGAAACTTGGTAAATAAGCTTGCTTTAGCTAAATATCATATTGGATGATTTTAATAAATAGCAGAAACTGCATATACTGCTGACATGATCTGGCATTGTTGTATAGCTGACCTTGTTACTCACAGTAGACATGAACTTTGTATATTAAAAATACAACATGAAACCTGTGACTTGACTGAAATGATCAGAGCTCTGTATACCCACTGATCTCTAATCTGATCAAATGTGTGACTTGACTGAAATGATCAGAGCTCTCTATACCCACTGATCTCTAATCTAATCAAATGTGTGACTTGACTGAAATTATCAGAGCTCTGTATATGCTCTGATCTTTCCTCCTTATGGTAGACAGATATAAATTATTCTTAGTTTCTTATCTGTGAAACTGGAAGATATCCAGTCACTTTAAAACAATTGATATTGTAAAAACAATGTTATTGAGATAATTTATATACTCTATGCACCCATTTATAACTTGTGTGCAACTGCATAATATGCCAGCAGATCAGGGCATGTGTTGTTTCTTACCCTGATAATTCCTGACATTCTGCATAGACCCAGATCTTTCAATGCATTAATTGAAGGCAGATCTGGGTTTGTGGAGTCTGTGGATGGACTTGACTAACATGTGAGTACATATGGTATACTTTTGGTTAATTACATTTTTCAACTCTGTATGCAGGTAAGTCATATAAGAGCTAATTAAATCCTGCATTTCAGTCTTGTTAGAAATTTTATAAATATTATTTTGATTTCCACACTGTTATTTTCTTCTGTTAAAGGTATCATGATCAATCATTTAATGGATGAAATTGCTTTTTAAATGCTGAATTTTTGTTATAATGGATGAAATGGATTTTCAAGTTGGTCACAAGTTTTTATAGTCAGGCTCTGCACAAGGTTCAGATTATTCTGTTTCAAGGCATTATCAGAAATGTTTTACAGAAAATGTTTGCATTATATTGACCTACCAGTATTTACTTCCAGGTTCGGATTAACAAGAGAGCACCTCCGCAATTTAGTTTTGGAATCCGACATTCTCAGTACACTGCTCCTCTAATTATTGATGTACAGGATTGATTGCTACAAATTCCCAGTACCATAAGATGTATGTGGACACATATTCTGGTTGTGTCACTATTTTACCCCTTGCATCCAGTTACCTGTCAAAAGCACCGCTTGCTGTTTGTTCTGTCCTTCAATGACTCCATCACAAACCTTGTATACTCCTTATGTACACACAGCTTGATTATTTCCACTTTTACGCTATTTACAGGTGACGTTTAACAAGCGAAAGGCTCCAGCACATAGTTTTGGAATCCGTCACTCTCAATATACTGCTCCATTAATTATTGATGTAAAGGATTAACAATATAGTGCTACAACTAAAGAATTCAATTGCCACACTACGTATGTTGACACATTGTTTGTGTGTGTGTCACCTGTCTTTTTGGGGTGCTGTTTTCTGGTTTTCCATTGAAAGCTAGTTGTTGAGTTTGCCTCCAAAATAACTTATGTTCATGGCTTGGTAGGCCAAGGGTTCAACACAAAACTGTTGTAACTAATAGTTATATTTAGAATTTTTTATTTCATTATTTTGTTTAAAGAATGGACTACATATTATATCCATTTTATATATCCTTATTTTTATTATTTATAAAGGCATGACAGTAGCATATTTATTTTATCTCATGGTATTTTCTGAAACGCTGTTGTAATTTAATATGGGCAGTTTTACAGTAAACATGCTGATGGCTCTTTGTTGTTGTTGTTGTTGTTGAGCTTAATGCCATTTTTCAGCACACGATAGGCTATTCATGGCTGCCAGTATTAATGGTGGAGGAAGAAACCTGGAAATCCGAGGAAAGAACCACCAACCCACAAGAAGCTACTGGCAAGCTTTCTCACATATCCACATTCGCTGAATCCTAGACAGACAGAGGTGAGATGGCAGTGATTCGTAACGGACATGGCTTTAGACAACTTGGCCACGCGGGGCCCCTATGGCTTTTTGTGTCATATGACTTATGAAAAACTATTGTAACTTAAGTTACAGGAGTTTTAACTAAAACTTTGCAAAATGCAAGAATCTTAGAATATTTGCAACATTGTGGTAACTTACATTAAATATTTCTTTTATAGAGTTTGACATAAAACATGAAAGCTGAATTAAAAAGACAGTAAGTTTTAATATAAAGACAAAAAGATTAATGGATGCAATTGTCTAGAATGGCTTACCAGAATGATACTAATTGATGTATACAGTTTAGCAAGTTTTAACCAAAAGTATCCAAATGAAACTGATAATTGGCCCAGATGCTGCTGATAATTGGCAAAGATAAGAATGATTATTGGACCAGATCAGTTTGATGCTTGGCTCAGATGAGATGGATCACTGGCCAAGATGAGATTTGATCCTTGGACCAGATGAAATTGATTGGCCCAAATGATATTGATTACTGGCCAAGATTAGATAGATCATTGGACCAGATCAGTTTGACGATTATCTTGGATGAGATTAATCATTAACTCAAATGGGATTAAGTATTAATAATGATTTTGCTTTGAAGGAAGATAAATGAATACAGAATTATCTATCCAGAAAGTTTTACAAAGCAGAATTATATATCCAGATATTATTTTCCAATTTCACGATAGTTCAAGGTACATTCTAATGGTTGGGACTCATTAATAACTTTGAAATTGTTCCCCAGGCCCCAGGGATGTGGGACCCCTAAAAAATCCTTTTTCATTCATTTTTTTAAAGCATTTTGCTAATGATCTATTGATTATCTTTACAACTGGTTGACAGATTTTAAATGGGTTTTTTGAAGCAGCTTAACATTCTCAGATAGTAAGGAAATACAAGGAATTATTTCCATTCAGTTTTGTGCTAACTAACATTCTAGCAAAAGAGAATATATTAGTTTCACAAAGTAACTATAAAACTAATGACTTGGAATTATCACAACAAGCATTATGTACTGTGACTCTCAGTGGACATGTGAAAGACCATAGTAAAATTTACCCAAAGATTTTAGGCTGCAGACCATCCCATCATTTGCAGCTTCAGTCACATAAATCATTATTGTTCTATTCTGACTGGCTGGACAGCTCAAAGGAATGGGGTATGTGGGTAGACATGAGAGTTCAATAATGAGATGTAATGGATATGCTTATTAAAACTAATGACATATGATTATACCACCTTTGCATCACAAAACTCTCAAATATTACATTACAAAAGTATACTGTGCAAATCATATTGTCTCCCCTCCATTTCAAATGAAATCAGAGTTAATTAGAGGAGTACTGATCTAAACTTATTCTACAGTGTCCAATTTTTGTGCTGATTGATAATGTAGCCTTTTTAAACAAGAATTCTTCCTATACTGTCTTGCCTCTTCCACTAAGGCATATTCCAAACACACAGTGATTCAGTGCAACCTGAAAACTAAGTAACAATGACCTTATTTTGTCTGTGGTAACCAGTACTCTCTATGTTTAATACACTCAACAAGTTTCACACTGCATATGCGAGGCAGCAGTGTCAGAAACTAAATGTAGAAGTTTATCATTGACTTCATGCCAACAATGACAACACAGACTTGGACCCATGGTGTCTATAAGTTTTTTAAAGAACTTGCCTTTGCCGATTACTGCCATCTCGCCTCTGTCTGCATTGGTTTCAATCTTAGGCTGAGCCAGTGTTGGTATGTGAGAAAGATTACCAGGGTTTTTCCAAGTTCTTCTTCCTCCATTTATACTTGCCACCTTGTATAGCCTATCTTGCACTGAGAAAAACCCAAAGCACAACAACAATGCAGAATGAGAAGTGCCTGCCTGTGCCTGACAAAAGTTGTATTCTCATTAATCTAGATAAAATGGATGCAAGAATCAAGTTTAGAAGTCAGTTGTTTTGTGAGTGATCAAGTAGAAATTAGGATTCAGTCTATCTGCTGTTTTCAGTTTGACCCCTTTTGTTTATTGCTTTCAGCTTACTTGACCATAAAGAGAATTTTAAAGCTTCAAATGAAGCTTGATCATTCATTTAACTCAAGAAGAATCCAGAAAGGTTAAACAAAGAGCCAGACAACATTTTATTTGTAAATTTCTCAGATGTTTCTCAAAATCTGCATTTTGATTACAAATCCATCCACATCGGTAAAACAAAAAAAATAAGTTTCTCGTCAGTTAGTGGGTTCAGCCAGCAATGAATACAAATGCAGAATGGAATATAGGTAAGTAATAGTATTGAAATCAGCAACACCACACATACACATGAACAAACCATTGGAAAGCAATATTTTTTTAAACACAATGATGTTCTTCAAAAATCAGAACTGTTTGAGATCATCAAATGATAACTGAGGCACTAGCCCAAGTGTAATAATAAATGTTTTGATTACAAATGATAACTGAGGCACTAGCCTAAGTGTAATAATAAATGTTTTGATTACAAATTATAACTGAGGCACTAGCCCAAGTGTAATAATAAATGTTTTGATTACAAATGATAACTGAGGCACTAGCCCAAGTGTAATAATAAATGTTTTGATTACAAATTATAACTGAGGCACTAGCCCAAGTGTAATAATAAATGTTTTGATTACAAATGATAACTGAGGCACTAGCCCAAGTGTAATAATAAATGTTTTGATTACAAATTATAACTGAGGCACTAGCCCAAGTGTAATAATAAATGTTTTGATTACAAATGATAACTGAGGCACTAGCCCAAGTGTAAAAATAAATGTTTTGATTACAAATGATAACTGAGGCACTCACCCAAATGTAATTACAAGACTAAATAAATAATTAGAAGTAATAGCGATAAAATGGAATCATTTTAATGTTTATAGTATTATATTTATGAAATACAGTAGGGAAAAAAGTGCTTTAAGAGAGAATAATGCTGAAAATTGATGGAATAGTGTCTAGTGTTCTCTGTTGTCTAATAAAATCAGTCAGGCATTTGATGTAACTATATAATTAAAAATATACTGTTCACTTTTATTTGCTTTGATTGTTTACCACTAAGTTAGAAAGCAAATTAACAGCCTGCAATCATTGATAGATCAAATGTTTTAATCTTATCTTTATAAGATTACACACTCTTGCAAAGATGACCTCATTTTCAAGGAATAATGTACATGAGAGCTTTAGAAAGAATCACTGTTTATGAATTAATATTTACCATCATGAAGCAATAATTGTGTATGTTTAATGATGTTTCTTGTTGCATTATGTCTTATAAATAAATGTATAACATTTGCCATGTAAATCTCAAAGATTGAAATGTTAAAATTTAAATAGGTATAAACATCCGAAGAAACGGTTTCTCTTGAATTATTCACGAGATTCACTGACAGTAATAATGAACAAATGTATAAGGGAAGTTAATCAATATTATTTTGAGGGTTTCTTCGAATGTGTAGTTTCTTTCACAAATAATTCATAAGAAATTTCACTTAGAACAGACATTTAAAGAGGGGCCCAATTTTTGTGTGTAAAGCTTTTTGTCAAGAATCATATTTAATGATTCTTACCTATTTTTGGTCTCCCTTCAGCAAAATTAAATCCCCCAAAAGTTTCAAATGCAAGCAGTCTTTGATATTAGTAACTACAAATTAGTTATACTTTAGTATTTTTTCAGCAGGAAATATTAATTTTATTTTCATAAAATAAAGTGAAATACATTTATGGCTATTCTCCAGTTTAATAATGTTGCATAAGATAGACTGCACAAAATCAAGGTACACTATTTCTATCCTAATAAAATAATGTTGCTTACAATTGATTTCACACAGTCAAGGAACACAATTTCTGTTTTAGTTATGTAATGTTGCACACAGTCAAGGAACACAGTTTCTTTCCTAGTTACTTAATATTAGATATGATTGATAGCACACAGTCAAGGTACACAATTTCTGTCCTAGTTACATAATATTGGATATGATTGATAGCACACAGTCAAGGTACACAATTTCTGTCCTAGTTACATAACATTGGATAGATTAAGGGCACACAGTCAAGGTACACAATTTCTGTCCTAGTTACATAACATTGGATATGATTGAGAACACAGTCAAGGTACACAATTTTTGTCCTAATTACATAACATTGGATATGATTGATGGCATACAGTCAAGGTACACTATTTCTGTCCTAGTTACATATCACTGGATATGATTAAGGGCACACAGTCAAGGAACACAATTTCTGTCCTAGTTACATAACATTGGATATGATTCAGAACACACAGTCAAGGTACAGAATTTCTGTCCTAGTTACATAACATTGGATATGATTGAGAACACACAATCAAGGTACACAATTTCTGTCCTAGTTACATAACATTGAATATGAATGATGGCATACTGTCAAGGTACACAATTTCTCTCCTAGTTACATAACATAGCTTACAATTGATGTCAGACAATAAAGGTACACAAATTATGTCCCTGTTAAATAATGTCACAGAAGATTTGACAAATAAAAGTACACAATTTCTGCTGAACTGTTGTAACCTGAGTTACAGTAGTGTTGCAAAAATCACTTTGGGCCAGATTATAAGACTTCTTCATGCAAGTTTATTGTAACTTAATTAGACTCCATTTTTTTGTATATAGAAGTTTTAAAATTTTCTATTTTTATTACATTAAGATTTAAAAATTTATGTTACTCTTGTAGTTAGATTCTTTGTGTGAAGAAAATGAAACAGTTTTTAGGCTTCTCCTGTAAGGTTTGGAAAAAGTAAGTTACATCAGTCATGTGTTGAACCCTTGATATAGTTATACCTAATTTACCAAAGTATAACATGTAGCTGTCTATGACAGTGTGGACTCATACCTACCCACATGTGGGTAAGTCATCTATATTGTTTCTTATACTTTCATCAATGGAGTACATTGGATATTTCTGCTAATGATCAGAAAAACACCCCAGAAATACTACATCTGTATTTACTACATATATGTCTACCTTCTTTGCCAAATGATGCCATGCACATGTCACATGCCATCATTATGGCAACTTATCACATATGGTGACTTATATTTATAAAAAAAATAGGAAGTTTCTTTTTTAGGACAGGAACTTCCTAGAGAATTTTCTTTCACTGAACTAAATAATTTCTAATAATTCTGTAAAAAGTATCATATTGTGTTTTGATTTGGTTCTATTTTGCCTGACATTTTTCATATGTGATTGAATTATGAGTTTTTTCCAGTCATTTCCCATTTTGTGATGTAGAACTCGAATGTATTTCTGAGGTGGATTTTGGTAGAAACATCAAATGGTGTTCTAGCTGATGATTTAAAATTAAATAGCCTTGACTTTGATTTGCCAGCTGTTTAAAATAATACTGAACTAAATGTTCAGGTTTTTTGCATTTGGGTAAGAGTTATACATGGTAAATAGGATATTTATAAATGACTTTTATGTTTAGCACTTGAACATACTGCAAATCACATTTTACAACTGATTATTTTTGTGGAATTTTTTTCTCTCAATTATTTGATATATGAAATAAAGTTGAAATCATGTTATTAAAATTCATGGTTTCCAAATGATTTTTATTTCATTCCAAAAAATAATTGTAAGGGTTACAGATTTATATAAAGTATCCCTTACAATATTAATCAAAAATAAAAATATTGTGAAATATAAATGATTTGCAGTAGAGACTACTTTTCTTCCAGGTGGTGTTTAACAAGCATGCAGCTCCTTCGATTAGTTTTGGAATCCGACATTCTCAATATACTGCTCCTCTAATTATTGATGTACAGGATTAATTGCTACAAATTCCAATCAAACATGAGACGTATGTTAGCACATAATTTACATTTGTCATCAGCCATGTGTGCCTGTTGTGTTTCCAGTCATCTGTCAAAAGCAAAGCTAGTTTTTGGTCTCATTTCTAAAATATTATTGATGCAGTGCAAGGCAAGCATTTTAATATACAAAAATTGTATAATTGTTCAAATTTGATCAGACATTGAACTGTTACGATGAAAAATCAATTCAGACTTCTTTTTTAATTTGCCATGCATGATCAAAAGGTTTAAAAATGGCACTTTATTTCAGTAATACATTTCCATTAAATATACTTGAAATAGTTTTATAATCATTTTCCAAAACTAATTTTGTTTATATGAAACTTGAAGATCAAGTCTACTTTTCCTTAGTGACACATATTTTCTAAAACTATGTATATTTAAATAGACAAACAGCAAGTTTTAAATTGACAGATTTAGCTGTAGTACAATAATGCTTGCATAACAACTCATGTAGAAAGCTTGACAAGTTTTCTAAACCCTAACCCAAAATATGTCATTTTCTTCTCAGTCTCTATACATGTAAATTGTCCACTTCTTCCTTTATTTCACATGGTGTTATAGCTTTTTTCTAATTTATTGTACATTGCTTCCTTACTATACCACTCTCGAAAGAGGTGATGGGCAATACAAGTGTATGTTATAAGCAAGGTACGTTTAATGTCATAGCTGCATTGATCTCAAAATAGGGATGTAGGACTATTTGTATGTTATTTGAGGTACTGCTTTATACAGAGTGTGTTATAACCAAGGTACATTTAATTTCATAGCTACATTGATGTCAAAATAGGGATATAGGACTGTGTTATTTGAGGTAATGCCTTATACATAATGATTTATGCAGTTCTCATTGTCAGTCTACTTCAGGATATACATTTTTATATTCATAGACCTCAGTGGCCACCTATCTGGATTAATTGTTTTGGCTTTCTTCAGCTTTACAAACCTCAAGAGGCACATACTTAACCCTATACATTTAGAATATTCATCTATAGTGTCATCTTTACAGACCTCAATAGGCACTTGTTGGTATACATTCAGGATATCATCATTTGTACACACCTCAATAGGCACTTACATGCTGGTATACATTCAGGATATCATCATCTGTACACACCTCAATAGGCACTTACATGCTGGTATACATTCAGGATATCATCATTTGTACACACCTCAATAGGCACTTACATGCTGGTATACATTCAGGATATCATCATCTGTACACACCTCAATAGGCACTTACATGCTGGTATACATTCAGGATATCATCATTTGTACACACCTCAATAGGCACTTGTTGGTATACATTCAAGGATATCATCATCTGTACACACCTCAATAGGCACTTACATGCTGGTATACATTCAGGATATCATCATTTGTACACACCTCGATAGGCACTTGCATGCTGGTATACATTCAGGATACAGGATATCATCTTTTGTACACACCTCGATAGGCACTTACCTGCTGGTATACATTCAGGATATCATCATATTTACAGACCTCAATAGGCACTTACATGCTGGTATACATTCAGGATATCATCATATTTACAGACCTCAATAGGCACTTACATGCTGGTATACATTCAGGATATCATCATTTGTGCACACCTCAATAGGCACTTACCTACTGGTATACATTCAGAATATCATCATCTGTACACACCTCAATAGGCATTTAGATGCTGGTATACATTCAGGATATCACCATTTGTACACACCTCAATAGGCACTTACATGCTGGTATACATTCAGGATATAATCATCTGTACACACCTCAATAGGCACTTACATGCTGGTATACATTCAGGATATAATCATCTGTACACACCTCAATAGGCATTTACATGCTGGTATACATTCAGGATATCATCATCTGTACACACCTCAATAGGCACTTACTTGCTGGTATACATTAAGGATATACTCCTCCTTAGATGTCAGTGGGCACTAACCTGCTAGTATACATTCAAGATATACATGTATACAGCTTTACAGACTTTAGTAGGCACTTAGTTTACATTCAGGATATCCTCATCCTTTCAGACTTCATTGGACACTTACCTAGTAGTACACATTAAGGATATCATCTTTATACACATCTTTATAGACCCCAATGGGCACTTATCTGGTAGTATATATTCTGGACAGACACATCTTTATAGACCCCAATGGGCACTTATCTGGTAGTATATATTCTGGACAGACACATCTTTACAGACCATAAGGGACACTTACATGGGTAGTATACATTTAAGTTAATATTCTATAATCCCATCTTTACAGACCTCAATTGGCACCTGGTACCTGATAGTATACATTAAGGATATCATCTTTACAGCTGTCAGTGGGCACTTATCTGCTTGGATATATATATCTAATATTCACATATTTACAGACATCAATGGGCACTTATCTGGTCATATATATTCAGTAACATAAACATCTTTACAGACCTTAGTATACAGTCATCATAAATATCAATTATCATAGATTGACTGGTAAATATAATAAGATATATGTAATTTACAAAAAGATGTTTTCATGTGAATTTCAGTCAGAAGATTATGTGGAAAGCATTAACAGAGAATAATTACAACAAAAAAAAAATGGATAAACACTAATGCTCAAAGTTTGTACTTCACTCTGTGAAGTTAGATTTTTTTAAAAAATATTTCAAACTCATTTCTTTTGGTTTATTTTAATCCTATAATCAGCATGTTTCAGTAGCTGATAAAAATAACTTAGGTTATGAGAAACAACTGAAAGTAACCAATTGGTTGCAGCAACCTATATTTTTTAGGTCTTGGCAAAGAAGTTTCAAGCTGAGTAAATGTATTTGAAAGAATACATCATTTTTAAAAATCTTAAAAAAGCATTAAAAGTTTCTCTTTGCTGTTCCTTTTCTTCATCATAAATAGGTCAATATGATCATCCTGTAATATCATTGTATGTTACCAAAAATCAGTGAGATCTTCTTAAGTGTAAGAAAAGAATTTTCACTTGATTTAAGCTTGTAGTTCAGGTGTGATTTTGAGAAGCTTTAAGATGTGCAAATCAAATATGGTTTCATTATTTTTAGGATTCTACATATAATAAATAGTACTAAAGATATAACACTTAGTTGTTGTTAGGGACTTTTTCATTTTGGATCAGGAAATGGACTTAAAATTGTCAGCTGTGTTCTATGACATACGCCAATCATTTTTCTTTCTTCTTTTCTCAGCTAGGTTTTTAGATTTAAAGAGTTTTCTTAAATTTTTATAATATATAAGTTCACTTTTCACAAAATTTATTTTATAGCCACTTTTAGATACAAAACTAAATTTATGGCCCTTTTTCAGGTACAAATTTGAATTGATGGCCCTTTTTAAGGCAAAGAAATTAATTTATGACTCTTTTTTAGGTATACATCTGAATTTATGGCACTTCTTCAGATGCAAAATTGAATCTATGGTACAAAATTGAATGTTTGGCCCTTTTTTAGGTACAAAATTGAATGTAAGGCCACTTTTTAGGTACAAAATTGAATGTATGGCCCTTTTTCAGGAAAAAATTTAATTTATGGCACAAAATTAAATTTATGGCCCTTTTTATGTACAAAATTGAATGTATGGCCCTTTTTCAGGAAAAAATTTAATTTATGGTACAAAATTGAATGTTTGGCCCTTTTTTAGGTACAAAATTGAATGTATGGCCCTTTTTCAGGAAAAAATTGAATTTATGTTACAAAATTGATTGTTTGGCCCTTTTCAGGTACAAAATTGAATTTATGGTACACAATTGAATGTATGACCCTTTTTTAGGTACAAGATTGAATGTCTAGCCCTTTCTTAGGTACAAAATTGAATTCATGGTTCTTTTTCAGGTACAAAATTGAATGTATAGCCCCTTTATAGGTACAAAGTTGAATTTATGGTACAAAATTGAATATATGGCTCCTTTTTAGGTACAAAAGTTTATGTATGGCCCTTTTTCAGGCATACATAGCACAAGTTAAAAAATATCTAATATTAAGTGGAAAATTCTTCACTGATAATTTTGTTTCTAATTCTTTGCACATTTTGACACTCTGCTTGATATAATATTTATAGACAAATATTTTTAGTAGATTAAAATTCTTCAGTGTGCTTCTTCATATACATAATCATCCTTACAAACAGCTATTTTATATTTGATTTGTACATTTGTTTATCACATTCACTATCATAAAGTAAATTAATGAGATTAATAGTTATTAATAGACATATTTATTTCAATACAAATGCTCTGAATGGCTTTATGACAGAATCAATCCATGCAGTGTGAATGTTTTTATTTGATTTGCTACATGATACATAATTCCACATAACAATTAAATTTTTTTAAATTTCTAATCAAACTGAATTTGTCCTTAACACAACATTCATAATGCAATCTTTGTAACCAAAGTTCAGACTAATATTTTGTGTTATTATATGAAATAAAAAGAATGATGGAAGTAAATTATAAAGTAAATTTAGTCATTCGTAACTTAAACTGTATTCATGCAAACAATCAGTTAATCATTTGTGAATATGTTTTGTTTTTAATGTATCCGTGTTTGTGTTTAAAAATTCTTGTGCTAATTGTGTTTTTCTTCGGCAGGTTTATCTTCACAAGTGGAGAGCCCCTTCTTACAGCTTTGGAATTCGACACAGTGCATACCTGGCTCCCCTCATTGTAGAGGCTCCAGACTGAAATTAAACTTTTCTCATAAAGGCACTAATTTCCCAAACATCATAAATCATTTACATTTACTACCTGTACTGAACACTTATTTCTTGTATGCCTGAAAAGGTGTAGAACTAATAACTGGTTGATGCTATTTTTTTATTTGTATAGATGATTAAAAGTTTTTCATTCACAAATCCGTCCATATCTACTCAGTATTATAAGAGAAATTTCTCTACAGATATGTGTGATATTTTATGCAGTGATTTTTATAGCAATGAGAATGAAGGATTTTCTACATTTAAGTAGAGGTTTTGAAGATTTAAGAAATGCAACACTTTAAGAGTAATGTTTATTTTACATAGGATTTTTAATTATAGGTCCTTTTCACAAATGCAATTTTACAGAATTATTTTGTAAAGCAGATTGTACTGTAACTTATAAGGTTTGTATATATCTTTTTTGTAGCAAGCATGTAACATTTGTTAAGTTTTGTCCTATATCTTTCACCAGTATTTGGAGTCACAGCATTATGATATAATGAACAGGGTTTAGTTCTCTGTTATAGTAGATTTTGATAGTATTTTACACAGTATTATCTGTCAAGATTTAAGCTTTCTTGACTAGGCCAGCAAAATAGGAACTGTAACAGGACAGTAGTTCCCTGTAAGGAATGTTATTCAGTTTAATTCAGTTGAGATTACATATATTCAGTAACAGATCATGAAGTTAGGATGCTAAAATTATTGGGAAATGACTTCACCTGAACTATAATATTGATGATGAAGGTTCAGAACTGTGACTAAACAGAATTGTGAAACAGAAATAATTGTAAAAGATCTAGATTGTTACAGTGTGTATTAATAGATAAGGAATTATCATCAGTCAAGAGTGTTCATGGTTGGTTTTTTTTGGTATGATATAAAATCTTGATGTGACTTGATAGATACTACTATGCTGATGTGTTAGCTGGTTGCTCAGTCTTTGATAGCAAACCTTACAAGTATTATGCCTAAAATGTGTTGGCTGTATTTATAACTAGAGGAAAATTTGATAATGCTTTGGAAATTCACACTTTTTCATGATTTGTGTGATGCCATTGTTAATCATGACATTATTTGTTAATAGAGCATTGAATATGTTCACATAGATTTCATATATTACTGTTACTTAGCTTTTCTTGACAATCTGCTTGTATTGGTCATAATTGCTCAAGCTGTAAATTGCTCTACTATAATGTACCTGTAAAATGCTTGCTTTTGGCCTAAGTTCCAATTTTTTTTCTGTAAATGTGGCCAGGTTTCTACCAAGAGTGGAGCAAAATCAAGATACATGAAAATGATGACATTCTTGTAATATGCATGTTTTTTATTAACTCTATTTTAAGAGCAAGGCAAAATATGATAATATAAATTTTCCGTTTCGCATAAATCTTACTTTTGGCCATCTGAAAGGAAATTACAAGGTTTTTTTGGGGTTTGATAGATTGCTTAGCCATTTGTCATCAGTGCAAAATACAAGTTATTTGACCATGCCATATGTTTGTTTTATGTTGAAAGATTTCAGGCCTACAGACTAAAATTGTGAAATATTGGTTAGCTTTTAAAATATTTATTTCTTTTAGAGCATAATAAGACCCTAGTGTCAATATTTTGTACTTACTTGTAGACTAACCATACATGATGTAATAAAAACTGTGTTAAAATTTACCTTGTTTTCTTTTATATTACTGTCACTTGCTTTCTGGGCAATCAGAATTAGATTTCAGTCAGTATTTCAAAATATAGGTGTTAGATATATGGTGACACATTTCATGTGATGCTGGTATTGTTGTTATTTTTGACAATAGTGTCACTTGTTGGAATTTTATGCATTCAGCTCCATTGTTCTATTACTATTTATGTACAGTCATGGAACTTTATGAAAGCATATGTTAGATGAGTACTGTTCACATAAAGTCATGGAACTTTTTGGATGCATACATTTAGATAAGTACTGTTCATGTATAGTCATGGAACTTTATGCATGCATACATCTAGATGAGTACTGTACATGTACAGTCATAGAACTTTATGGATGCATACATTTAGATGAGTACTGTTCATTTACAGTCATGGAACTTTATGCATGCACACATTTAGTTGAGTACTGTTCATGTACAGTCATGGAGCTTTATGGATGCATACATTTAGATGAGTGCTGTTCATGTACAGACATGGAACTTTATGGATGCATACATTTAGATGAGTACTGTTCATGTACAGTCATGGAACTTTATGGATGCATACATTTAGATGAGTACTGTTCATGTACAATCATGGAACTTTATGTATGCATATATTTAGTTCATGTACAGTCATGGAACTTTATGGATACATACATTTTGATGAGTACTGTTTATGTACAGTCATGGAACTTTATGTATGCATATATTTAGTTCATGTACAGTCATGGAACTTTATGGATGCATACATTTAGTTGATGACTGTTCATGTGCAGTCATGGAACTTTATGGATGCATACATTTAGATTAGTACTTTTCATGTACAGGCAAGGAACTTTATGCATGCATACATTTAGTTGAGTACCGTTCATGTACAGTCTTGGAACTTTATGGATGCATACATTTAGATTAGTACTTTTCAGGTACAGGCATGGAATTTTATGCATGCATTCATTTAGATGAGTACAATTAAGTTCCATTGAAATAGGAGGCAAAAGTGACCTTATTACAACTCTGTGATTAACTTATCTCACACTATTATATGTCCAATCATAAAACTTGATAGTTGTTTTTATCTTATAAATAGCTAATTACTTCAAGTAAAAGTAACCATAGTAACCATTTATGTGCTTCTGATTTTCTTAAGTTTTTTTTATCTGCTCAATGTGTACTATGAAGTGTGTATCTTCTGCTGTGTCCATCTGTCAGTCTGTAAATATTTTCCTTCCAGAGCATACCTCTGAAACCATTCAAAACATTTCAACCAAATTTGGTATATATATATATATATATATATATATATATATATATATATATATATATATATATATCAAGCAAGACATATGGGTAGAGTTGTCTTTTTGAACTAAGAAATCTGAATATTTAATATTTTTAATGTTGTCAAGGAAACAAAATGTAGCACAAGTCATTTATGCATTATATTGCTAGACTGTAGAATCCTAGCATAAGCATTATACAAATTTAAAGTGCTTGACTTAAAGGAGCTTTCTTTTAGAGTCTTTACTTTAGTGAAGGACTGGGGGATGGGTGATATGTTAATAAGACAACTCTAGATACTAGACCAAAGGAAGCTTTATGTAAGGGTCTTTATATAACTGAGGGAGAGAGGGGGATATGCCAATAAGTCAGCTGACTCTTGTTTCATATATCTTCAATTCTTCCACACTGTTGCATGTGCAATCATGAAAATTGATTGGTGCATTCATCTGAAATAGTGCTACCCACAAGTAGAAACAGTTGCAATGAATAGGTTAGATTTTGCATTCATTTCTCGATGCAATTGCATGCACAGTAAAGAAATTTTATTACCTTTAGTACTTTTTGTGAGAATAGAATATTCCTATTTTTCTTGGTGATGTGACTGTGTTGGAATTTGAGAGCTGTCATGTATTTTGCAGAATTCTTGTATCACTCCATTATATTTTGAATTCTTGGTTATAACATGTTAAAAGTTCTTGTAATTTTTATCACATGACTGTATTCATTATGTGAAGGAGGTATCATAGTGATGTCCATCAGTTACCCCTAAATGGAAGGGAAGTCTTTAGTTGCTCTTCATGGAGGAAGAGTATGTCATGTCACCTATGTAATTTCTTTCAGTTCGCCCTGGAGATGGCCTTGTAGTATTAGCCATGTAATGTCTGTCACTTTCTGAGGAGAGGGTTTTGTATTAACAATATAATCTCTGTCAGTTGTTTTCCAGGGAGAGGGCATCATAGTATTATCCATGTAATGTCTGTCAGTCGCTGCCTGTGGAGGGGGCCTTTTAATGTTATTCATATCATGTCAGTTACTTCCTGTCCTGTCATGTCATGTCACATCCTATCAGACTCATTCATCATAAATGTCATTTCTATTCAATAGCTACTGAAGGTCTTTAAACAATAAAATGGCAGTAGTTAGGTAGACCCAAACTCCTGCCCTGACAAACATTTGACCCTGTGATCACCAATTCAGTTTCTGTTCAGTAACTTTTGAACGACTTCATGGATTGAAAGCAAATTTAGTAAAATATTTTGTTGTCCCCAAGCAACTTTTTAATGGTACATAGAAATAGTCAGTGCTCAATGCCTCCATTGATCAGTTTGTTTGATCATCTGTCAATGTGCAAGCTTGTAAACACTTTAGTATAAACATGTTTTATTACATTTAAATCGAATGTGCTATGAGGCTTCATGTCAAAAAGTGTTTGGAAGAATGTGATCATGAGCGATAGCTTGTAAACACGGTTTTTGAAAAATGTGATGATGAGCAATGGCTTGTAAACACTGCTGCATTTGGTTGATTTTAATACAATTTGCAATGAAATTTCTGAAGAAGAAGAGTTAGGATGAACTGATAGATGACCTGATTGAAAACGTGTTCTCCACAGCCAGAGTTATGACCCTTTATTTAAAGTGGAATAAATATCCTACAGCATTCTGAACACTCTAGCATTTACATTTTGCACTTGATTTCAACCAGATTTGCTCCGAAACCATCTGAATAATGTCTCAGATGACTTTAACGATGAACCTATGTGTATTTCTTACAGAGTTATGGCCACTGATTGACTTATAAACTTCTGTTTTGTTTGTGAACACTGAAGTATTCATGTTTTTGCTTGATTTCAATAAATTCAGAATAAAACTTACAGCTTAAGTTATGGCTGAAAATCAGCTTGTAATAGGCATCCATTTGGTTTCTGAACACCAGCATTCCCATACAACAGAGGGTATTGTGTTATGATGTCTATCCATCTTTTTTTTTTAATCTCTCTGTTCCCTTTTTCATTTCCATACATTGTTCATGATTGCACTTGGGGGTTTGAAAGAAACATTAATTTTTAGGTGAAAAAGTTAAAGGTAAAGGAAACTGAAAGGAGAAAATTGGTTTATACACAGGAACATCAGCTCTTTATCACAAATTATGTGGATAATTTGCACTTGGTGATTAAAAGAAGAAATATCAGTTTTGGGGTCAAAAGGTCAATATCAGAGTCAATGACTAAAAGAAATATGGTCAGTTCTGAAACATGTACGTCACTCAAGTTTTTTGATGACATATTTGGTAAGAAAAAGTTCCTTGGTTTGTGGATCAAAATGTCAAAGGTCAAGGTCATTGTGGCCCAGAGAAAATGGGTTCTGCAGAATAACGTTTCTTCTTGAGTAGATTCCAGGACCAAAATTTATGAATGGCTTGCACTTAGGGCAAGAAACCCATTGATTGTTGGGTATAAAGGTTAATAGTCATGTTTATGGTATGTGTAATAGAAACCAATAATTGTTTTTGCACATAAAGTTGAGCTTAAGAATGCATATCTTGAGCAAACATTCAGGTCATTGAGCCACATTAGCCAATAAGCTCCCGAGTCAACCATTCCATACTAGCACCTACGTAAAAGACTATTAAATGTGACACAAGTATATACTGTGTCAATAACAGTTATTAAAACTAGGGTCTAAAGTATATAATAGAAAAAAGCGAGAAGCGAAAAGCTTTGTAAAATTCAACAATTTATTTCCCTAGAATGCAAAGCGAAAAATATACAGTATTAAGAACCAGATCTCAAATAATCATAAAATTACTGACACAAATCCTAATGATTAAAGTTCTGAAAAAAATCCAATCCTGGAAGTGTTGATGTGCCTGTGATTACCAGTGTCATGGTGGTATGCCAACAGTCTTTTGTTGACTTACAACAATACAATCCAAAAATATATCCTTATTTGAAAGGTCTCTATAAATCTAATTTTAAAAATATTAAAAAATAACTAACAAGGCAAATTAAATACAAATAACACAGAGTTAAAGCCCTTGATTGTCTTAAAAGTGGCATCCACATAACGTGTGAACGTTTAAGCATTCCAAGTTAGGATTTTATTTCAACCAAATTTCTGTGAAGGTTCGTCTTAATAAGGTCTCAAATGACGCTGATGGCGATCACACTTCGACTCTTGTTACATAATTATGGCCCTTGAACACATTAGATTAGCCATCCCAAATAGTTCATTTGAATTCTGCGAAAAGTATTGAAAAATAAGCATTATCCCATCAAGATCTGACATGAGCCTGATAATCAACACACACACACACACACGCGCGCGCGTGCACACGCATGCAAAAGCCCCCCACACACATTGCAACTTCGGTCTTTGAAAGATAGTCCCTGTGTAAGTTAGAAATGTTGCGCTTTGATCATGAATACAATTGCTGCACATAAAGCTCTCATCTTGAATTCCATAGCTGCACATAGACCCCCCAAAAAAACTTTGATCTCGAATTCCACTGATGTACACCGACACAAAACATTGATCTCCAATTCCATTGCTACACGTAAAGCTTTAATCTTGAATTCCATTGCTGCACACAGACACACCTAGCTTTGATCTCGAGTGACATTGCTGCACACAAAGCTTTTATCTCGAATTCCATTACCTCGCACAAAGCTTGGATAATTTAATCGATGAAACTAAATTTAATAGGAGGCTTTAAAGATGAAGGGCGGATGCCAGTGTAATTTTACATCTTTTGTTGAAATTTCAAGTAAAATCCTTGATCTATTCAGATGATATCTTTGGATCCATTGTTTTATTTTATTTGACGGACGCCAAATTTTTTATTTGGGATTTTCTTTTACGAAGATCTAGGTCAAGTTTGAATGTCACCGAATTCCTTTCAAAATTAGTCACATGTCTTTTTTTTTAACATCGTACATAGCTGCTCCATCTCCAGTTCTGTTACTGCTGACAAGCTTTTGGAGGATGTCATGGACTGGAACAGAGAGAGTATTTAACTTCTTGCTGAAAATAAATAGATGTTCAAGTTACACAGTTTCCATCAAAATTTAATTTAGTTTCGACTTTATTATGTTTTAGAATATTGTCATCCAAAATAAATTTATTTTATGATCAATAAATTTTAGTACGCAGATTCATTAAAGGTTTTTTTTTAGTTGAAACAAAGTTTCAATTTAGGCTTGAAATTTATAATTAACAAAAAAGATTGTAATGGGGGCAGGGAATTTAAAAAAAACAACAACCTTCTATTTGGCGTCGTTGACTAGGAAATGATCTCCCGCGTTGTAATTAGCCCAATGTCGACAGATAGATGGAACGTTACAGATAGCTGAGCAAAGTATTGAAAGAAATTAAAACAACGAGCCACCGTTCAAAAATACAAATATAAACTTTTAATCAATTAACATATGATCAAAAAGCAAAAGCAATTCCCGGCATAACCGATTTGCTAAATTACATATACTCAATTAAGAATAGCCACAATTCACTTTCTAGTTGGACTGATTGCCAGTGACATAATTTATTTACAGTATAAGATTTTTATCATATTTAGGAGTGTTGATTTGAGCACAATATCCCAGCTTGACAGCATCACCTGTCCCCTGTCTTTCACGACTTATTTCCCACGTCTAACCACGTGCATGGTCCTTTTCTGACCCTTGCTATTCTGACATTCCGTAGATGTAGATTTCCCCTTTAACTCATTGGGTTCCTTCCGTATTTCTCCTTCTCCTTCTCTTGTTCAGAGTGCGAAGTACAAAGTTCGAAGTACGAAGCTGTCCCCTTGAATAAATTATATGTCTCACGCTAGACAAATACCACTACACATCTACATATATACATTTATAAATATAAACTATATATCTTGTGTTCATTTTTTTAATTGTTTTTCACTGCTTTCACTGCACAATTCTGACCTAACGTGACCTTAATCGCTAACTCCTCGCAGTCATTTTGCGGTAAGAATACCGTTACATTGATACGGATGACCTTAGCTCAAATTCATCCAATCCGTGGGCAAGTCATAAATTACCACCTGCTTTATACAGATGATGTGACCGTATATACCAGCATACATTACAACACGGCTTATTTACATTTGGCTATTCAATGCAGTCTATTACTCAATTAGTTATGTCATAATATTCACTAAATCTAACTATCCTAAAGTAACTTGCGTAAGCAATTAAATATTGCGAACTCATATTTAAAGAAAGTTGGCACTGCATACTGAGTTTCGGTTTCTTCAGTTACAGAATACTAACGGGTAGATACAAGATATCTGGACTTTATAGTCGTTCCTTGGGAATTTAGGGGATGCTAGAGGGTGGATAGTCTGGACCTTTATGGTCGTTCCTTGGGAATTGTGGGGATGCTAAAGGGTGATACTTGATATCTGGATTTTATAGTCGTTCCTTGCGAATTGTGGGGATGCTAGAGGGTGATACTTGATATCTAGATTTTATAGTATTTCCTTGCGAATTGTGCGGATGCTAGGGGGTGGATACTTGATATCTGGACTTCATAGTCGTTCCATGGTAATTGTGGGGATGCTAGAAGGTGGATACTCGATATCTGGACCTTTATAGTCTTTCCTTGGCAATTGTGGGGATGCTACAGGGTGGATACTTGATATCTGGACTTTATAGTCGTTCCTTAGGAATTGTGGGGATGCTAGAAGATGGATACTCGATATCTGGACCTTTATAGTCGTTCCTTGGAAATTGTAGGGATGCTAGAGGGTGGATACTTGATATCTGGACCTTTATAGTCGTTCCTTGGGAATTGTGGGATGCTAGAGTGGATTAAGTTTTCCTTGCCATACGATTTTATTTATCTAATATGGCAGTCAATATGGACAAGATTATTAAGCAGTTCTTCTGACACAACTAAATAAAGAATGAGAACTGTCACCCAAGAATGAAACAGGAGAATGATCTCTTTGAATACAGAGATAAATATACTGGAGCTAATTTGTACATTATTCTTATCTTTCTATAATGAATTGCGTAGTCCTTTATTTATTGGAAGAAAAGCGTGGTTCTAAATTTATATGATGGAAGTAATAAACACAGATGATAAATCGTATTGTGTGAAAAGTGGATGGATGACACAGAGTTACATTTGAAGTATGTATGTAAACTGTCTGCAGATATTAAGGGATCTTAATGGGAAAAAAAATCGGTATTGATATTAATACAGAAAGTCAGGTCCCTATGTGTTATTGACCTGTATTTGACGTGAGGGTAGAACCACTCTAGTTGGTTACAATTAGTTTCTGACCTACTCTGACATGACAGTACTCTTATAATTGAAAATAAACCATGTTCAGACACTAGTGGCAACAGTGGCTGGGAATATGAGGTTTTTTTTGTACGTGTTTTTTATTTTTAAATTTATTTTTATAAGCATTTTTGTAAAAATAGTGCAACATTTTTCTATCACCCTAACTTCTTAAAATTTAAGGTGTGTGTGCTTGGATTTGTAATGCAGCGTTAACAGTTTTACCATAACGCTAAGATGTCTGCTCTGTGGCAGTTTATAGGAATGTCTAGCACTTGTGCATCGTGCTGCAGACAATTAGCATTATGTACCAGCCAGTCACATTATCCTGACACCAGGCTGACTGGTCCTAACACTAGCCTCTTAAACTGTGAGTGCCCAACAAGGCAGTTGTTTGTTCCAATTTTATGTCTTTTTAATGACAGGACCCGCGACTTCCCGGAGCAGTCAGAATTTAATGTAATAACATTCTTGAATAATGCCAACCTTTTGTAACCTGCTTTTAACAGAAAGGATAGTAGTCCTGACAATCAGTGCAAATAATATTTAATTATTACTCATGTTTTTTGTTTAAAAAAAAATCCATTAAATAGTCGTAGTAAAGACTGAGTAGTTCACATTGACCTTTTTGATATAAAAGTAGTCGTGACAATTTATACCCGATCTGGCAGAACATCTGAATGATTTAAGTGTTCACTGCGAACGTAATGTGTTTCTATATCAAAGTATAGAACTTAGAAACTGGTTTCACGCACCGTCAAAAATTCAGGTGTATACGAGAGGTACTTGTTGTTGTGAAGGAAAATAGGACAATCGGCGCAGCAACAATGACCCTTTAGGCGGGTATTGAGCCTGAACCAGCAAAAGTCCAAAGCGAGCTGCTAACAAACCTCAACTCTTAAAGTTAATTATTTTCTATGACATTTGCTAATTTTAAAAACGCGAGGAATTAACAACTACTACTACTACTACTAAAAATAAAAAAATACTACTACTACTAATAATACTAATTAGTGGGCAGCGTTCCTCTGTTTAAGCTGGTAAAGTTTTCTTTTATTTAGAATTTATAATATTATGGACATCATGATGTAAGTCATTTTATTACCATAACGTGGTGTGTAAGATCCGGTGATAAGATGCGTTATGCATAAACTAATAAAGAAGCAACCATACCTCTACAGTCTAAAACGTAGTAAATGTGCCAGTAGATCGGGTTTAGTTCTATGACAATGTTTTTATGTAATATTTGTTGCATATATCCTTTTCATACTATTGTTGAATAATCCTTACATTATGAAGTCGGTAAATAAACATTTCGATAGAAAATGAAACATGAAGTTGTAGCAAAAGAAGGCTTTAATTATTTCCGGAAAAGCGACTAAAATAAAATCTCTCTCTCTCTCTCTCTCTCTCTCTCTCTCTCTCTCTCTCTCTCTCTCTCTCTCTCTCTCTCTCTCTCGTGTCAAAATTAAAAAACTAGTGTGTATACTACATGCTAATTTATAAGAAATGTGATGTGTGATGTGATTCGGATTTTTAACGCAGCTTTAACATTTTTTTCAGTCATATTGCTACGATGTCTGCAGTGTGGCAGTTTATAGTGATGTCTAGCATTAGGGCATCATGCCTCAGACATGTAGCATGGTGTCCCACCGAGTCCCATTATCCTGACACTAGGCCGACCAGTCCTAACACTAACCTCTTAATGCTGAGTGTCAAGCAAGGCAGCTGGTAGTATCATTGTTTGAAAGTCTTTGGTATAACTTGACCGGGGATCCCGCATCCGAGGCGGTCGATCTAACCACTAGGCCACCGGAGCGGTTTAAATTATAAGAAATAAACCACACTGTAAAACGTGTATACTTGTTATTAAGGATTGTTTTATGCGGACGATTTACAAATCATTGATCACTGATTTTAAAACTGATATCTGGGATGAGTCAGAAGTTCGGATCGGAAGTTAATCGAGTGAATACGAGAGTCAATTTGAATTTTTTTTTAAAAAAAATCAATGTTCTTCATGTATAACAGTGGAGATCTGATTTTAGATAGATTGTAGAAGAGTACGCGACGGCTCCAAGAAGGTCTATAAAGCGGTTCAGGTTCAAAATGTGGGGTCTTTTCGAACGGTCAACACAAAAAAAACATACAGATAAAGTCGCCTTATGGTAGAATATACACTCATACAGATATAGTCGTCTTAGGGTACTGCACATATCGATACAGATATAGTTATCTGATGGTAGTGCACCTCCAATTTCGGATTTAGCTGCATTAAGGGATTACTTTAGAAATTTGTGTCAAATTATTATTATTATTATTATTATTATTATTATTATTATTATTATTATTATTATTATTGTTGTTGTTGTTGTTATTATTATTGTTGTTGTTGTTGTTGTTGTTGTTGTTGTTGTTATACTGTATAGGACACCTGGCGAGAACGCAGTTTGAAGTATGTCGTAGCAGAATGCTTACCTAAACCAGGCATCATTAAGTACTACTACCGGTAAACCTGTAAGCATGCAATATACAGAATAGAATAAAGTCTTTACCTGTGTATCCAAATTATTCTGTTCGTTATACATGCAGTTTTTCAAAGCCTGTTTTGTTCAAATTATTGACCTCAGCGGGTCGATAGTACGAGCGAGTAGAAAGAAACATTATATACTAACAGACTAATTGAATTTCACAGTAATATTGGAATAACCTGGTCTTTGTCCTGGTGGATACTTACAGAATATATCATTTTCATTAACGATAAGTTTAAGATCTTTGACGCTTTTACGAATGGGTTGAATGGTTTTTGATACCTGAGCTACAAAATGTTGAAACTAAAAACGGGAACAAAGACTTTAGATCGAACCTGAAAGTATTCATTTAAAAGTATTAACCCACCTCCCACTGAAGGTAGCAGCCATACAGCAATCTATGGATGCCAGAGACACTGATAGTTAGCAACAATGCAGTAATTTTTGGATGCTAGAGATACTTATGCTTAGCAACCATACAGTAATCTGTGAATGCCAGAGACATTGATGGTTAGCAACCACACAGTAATCTGTGGATGCCAGAGACACCGATGGTTAGCAACCGTACAGTAATCTGTGGATGCCAGAGACACTGATGGTTAGCAACCGTACAGTAATCTGTGGATGCCAGAGACACCGATGGTTAGCAACCGTACAGTAATCTGTGGATGCCAGAGACACTGATGGTTAGCAATCATACAGTAATCATCAATTCACAATTAGGATAAAAGTCCAACCGTTGTGTAAATTGCAACATTTCAGGACCCAGACAGTAACGGCTGCTACGCAGTGTATATGGAAAGAGCTGCAGCTGAAGAGTGGAAGTGGCGAAAAGAGTGGCTGGACGCCGATGATGGATTAACAATTAAGGAGACAAAGTTAGTCAATGATGCATCCATTAAATTCACCCTTAAGTACACAACCATACAAGACGATACCATAATATTCATTCGATATATAGGTATCGCCACATTTCATACCCCCCCTCCAAAGTTAATTTTGGTCTTGGGTTTTATTTGTTTGCCAATCCACATTATTGATTGAGATAAATCCTATTCGGAAAGCTGACGCCAAGGTAAGTATTATATATAAAAATTCGGAATATTAGTATGCTGTACTACAAAAGTTCATGCTAAGTGAACGTACATCATTGCATTCCCTCAAAGTACTTCACGTTCACTTCTGCTCACTTTCTCAGTTTGATTATCCAATTATTAAATCCCAGTTTTGCATTCACTTCTGGGTATTTTGTTCAAACAATGGAAAATTACATTACTTGCTATTACCACTTAATCGTCTGACACAAAGTAACTGAAAGAAGAAAAACAGACACGTTTAAGTACACTCAACACATAATTGAAACATCTAAAATACAAAGTGAAAATTTAAGTGGAACTTATAGTGTTGTGAAATCAATTCTCAAATAATCGTAAATCTTTTATAACAAGCCCATAACGAAATAATATTCCAAATGAAATCTTTAAAATGCTGATGTACCAATACTGTTAATCTATTAGAATGACACAATCCAGAATGCCTTTAAATGAATTCACCAAAGTCCCAAAGTAGTAATTTAGTAGAAAATGTCAATGAACAATTATTAATTCCAATAACTGATTCAAATAAATATTTCTCATCAAATTATATCTGAACACAGCTAAAATCTCTGATCACAGATTCACAAAGACTGATATTACGACCGGAATGAAGAATTTGTTGACAAAACCCTCTTTTTTATACATCCCACTTTACCTATGTCAAAATATAATTTTTTGAAGATAACAATAACAAAATTCAATCATCTTAATGGAAAATTATATCATAATCACTCAAAAACTCAAACTAAAGTAAGCATTCTTTAAAAATGGCAGTAGTTAGGTAGACCCAAACCTCTGCCCTGAATTACGTACAAAGGTCAAGTTCATAATATAAATTAAATATACAAAGCACCACCGCATGGCGGCTTTCAATCTGTCTGCCCCTCAGAGAATCTTTAATAACAGGATTCAGCCAAAAATCATTTGGAGTTAGATAAGGGCTATATGGAGGACGTGGAAAAGTTTGTATATTGTGCTCTTTCAGGAATACTGTCATGGAAATAGATTTGTACTCCGGGGCGTTGTACAAGTGCGAAAACGGGTGGGTGGGAGTTAAGTAGTGTTTCACTTTTGGTAACACTTTGGATCCGTAAAAAATTCTGCTTGTGTGTGTGTGTGTTTATGTGTGTGTGTATGTGTGTGTGTGTTCTTTTTCAACTAGATTGGTAATTTTTTCTTGATTCGGATTCCATACATTAGATGATGGTCTAATGATGGTCTAACGCTACTGCAGTGAAGGAACTGCGAGTTCTTTTTCTTTGACATCCACCCAGGCCAGTCCAAGCTGGCTGCATCGGCTTGTGCTTAGATAAACACATTAGATTCACTTTTCCTTGGCATGATATAGCCAATAATGTGTTGAATTGCCTTTAAACAAACCAACAAAAAAATCTTAAGAAGAAAACAGAATCAGAGATTTAAATATTCTATGGCATAGAACAAGTTGAATATATGGTAATCGTACAGACTTCTATTGAATGTACAGAGCAACAATAAAAACATTGTAAAGGACCAAATTTTAGGTCGATCTTTATTTTATTATTGATAGTTGTGGTAGAAGACAATTAGTTGAATACATGTACCAATTAACAAGATTTATGGGAAATGGCCACATTTTACACGCCATAACGTACATATTGGTTCATGCAAAGTCAAGAGTTATTGATTTATAATTACGGGCTTAGTTTGTTTAAACCTACCGGAAGGAGTTCAAATTATGGTTTTGTATGGAAACTAATAATCGGACATTGACCAGGGACCAGTTGGTAGCCATTTGTTGATAGACATAATGCAGTGATTTGATGCTCTGGAAAAGCGGGAGCTTTGGTAAGTCTGATTGGTTACGCTGTGAAAAGGGCGTAGTTTCACACGAGAAACCTAAAGTCTAAATGTACAGGGTACTCATTTTTCATTTACTTTTTTTTTTTATCCAGCGCGTGTTAATATCACAGTTTCTAATCAAAGGTCACATGTTCAGAGATGAAACGGTGGGCATATCTGTACCGATTTTGTCTCGTATGTAATGAAACGTTATCGGGTATGATTAATTGAAAAGTATACTGACTGCATTAATTTCTTTTTCACAAAATATATGTATATTAACATGTCTACGGTGAATGTGTTCCTTTTGTCGTTGTTACCGATACAGTCTATTTGTAACTTTTCTCAGTCTTTGGTGTAATTCAATTAAGTATATTATAACCGTGGCTGTATATTGAAAAAAATCCATTAAATAAATGATGATGAGTGGCAATGATGATTAAAGCATTTCAGGTGCCAACATTCATGCAATGAAAGCATTTCACTTTTACTATACCCAGACAAAGCCAGACAGACTGCCTTGGTTTGACTCTTAATTAAGGCAATTTAATCTAAATACCTTGGAGTGAAATAACACGTCATGTTTTGATGGTCCTGAAACGCCATGTCAAATAACATTCTGTACTTAAAACATGAGAACACTGTTGCATATTTAATTTAGTCTAATCTAATCTATGACAGGCAATAACCTGTCATGTTTTGATGATTGTTAACAACCAGTAAAACCTAGCTCTGTAAGTAATCCCAGGTCACAGCGCAAATACCATACTGTACTTAACACTTGGGAAAAACTATTGCATATTAAGTCTACATTACCCTCTTGATTAATTTTCTTATGTACTCAGCACGAGATTTTAACCTCTGGACTAATTACCCATGCAGTTACTTTGAATTTTTAACCTCTGAATAACTCCTGCGTATTTAGTCTAAACTTTAAAACTTTGGCTTAAGTCTGTTCAATTTTTCATGAAGTCACCACATTATCTCGGTTTTTTTTTTCAATGAGACATCTACACATTGATTTGGTTCCTTTGGTTGCTTTTGGTTTTGTAGGGAGTAGTTGGGGAAATGCGCCATCTTGCATATAAACTCTGATCTTCATAAGGCCATGTAAAACATAATATCTTAACCGCTACGGTCGCCTAGTGGTTAGAGCGTCCGACTCGGATGCGGGAGGTCGAGTCGTACCAAAGACTTATTAAAATGAAATTAACAGCTGACTCGCTTGACACTCAGCCTTAAGAGGTTAGTGTTAGGACTGGTCGGCCTGGTGTCAGGATAATGTGACTGGGTGGGACATCATGCTACATGTCTGCGGCATGATGCCCTGATGTTAGACATCACTATAAACTGCCACATTGCAGACATCGTAACGATATGACTGAAAAATCGTTAAAGCTACGTTAAAAATCATAATCGCATCACATCACACAATGTCGTAACTGATTATAAAGTAGAATTGTGTCGTGCATTTTGTTCCATAAACTGCACCATACTCTTTTGAGTGAGCAAAAACGATATTTACTGCAATTACGAACCCTCTCACCTTTTCATCACTCCTTTGATAAAATTGCCACAGCTTGCCTCATAAACAATTTTCGGTTTTGGCGAAAAGTAAGTATTTAACTGAGACATTTATTGATGTCTCTGATGGTGGTAGTTGTAGGGTTGGGGGAAGTGCACATTATTCTTGTATTAGCGTTGTAAATCTGTCATTCATTTCAGTAAAACCAATACGGATTGTCATATTTTGTTCAATTAACTCATACTTAGATTGACTTGTAATGCGCTTTAATTATATTCGTTCAACCTTAGAATTTCCACTCATAACTATAAGGGTTCATGACATAAACATGTACTTACTTAAGTGCCAATATTCCCAAGAAAACCAATATACAAACTAACCCGAATCGACGTGTAACGTTCACAAGAAGACCAAAATAACATCCATCATCTTTTATCGATACTTATTGATTAATGTCGCAATTATTATGACTTATTGTCTATAATTCTAGGTTTATTTGGGCTAATTCGCAATACCGTAAGATCTTAGGCATTTTCACTTTGTATTCTAAGTAAATAAATTATTTACTGAATTTTATAAAGCTTATTGCTTCTCACTCTTTTCTATTACTATATTAAGATCACGGAGTCACACACACACACACACATATGTATGTATGTATGTATGTATGTATGTATGTATGTATGTATGTATGTATGTATGTATGTATGTATGTATGTATGTATGTATGTATGTATGTATGTATGTATGTATGTATGTACGTACGTACGTACGTATGTACGTATATATATATATATATATATATATATATATATATATATAACAACCAGACGTATTAACAAATGGACTTAGGTGACACTATATACCTTTTACTATTCATGATATGGCAGAACAAATGGTAATTTTACCGATATTGCTAGCAGACTAATAGTATTCTTAACTCCAACAGCATCAGAATCAAAGTACCGGTAATATTTTAATCGCATGCTTATGACAAAATATAAATCGAAGTAAATACAAGTTGTTTTTCGTGGTTTGAACATATTCATGTTCTCATTATATATTTTTTAATTCCACTTTATTAAAATCAACATTAACCCTCACAGTATTCCTAAAACTGAACACTATCAAAAATGATTTGTGGCTGAATTTGTCTATAATACCTATTGGTGTAGCTACTAGATAGCAAGAGTATCAAGGCACAAGGGGCAACCGCTCCGATGGCCTAGTGGTTAGAGCGTCTGCCTTGGATGCGGGACGTCGTGGGTTCGATCCCAGGTCGAGTCATACCGAAGACTTAAAAAATGGTACTAACAACTGCTTCGCTTAATGCTCAACATTAAGAGGTTAGTGTTAGGACTGATCGTTCTGGTGTCAGGATAATGGGATTGGGTGGGACTTCATGCTACATGTCTGCGGCATGATGCCCCGGTGCTAAACATCACTATAAACTGCCACATTGCAGACATCGTAGCGATATAACTGAAAAATTGTTAAAAGCTACGTTAAAAATTATAAACACCAAAAGCACAGGGGATTCACGAGCCCATCCAAACAAATTTTCTTTTCTATACAACTGCAAGAAACTTGGAACTGGCATTATACCACCCAACAAATACTATCATTGATAATACATATTTAAGAGCACAAAATAAGGAGTTGGCATTTATATTTTGATATTATTAAAAATTGTGGCAAGAACCCATCAGTAAGCTTTGCATATGAGCCTAAATATCTGAAATAAGCCACTGCTAACAACCCTTCCAACGTCACATCATTTATAGCGTAGCTATACAAATATTGTCATTGGTTGTGACATACGAGTACTCAAGACCTTGTACATTTCACTGCATCTGATTAAAATTTTAAGGTAAGCGTAACATTCTGTATATCTTTGTGTATATTTACCTATATCGCTTCTTTCTTTTTCGTAGTAATCGACAACCTGTCACAAAGGGAAGTAACTCTTACTTGGAATGTGTGCGAAGGTTGTTGCTATGCACCATGTAGCAGTACAAAAACAGCGTTGCATTGTTACTGGATATGTTTTAATGTAAGTAAGGTGTACTCTCGACCGGAAGGTGTGTGCGTTTATTGTACACTAAACGCCTATTAGTTTCCATTACATGTATTCTTAACTGAATATTTGTGGATTGTTTTTATCCGACTGGGGCACTTTTTTGACCGATAGTTGAACACTTTAAGTTTGCCGGAAAAGCGCTTGATCAGGTTAAGTAACAGGTAACTTTTCAATTCATTTTGACAAACAATCATAGTGCTACAGTTCATTCTTCTCGTAAAGTTATACAGACATATTAAGAAGTCTGAATGAGAACATATTTTAATTCTTATTCTAAATTTAAGACTAAAAAGTTAACCAAAGTCTATTAAAACATGAATGTTGAATGCTTTGCATCTTAAATGCCACCCCAACCCCTAAAAAAATACAGACGAAAATTATTGATCACTACGGACTCTTACATATCTGTTAGCCAAGTACTAAATATGGCCAAGATAAGAGAATATTAGGTCTGTCAGAGCAAATAGCAGGGTCGTATGCATTTGATTTTCAACACGCACTGTTTTCTTTATAACGCGCGATATTCAATCGGTTTATTTTCCTTCCGGATCACACCTTTAGATTAATCTCGTCCAAAAGTTTCCACCTGATTTAGTATTTTTCTGGGCGTATAAATAATGACCTTTTAAAGGAATATGGACCCAAATAAGGTGAATAATCGCCATTTAAAGGTATGTGGAATCAAATTCTAACCAATGACACCCATTGCTGAACTGGTTTTGAATGCCTACATGACAAAGTTGGTTCACAGCTACTATCGCCAACTCATCAACAAGGTTCCGTAAAAATTGTTATTGTTGTAGGGTTTAACGCAATTTTTAGCACTAGATACGCTATACAAGGCGGCCATTATAAATGGTGGAGGAAGAACCCTGGAAAGAACCACCGACCCGCGAAAAAGCTGCTGGCAAGCTTTCTCATATACCCACATTGGCCGAACCCAGGACTCGAACCCACACAGAGGTGATATGCCAATGATCCGTAACAGTGAACGCATCAAACCACTCGACCAAATTCGGGCTTCTCCTTATTAACAGAACATAAAGTGACGTCACTGATGAGATAAAGGGACGTCCACAACTTTTAAACTTTCAGTGACCCACCTAATAAAATTATGTCAAAAATATTTTACCCCCCCCTTTCCAAACTAACAATATTTTATACTGCTGGCTTTTATGCTAAAAATAGAATTATGGAAATTAAAAGGTCTACAAATAAATTTTAATACATTTTTTTTAAAATTTGTTTAACAGATTTCAAATTGACTATAACACTTTGAATTCATGAGAAAATCGAGACTTTATATTCCTTTTTTAATCATTAAATTTATTGTACAAAATAACATTGTTGACGTCAATTTCTCTTAAACTCTCCCTCTCCCATGTCAGCAATTGTCAAACTTCTTCAAACCCCCTCCTTCTATTTTGTTGACATAATTAATGGACGACCTCCTAACAACTTTTCATATTTTGACATTATGCAGCCATGGATCATTTGTCCAATTTTATCTTTTTCATTCTTTCTTCTGTCTTGTCATCACTGTTTCTTTTTTCCATCTTTTACCTTCCACTCTTTTTTTCTGTTCTACCTTCCATTCTTTAACTGTTTTATCAACATATTACCCATTTTGTCCGTCCTTCCAACATGCGTAGTAACACACATGCACACGAGTTTAGTATATATTTAAATATATTTAATGAAAGAAATGAAAACTAAAACCAAGATGCATGATTCGTCAAAACCAGAAAGATGTAAAACAAATGTAAACTCTTTTGATATACGCTTCCCAGCTTGAAACGAATTAAGACGGTTGAGAGAAAAATAAACTCAGTCATCACTAAACGACAGACATTCATTTAATCGAATGTAAATGAGAATAATTTTCATTGCGTTAATAACCAATATTTGTGTGATTTTGTAATGACATTAAATCACAATTGACGATCATCATCTAAAGTATTCGATATTTTGATTCTTTAAACGGATAGCTAGACCTAGCGAGTAGACTTATAAAAAAAACATAACTTTTATATAACAAACTGATTATTGGAAATAGTTCCATAGAACAAGACCTATTTGCATTCATGAACAGGGTGAAATTCATCTGTGATTTAGGCATTGTTTCAAAAATTTCACATAAATTCAACAGGAAATAATCGAAAGTACATGATTGATGATGGAAATGTAGAGTGCTTTAACGTTACACATTGAGAGGCATCAATCAAAAAAGAATGCGCATGCCGGAATCGGTTAAAAAAGAAGGAAAAAGATTTCATCAGCGTAGAAAAAAGATAACAGTTTAGGTTAAATATATTTTTTAATATTCATTGAATATGTATTAAATACTTCTGCAAAAAAGTATTGTTAGATAAACAAAACAAATTTTGATACATACAGTCATTGGTTGAAATGAATCATGATCAAAGAAGAGGTTTTAGAAAACTCTGTAAATGACTGATATATTTGCATACGTTTGTGGTTTAATTGAACGATCTTACAAAGCCTATTAGAATATCTAAGATATAAAATGAAATAATAAATTGATTGTATTTCAGTATGTTGGTCGTAATTAGAACAAAGAAGGAAATAATCATTACGCTGGAATAATAATGTTTTCATGAATGGACATGACAACAGAAAATACTTCTGAAAAAAATACTTGATATCATCACGCCACAAAAGATATCAAAATACGAAAAGATGTATAACTATGTAGTCAAAGCAGAAGATAGAATGTCAGAGGAGGGTTCAGCTGTAAAATTCAAAAGTATCAACACAAGTTGCATGATCTGTACGTTATATACAGTGGTTATGAAAGCATTTTACACATGGAATCCTACATTGTCACAAAATACTGCAATATGCGAAGGCTTTTAAATTTATTTCAAAAGCAACCAATAGGAGATATAAACCAATAGTTTGCAGGGGAATATATATATATATATATATATATATATATATATATATATATATATATATATATATATATATATATATATATATATATATATATATATATATATATATATATATATATATGAAAGCTTTTTCTTACGAAACTTTAAATAAAGTTGTAAAACTAGTATAAAAAGGATTAATGACAAAAGAGACATGCATATTTGCAGTAGAAAATGAGAAAAGATTGTAACTTAGAAAATATGCTCTACATCTTTGAGAGGGAATTGGCTGAAAGCAAAGGTCGAGCCCACAATCACGACGTCCCGAAGGCGTAATTAAGCAGGACAGTGAAGAAAATGCCAAATAGCGCGGAGGCAAGGACACATCCTTGTTTTACTCCGTTGTGGATGTTGAATGGTTTGGACGATGAGCCATCATACTGCACTGTGCCTTTCATGTCGTCATGGAAGAACTGGACCATGCTTAACAGCTTTGGAGGGCATCAAATCTTCGTCAGGATTTTGAAGAGTCTGTCTCTGCTGACCAGATCGAATGCTTTGGTGAGGTCTATAAAAGCCAGGAAGAGGGGTCTGTGTTGTTCTCTGCACTTCTCCTGCAGTTGCTTGACAGAGAAGATCATGTCGATTGTGGACCTCTCTGCGCTGAACCCGCACTGAAACTCTGTATACACTCTGTCAGCAAGCGTCTGCAGTCTGTTCAGGATGACTCTAGCGAAGACTTTACCCACGATGCTGGGAAGTGATATTCCCCTAAAGATGTTGCAGTCACTTCTGTCGCCCTTGTTCTTATACAGATTTATGATGTTGGCGTCTATCATGTCCTGAGGCACTGGACCTTCATCCCAGCGCTGGCAGAGAAGTTCATAAAGGTGTGTGAACAGCACACTTCCGCCGCACTTGATGACTTCTGCTGGGATGCCATCCTTCCCTGAGGCTTTACTTGTGGTCAGTTTCTCTAAGGCCAACTTTAGTTCTGCCGCAGTAGGTTTTTCATCCAGTTTGGTCATACAAGGGAGGTTTCCAATGGCGTTGAGGGTATCGTTGGTCACGTTTTTCTCTCTGGAGTACAGTTCAGAGTAGTACTTCACACAGCGCTCCATCTGCTTGCCCTTGTTGTGAATGATATCGCCTGCAGAAGACTTCAGTGGAGCTATCGCTTTCTTCGTTGGACCCAATGCTTTTTTATGCCATTGTACATGCCTCTGATGTTTCCGTTGTCTATTGCTGACTGGATGCTCTGACAGAGCTGAAGCCAGTATTAATTGGTGCACTGCCGTGCTAACCTCTGCACGTTGTTTCTGGTAGACCTGTATGCCTGTAGTGTCCTTTGTCAGGGTAAACGCTTAAATTCCATGTGGGCACTGCGACACTCTTCTATTGCTGGCATGATTGTGGCGGAGTTGGCGTCAATCAAGTTGTTGTTCTTTGTCTGCTTCTTACCAAAGATTCATGTGGCTCTGCTGTACACTGTATATCTGATGCATTCCGATCTCTCTTTGGCACTGCCCAAAGGAGGTTCTGTACTGAATGACTTGGATATGGCGTAAGTGAATTCTTTAGCCTTGTCTGGATATGACGTCTTGCTCACATCAATGTGTGATTAACCACTTTCCTAGAGTGACGGATTTTCTTTGGTTGAAGCTTAAATTTACAGCAAAATAATGAGTGATCGGTGTCGCAGTCAGCACAATCAGACCGTCCAGATGATGCCAGTGTTTGGATCGGGGATGCCTCCAAGTCACTTTGTGCTGTGATTTGTCTGAAAAAATGAATTGGTGATGCTGAGATTGTGGTACGAGCACATTTGTAGTAGACGTTGCTCGTTTTAATTCATCTTCCCAATGCCAAATTTTCCGAGACACAAAGTCCAGGAGTCGTGATCGGCACAAACCCTAGCGTTGAAGTCGCCCAGTAATATCAAGTACTCTTCCTTTGGAATTTTGTCGATGAGCGAGTTGAGCTCGTTGTAAAACGCATCCTTGGTATCAGTGGTGGCACTGAGTGTGGGAGCGTAAACACTGACCAGGTTAACTAGCCCGGTTGTGGTGTGGAGGCGAAGAGATAACAATCTTTCGTTTCCTTGTTGGCAGGGTTCTATCATCGCCAGCAGAGAGTTTCTGACAGCAAAACCAACACCATACTCCCTAACTTCATCTGTGCTCTTTCCTTGCCAGAAGAATGCGAAGTTCTTTATCTGTGGGACCCAGAAACTGGTAGCCGTGTCTCTTGAAGTAAGGCGATATCGATATGGAGTCTTGCGAGTTCGTCGTTGATGACTGAAGTCTTCCGAACATCACTGATTGCCTGGAGATCATCTGAGAGACCAGTCAGCATAGTCTGGACGTTCCAGGTACCTAGCATGAGGATTGTTGATTTCCTTGTTGCTTTTCTTGTTTTTCTTGGTGCAGTAGTTTCAGCCCGCTTGTCAGGTACTCACGTATCTTAAGCTCTGCGCACCCAGCAATCCAGGCGAGCTGTGGCGGGACGGCACCTTATGGCTGTGGGCTGCCCAGCTTGAGGCGAGCGATAGCTGTCCATTGAGACCTGTTGGTCTATCCCACCGTAGGAAGCAACCCCTGGCGTCTAACTCTACGCCAATCGAGTGGTGTCTTATAACCGGTAACTGTTGCTTCCCGTGTTGTGTCAACTCTGTGAAGCGAAGCTGAAGTGTCATCTCCAGGGAGTATGCCTGGGCAGGGTTATATGGAGAATCAGCTGTTGCCCATGCTTCTGACTCACCCTCTCCACGCAGCTGATGGATCTAAGGGAAAGGACAAGCCGATACGTCATGGAACCAGCGACGTCGCAGGAGTTGTCAAGATGACCCTAAAAGCAGCGACAAGTCACCTTAGGGACTCCGTCTCCGGATTTTCTGTTGGGGTTTACTCCCATAGTCTTCCCCATGCATGGGTATAGTCGCAAGGCAGCGAAGGTTTGAAGTCAGAATTTACCTTCTCCTAGACTGGTTACCACCCAAGCATATACATACATAATACATATATGCATACATACATACATACATACATACATACATACATACATACATACATACATACATACATACATACATACATACATACATACATACATACATACATACATACATACATACATACACTTTCATGTTAAACTAGTAAAATATTTGAAACACCATTGAAACAGATGCTGAATGTAACAGATTAATTCTTTCTATGTGAATCATGCGCAGGACGGAAGTAAAAATCAATTATTACTTTGCTTTTGCGGTTTGACTGCGCGTTTAGTCCGCGTAGTCACCAGAAATTAGATCAATGGCATATCTTAGTCTGGCTACATTAGAGTAGGTATACATAATGAATTTGTGTCTTAATTGTTATTGAATATTGAATATGGTTAAAATCTGTATTGCAACAGTAATTATTAGTTATTGAACTGTCTTACTACTGAGCGTGAGAATCAGAAAAAAACATTTTACTGATGCATTTTATATTTGCATGACTCTCAGTGGAGGGGAAATAAAACAGCCATGGTTTATAACTACAAGAAAAAGTGCAATCCAATTGTACCTATGTACACAATGATTGGCTCAACTGACGGTGTTCTTGAGAAAAATGTTGGAGATCAAAGTGCAGCAAAACAACAAATCAGAAAGATTGAAGATACACCAGGTAAGGCTTAGAACACCGCTTATAGGTATCACGCGATGTCAGTTTATGCACTATGCTTTGGAACGTAAGCAAATAGTAAATTTGGTATAAAAAGTCACATCTTTAGACATACATTCCTTTATGAATGTGTTATAAAATTGAGAAAATAAAGAAAACGTATAATCTTACAGGTTTATATCTATACGCTCGACATATGCAGTATTTTAAGCATGAAGATTACCATTTTTACACATCACTTATTAAGTTGCGATAAGACGATATGGGAAGATGCAAAGAAAATTTTGAATTAAAGTTCATTAACTAATTTCGGTGATTCATTATCAGTATATAGCTAAATGTTACCAAAAGAATATAATGCTATGTTCATCACGGAAACCGCCATATTGTTTTCATCGTACCAAGCGAGACGCTTTCCGATTGGTTTATTGCCATGATGTCATCCAGGCTTTGGGTCAAATTCCCTGTACATATTTCTTCACTGTGTATATGCGAACTGTTGAAATCATGGGTTAAAAGGTATTTTTGATTGTAATGCCATTCTAAATTTACTCGTATCTATTTGATGAAGCAATTTTTAAAAAATATCTTTGAGACTTTTTTAGAAGTTCAAGATAATTTCTGGGCTGTTGGATCTTTTAAATGTAATTGGTGAAATACCATCCTAAATTTCTTGTATTCCTGGACCGTTTCAGACGTTTGAATAGCCTAACATTAAAAAATTAATTGTTCTTAATTTACCAGCTAGGTAACACATTCATCACCGTATAATTTCTTTACTACCGGATAGTCTGACAGTACCTCCACGTTTGTTTGCACCCTCCCTACCGATTACATAACTACACATGCACACAGAAGGAAATACTATGTCGTCTGTTTCCGATATTTACAATGTCGAAACAAGCAAAGAAAAAGAATGACAATTACAAATTTGCCTTTCACGTGGCTTTATCAAGCGATGTAATTTCTGTTCATGTGTGCAAAGGGATATAACTCTAAACTCTCAATGCTATAGGTGGTGCTCTATTGTTTCGTATTTTGTATAGGTTCGAATTTTAAAGAAAAATAATTTCTCTGGGTTTCCTCACTAATTATACTGGGTATTTAAAAAAGAACTTGTATATCTTAGGTCTTGTTCAAAGAACCTTTAAAACCCTTTTGTATTGTGTATGATTGATGGGTGTAATATGGATTATAGAATATACAACTTGGCCTTACTCCAGGTTTGCATCTTTCAAAAAAGTGCTCACTCCACTTGGTCATTTTCACTTCCTGAACTTCAGAGGTAACTTGTAAAAAAAGAGCTAATAACTTTTTTTTTCTATTTTATGTATTTCGTAATTCATTTATTGCACTTAAAGAGGCTGGTATTGTCTAGTCTGGCAAAATTATTTGTCCCCATGTTAATAGCTGCTAAGAATAGTATACTCTAGACAAATTCAGGCTGATTTTGGGAGAACAAGGGAGCAGTCATTTTAGTCCGCATAGTGCTAAGATCATTTACAATTTCCAAAAGTTCAATATCCGAGGAAATATCAGTCACATTACATCAAAGTATCAAAGATGTGTGCCAACTTTCTCTCCACTGTGCATGTTTTAAATGCAAACAACTTCACTTTACATACGTCACTCTCTCAAAAGTGCGTAATAACTGGTGAGCAACTCCTCAATAATTTACGGAATTATCCGGCAGTTACGGACTAGGATGAACTACGTCACTATGTTGTCTGAGAAAAATAATCTAGTAAATAATTTACGCAATATGGTGCTGTGTTAGTATGAAAAGTCCGTTAAGCATGAAATGTGCTGTGGACGCCAGTATTTGGACCACTCTGACATAAAATGATATTATTATTGACAAAATGCATAAATATTGACATTCAGGCATTCGGTCTTATTGTGTACCGCATACGGAAGTGTGTGTTTGTGTGTTTGTTTGTTTGTGTGAATTTTATTTTTAACGTAGCTCTATTTTTTTGTTCATATCGTATTATACCGCAGACATGCAGCATCATGTCCCATCTAGCCATATTATTTTGAAAAACGTCCGACCAGTGTTAACATTAACCTTTTAATGCTGAGAGCCTAGCTAGTACCCTATTTATGAGTATTTGGTATGACTCGGATGGTCCCCATTCCCCCATGCGAGGCAGACGCTCTGACCACTTAGTCCACTGTAGCGATGCATACGGAAGAACATAATAAAACATTTTAAATCACATGTTCTAATTGACCTACATATCGCTAAATTCTTGGTTTCTGAATAGAACAACAGCAAAATGTATACATATTCATAAATCTACAAAATTCATAACCCACTTTTATCGTGTCCCGATACAAATTTATTTTTCTTAAACGCCTTGTGTTTATTAAAGGACGCGAAAAATAAAGTAATGCTTATTATTTCCTTTGACACATTTTCTCGATAAATACCGGTTTGAGATACATAATTATTTGATAATTTGAAAATATGATTTTGCGATTTAAGTTTTATGTAGCCGTTTCTCCATATGCGTATGAAATGGAGACCCAAACGAAAGCTGGAACTTAATTTTACTGCATAGTGGAATTAGAGTGCTTTGCTTTCAATTCTATATCAGTTTAAATTAAATTAAACACAGTTTAAACATTTTATCTAGTAACAATTCAGACAGTTTATACTGTATATATGAATGCATCTAGACCAATAATTTTAATAATAATAATAATAATAATAATAATAATAATAATAATAATAATAATAATAATAATAACAACAACAACAATAATAACGATAATAATAATAATAATAATAATAATAATAATAATAATAATAATAATAATAATAATAATAATAATAATAATATAATTTTGGAATGCGTTACTTTAATTTAGTGTCTCAGATTATAGCTTTTTTTCTTCTTCAAAATTTAAGTTATTTCTAATTAAAAGGTGTTGAGAAGATACTTTTAAAACTGAGTAATTAGCCAATAACTACGAGTAGACATCATAATATAGTGTACTAACGAGAATATATGGTAGAATGAATTAGTTTCTGAAAATGGACCCTTCCTAGTTTCTTATCAAGGGATTCTCTTGGTATTTTAAGTATACTTGTTTAATAATTTGAGGTATGAATAATTCTTTGTATTATATGTTTAGGTCGTTTTTTGTGTTGTATGGAATAAATTACAAACCTTCGGGTTGGAAAGACTTATTGAAGAGTCATACAAATATGAAACAATAAAAACCATGCAAGTATGAAATTAGCGTTTCGTTATGTGTGGTCATTAAGAGATAGGGGAAATATTATTTGTAGTATTTGAGCGTTTAAGAAACAATGAGTTGACAACTAATGCTGTTTTAAGTCCTTGGAAATAAGGAAACAATGGACAAAAAGCCAGACTCAGGTGAGACCACTTGCATGTAGCAGTAATGTCAGTTTGATTTTTATTCCATTGTTTTGTATCTACATGGGACGTTGATTTTAAATTCGGCTGGTTGACAGTATTCTTCGTCAAATCACCTGAAAGCACCTATTCCACCTTTAAGCATATGCAAAATCATTTGAATAATACAGAATCTTGAAAGAGATTGGTCCTAGACATTGTTAGGTCCCATTAGAACCAGATAATACCGACGTTTCATCACATTATGAGGTAAGTAGTTTTTCCCTCAGTCTGAAATACCCTGCCATCTACCACATGTGTATGGGTTAATCCGATGTTGATAGATAACATCCGTGGGTCAACCGAATTTAGTCGCAAGCTGTCACAAAATTTGATGATGTCTTCGTTGTAAAAATAAGAAGGTAACACCACTCTTTGCCGGACTATCTTCAGCACAAACTCGCCCTTTAGTGTACATTATAGCACCACAGCTGATCACTAAAAATCATTTGAGTCCGATTTGTATCTAATTCATGATTTTTCTTCTCAGATCCGCTGAAAAAGCGGACCTGCCTCTCTTCATTTCCTCTAGAATCAATTTGTGCGCCACTTACGAATGTTGTTGTTATTAAACATTGACGGAATTTGTCGAACGTATCACATCACTAATTTTGGAATAACTTGGAAAAAGATAGGATTTATGAGCAATTTAATCGATTGAAATAATGGGTGGTTCCTCTTTATTCTAAGCTGAATATTTGAGCATCATTTAAACCTAACATCTTGATTATTTTTTTTAAAAAAACCGGTTTATGTCAGATCTTTAACAAATCATTTATTTCCGTCCAAACTAAAATTAGATTGGAAAAATGGTGAGATTTATGATAAATGACGACTTTGGCTTGTTAGGTCTGCAAAAATACAAATTATAATTAGCCACAACTAAAATCACATTTTTTAAAACAAAATTAAAATGTTTTACACCTGTGATCAATGTCCATTTTCTCAGAGCTACTATGTAGTTTATCAGATAATAGTGATGCAGCAGTATTGAAATAACAAGGTAACATGCGTGTAAAGAAAGAAAGACTACATAATTCAACATGATTAGTTTCATGCAAGTACAGTAGACTCTTGATTATCCGCGGTAATGGTGGGGAGAGCTAGCGCGGATAATCAAAAACAGCAGATAAACCAAAGTGTATATATACTATCCAGATATAGTGGCATAAAATTAACTTAGTTATTTTTTTCGCGTTAATATCCTACTTATGTTTAACTTTTGTGATGCAGGCCAATGTTCTTCTTTACTAATATCCTAATGTCGTAACACGAAAATAAATAATTAAATTTAATACAATTATATTGAACATTAAAATAAAGAAAGATGAATAAATGAACAAAAAAAAAAACCAAAAAAAAAAAAAAAAACAACGAATGTTTAGGAAAAGTAGTCTGTTATTGATTTCTGTTTTAATGACATATCGTCTTTCTTCTTTATGGTCGCTCTCAATCTGCGTAATATCAATTTATCTGAGAGCAGAGAATCACTTTGTTGCTCCAGATACTCTAGCAAACCCTCAGTCCATTGAAGAGCAGATGAATTGTTTATCCTTGTTTCAGGAATAAATTCCATGTCTTCGTCGTCACTCTCATCAGATTCTATTGTCTGCCCTTGTGCACTTTTAATGATTTCACTGTCAGACAAAACCTCACACCCTAGATCGTCACAATCAACTTTAAACCATTCTAAAATATTTTCACTATCAACTTCCTTACCACCCTCTATATTCTGTAAAATGGCGGCTAATTCAGAAATCGAACTTTCTTCTTCATCGAAACTATTGCAGTAGACTGTTTCAACTTCAGGAAATATTTTTTTCCATGATTTACTAATTGTGGTTGGCTTTATGGAATCCCAGGTATGTGCAACTTCGTAGATAGCATCCAGCAATGATACTGTTTTTGAGAAAGATTTTAAATCATTGCCTTCTTCCACTAACTTCTGCAGAAGTCGTCCCCTATATAGCCTCTTCATAGCAGAAATCACCCCTTGATCCATTGGCTGGATTAGCGCGGTTAGGTGGCAAATAATGTGGTATTATTTTACCGTCAGCAGAGTGCAAAACCACTTCATTTGGATGGCTTAGAGCATTGTCTAATAAAAGAATGGCTTTCTCTGGCAAACCTTTCGATCTCAAATGCTCGCGAACTTGTGGTACAAAGTTTTCATGGAACCATGTTTTAAAAATTGTGGTATCCATCCAGGCTTTCTTCAGATTAAAATGTGTCACAGGCATATTGGTTTTTACAGTTCCCTTGAAACAAAGAGGCTTTTTCGCTTTTCCAATTACAGTTAGTTTCACTTTATGAGAACCAGTAGCATTTGCGCAACATAAAGCAGTGATTCTTTCTTTGCTGGATTTATGCCCCGGTGCTCGACTTTCTGATTTATGTGCTAATGTTTTTGTGGGAAGACATTTCCAATTTAGGCCAGTTTCATCAGCATTATAAATTTGTACAAGAGTCATCTGTTGCTCTTCTATGAACTTTTGAAAATCATTTTGGAACTCATTTGCAACTGTTTCATTGTTGCTTAATTTTTCCCCATGTATAGAAATCTCACGTATTCCATGCCGCTGTTTGAATCACGTCAGTCATCCCGAGGATGCATTGAAATCACCTTCCATTCCTAATGCATCAAAGTATAGTTTTGCCTGTTTTGCGCAGATAATTCCTGAAATAGGAATGTTTTGTGCCCTTTGTTGGTTAAACCATTGCAACATCGCTTTATCAAGCTCATCATAAGTTGACAATTCCATTGTTTTTTCTGATTGATAAGCCGCTTGATGAATCAGAATTACTGGCGTAGTTAATCAATTTATTTTTATTTTTTCGGAGTTCGCCAACTGTTGCTTCACCTATACCATATTGTAAAGCTAAGTTTTGGGTAGACCCGTCTTGCTCAAGTTTCTTAATTATGTCGAGTTTTTGGTTAATTGTTAAAACTACGCGCTTTCTTTTCCGCTCTTTTATCCTCTTTCCAACACAAAAACTTAAATACAGTGTTTTTGGACACAACTGAAGTAGCCTACTATACTGATAACAACTGAAGAATCGTACTGTTCTTTTAACAGAACTCCTTCCCCCACTACCACAAAGAAGGCGTTTAACACCCGCAATTTCCTTGGGACAGGAAATAAAGCCCTATTATACAATTATATAACAATTCTCGCCGGGAACCAGTCGTAAGCCCGAGTCGTCGTTAAACAGGTCGGTGGACTTCCTGTATAAAATTTTCGATTTTGAAATCGTCGCACAACTCCCCATCTTTTTAAGATATAGAGTAAAAAATTCTTTAAAAATACATTGCCGCGGTTAAGCCGCAAAAGCGGTTAAACCGCGCGCGGATAATCGAGAGTCTACTGTATAATGAGGGATACTCGTTGATGTCCAAGCGTAGATTACAAAGTTTGTGTTCGTGCTTCAGATAACATTTCTTACAAAATTTCTTTGCGTCAAAATTTTGCTATTGTTGAGAAAAAAGTGTGAATTTCCTAATGTTTTTGAAATGAATCATAACATTGTGCTTTTTGTTGATAGAGTTTCATATTTTTTTTGTAACATTTCAGTACATTGGAATCTGACATTGTGTAAACAAAGGAAAACGTGATATTTATATGTATAGCAACATTTGAATCATACCACATGTTAGGGTTGTCACTGTAATAAATTCAATTCAATACAATTATTAAAACATAAATACGTACAGTAAATAAAGCGGATGTTATTAATTTAAAAAGATCATTGAGCCATGATAGACAACTTTGAATTGGTAAGATAGACGCGCATCATATCGAATTAAAAATATTACAAAGGGCTATCTGTATTTGGTAAAAACTATGTTTGGGTATTAACTACAGTTTCAAAACTTGTATTACCAAAACTGAATTTTTAAATTGTTTTGTTGTTCAGTCAGAAATAATGTGAGAGTTAACATTTAGAAATGAAATCTATGTTGAGTCATTGTAGAAATAAATGACAAAAATAAGATAACAAGGTAAAAATGTCTTTCTTCCCTTTAGTGACCATATTGACATTGCTCTTTTCATTGTACAAAAGTTATCTTTATGTTTGGTCATTTGCATACATATTGATAATGAAACATTATAAGAAAATGAAACATTTAGCATATTACATCATCATTCAAACTATCACAGGTTGTTCAGATTTGTTTTGCACCAATTTAAAAATTTGCTCACAATAGAATGGTTGTAGGGTTCCAAACGTAAACTCTTCTAGCATGAGTTATTGATATTTGTATCACCTGCTTACTGCAGCATACATCAACAAACTATTTTGTCAGCTTTGTTTTCCTCGTGTCCAACATTTCTTTTCATCATTTTTGACTTCGATGCATGTCAAAAACTATGATATATGTAACTTTATACGTCAACCACTAGCCTTCAGATCATCAAATGCAACTCTTTCTTCAAATTTTCTCTCATTTTCTACAGCTCTACAATACTACATAATACTCCCTCACTATAGAGTTGTTTATGTGAGTGGACGATCTTACAGGCGTGGTTACGTTATACTGAGGTATTGTATATATGATATTACTATAAAATGGCATCCATGACTATATCCAACTCATTAAACGAAATACCTTATACTGAGTTTAATTATTCTGAAGTGTTAAATAGTGGAGTACCAAACTCCATAAAATGCCAACAGGATGGAATAATATTTGCTATTGACAAAAAGGCGGCCTACTTTGTTTTTATGAAGTACTGTTATATTTTAATAATAATCTACTGAGACTTGTTGATTTTCAATACAATAACAAATCTGCATGAATACTTAGACCTGTTGGTATTTGTCATAAAAATCTGGTGTTATGAAATATAAACAGCAAGAAACAATATAAACATTTAAAAACGATACTCACAAGTCTCAGCGTTTAATATTAAGTTCCTGTGTCTTATATTTCTATATTAATGGTCAATAAATACGGAATATATATTAGTACATATATGAGGATACAAAGGAATTATAGGGTTGCTTGGCACAATAAATAATTGATCAAATATTCTAATATTATGTTTATTCAGTAAATGTATAAAATATTGATGTTTTTGGTGACTGTGATTGGCACTTGCTTCGTATAGGTTTGTCTCCCGTTGTCAGTGTTGGTCCAAGGAGATACAGAGTTAGTTTCTGTTCTGAATATATTCACATCCAGTCTCCAAATTTTGAGTAATGTCACTGACAATTTACTTGTGTAAGTACCAGTCGCAGTTCACCCGCCATTATACTTTTGAGCATTACTAAGGTGTTGTTAAGGATCATTCTAACTAAAGGGTAAGAATGCTGTGATCTGCCAGGACACATTCTGACCGGCAGAGAGTATACAGGAGAAGTAGCCATAGAAGAACAAAAACGACTGCGGTATGCTTACTATAGTGATAACAATATGCTGCAGCAAGATAAAGCAATCCGCACTATACAAAATTCCATGTTATATAAATAAACGTACAATATATTCTTCATTTTTGAACATTGACAATTCCGTAGAAGTAACTTTGTTATTCGCTAAGAGCTATTTAGCTGTTTACATACTATATTGACTTGAGTGACAAAACAATGACTAGTATAATGTTATATAATACTGCATACGTAAATTCCAATAGAACAATATTTTAAAGTGTCATTACTGTTACTACAGTAGAGTAAATAACTAGACAAGCATAGAAGGGAGCAAATTATTGTATTATTCATACAGGAAGCATTCATTATCTGTATATTATACTAAAGTGACCTTTATATAGTTACAAAGAAGAAAAACAATTATAAATTGTTTTTTAAGGCACCGTTCTGGTGGCCAAGTGGTTAGAGTGTCAGCCTCTGATACGGGAGGTCGCGGGGTCGAACGCCAGCCTAGTCATACCAAAAATTTTCGTAAAAAAAATACTAACAGTTACCTCGCTTGGCGCTCAGCATTAAGAGGTTAGTGTTAAGGCTGGTCGGCCTGATTTCAAGATAATGCGATTGGGTGGGATGATGCTCCATTGCAAGACATCACTGCAAACTGTCACAATGCATACATCGTATCGATATGCCCAAAAACTTGTTAAAGCTATTTTAAAAATCTAACACGCACAATCACACACAAACACACATATATTTTAATGTATCAACGCGTTTTGGAATATAACAGTACTATACTCATTGGAAACAACATCCGAGTGATATCATGTTTCATGTGTTTTATAATTCAGGTTGTTTCAGAGTACACTCTTTCCTCAGAAATACATTGATCGTATTTTTGTGATTATTTTGTTATATACGTTCTTAACTTTGCGTTCAGTCACACACGTCACCAACATATATGTAAACAAACACGAATTTTAGGTGTAATTTATAAGGGAAGGAAAATATAAAACATCAATGCATTGTGATCTATTTTATAATAATGGAATGCTACCATTTTATTCATTTCTTATTCATGCACATTGCACAGTTCATTTTTTTCATTATTAACGTTTTTTAAATTGGTGAAACCTAAATAGCTCTTCTCTTTTGTGATTAAAGTCTAAAGTTGACAAAGTCAAAGCTGGCTTTGTGCTTAAGGAAAGCACGGGACGTTACAGTATTGAATTCATTGTTATATCTAGGTAAACATTATTCTCAGACCTATTGGTATTCAATGACAGATCTGGGCAAACACTATATTCAGACCTATTGGTGTTCAATACAATGGCAGATCTGGGCAAACACTACTTGAAATTGTACATATATTGTATATTCTAGCTCTTGTAAATACACATACCCTTGCTACACCTCATTCATTAATTCACCTCACTCCATGTACATGACAAAAAGCTGCAGGTATTCAGGTAACAAGAGTTGTTAAGAAAAATCAATTTTAAAGATTATGGGTTAATTTAGCTTCTTTAGGCAAAACCCAGTTTGAGACTTACAATTTGCCTTGTTGAAATGGATTCCCTCTCTTATTTTTGAGACGGGCAAATATATTTCTTTGCAAATTTACAAATACAAACAGGATTAATCTCAATTTTAACTCTGTGTACAACTTGCCCATAAAGCATAAAAGTAACAGACTTCTTAATCTCTTTTTTTTTAAAATTTCTTTCTTCATAGCTCCTAATAGCTATTCACTCCCACATATGGGAAAAGCGCCGTGCTATACTATGAGAGGATGGCCAAGATATGGATATGGATATGGATATGGATATGGATATGGACTTGGTAGATTCTATTATGACTTCGCTAGGGTAACTTTAACTTGCAAATGAATTGCTTTTTATGCCTCGGCATTTTTATTTCATTCACACACACACACGTATATATATATATATATATATATATATATATATATATATATATATATATATATATATATATATATATATATATATATATATATATATATATATATATATACCACTTTTGTTTCACTAATTTTGTTTATAGCGGTGTGTATTAATTTCAAAAGTTAATCTAGGATGATGTAGCACGTGCGATGGTTGTGCGTAATATTCTTTGTCCTATAATTCTTTACGTTGCTGTGCCGTGATCAAGACCCGATCAAGCCCCACCCTATAACCTTAGTAAGAATTAAATTAACAGAAATATCAAAGCATAAGAGGTAAGTGCTAATGGTGGCGTTCTCGAAATCCTTTCTGTTTTCGATTATGGCATAGGTAATCTATCTGGCCTTAGAATATCCTATTTCTTATGATTGTGATACTATTAGTAACTTTGTAAAGTAAGCATTACTCATGCATGCTTCACTGTGCATTCGAATGAGATCTGAATCGTAAACGATTTTTACAATGCCGTGCTTGGATAATTCTTTTGTTGTCCTGGTGGCAGGGAAATTTGCATGCGTGGTATCCTGATTGCTTTAGTTAAAGCGAGTTCTATAGAATATCCAAGTTATTTATGAACACGGTGGCGATCGCTTCGTGGAGCGTCGCAGGATTTTACAGTATGATGTATGTAATGTAAGTATTTTCGTGCAATTTGTATTTGATCATGCCAATAAAATAATAACATTGGATATGTATCAACACCTGAATGAATTCATGCCGAAGTATCGCATAAAAAATTTCCCGAATGGTATGATCTGATGGCGACAACTATCGGGGTGGGGGTGGGTATAGTTAGCAACAGTAATAGAATGCTGTGCTTTTGGGGAAATCGATTCGGTCATGGACAAAATAAAAAATACCTTCTTTAACTATTTCATCATCATTGCCCTGCATGTGAGTGTCTTTATTTGAACCAGCACTCTGAAAATACATACAAAATATCGAGTTGGTCGTGGACAAAAATTATCATCTAAGACTATTACGGGTCTGCATTTGAACATGAGCTCCGGACCTACACGGAAAATAAGGTTTACAGTAAAATCGCAATATACGAATTATTTTATTATTATCATAATAAAAAATGTCGTTTGAGAAAATTAAATCCAAACATCAACGTCATAAAGTTCGAAGAAATTTTTTAGAGCATCCTGCAGCTTTAAGTCAGCATGTATTTAAAAATAAAGTGGGTGAACAGGAATTTCAGCTTGATGTAGCTCAAGAGCTATTTAAACCGGTGTTAGTAGTGATCAGAGAATCAAGGACGGTTTGTGATGTGATACAAGATAAACTCCTCGAAAAGTTAACAATGATGCAACGAGTTCAACATTGAGAACCGGAAGTATAGTGGATCATAGCCGAGATACCGGAGAAAAAAAGATGTGGACAGTTTATTCACACCAGAGGCATGGGAAACCGAGCATGCCGCCTCAGAAGCGGCTAAAAAGGAAGCCAAAAACCTTCAGGAAAGTATTTTATTCTGCATTCAGCGCGAGAAATGTCAAGTAAAAGTCAATAATCGTTATGACAAGGTGATGGATAATTAATCCGATGGTAATAATAAAACCCATACAAATGAGATGAAAGCATTAAACAGCATATTACGTGAGTGGCAATACGAGAGAGGAAAAAATGATTTCCTCACACGTTCGGTTACGAGTGATTTGTTATCGAACCCGTGCCATTAGTGGCACCAAATTCGGGTCCAGTATCCTTTATGGATACCAAATCTTTGACGGATGTTTGATCTCTGGAGGAGATATCCGCTGATACTAAGCTGTGGTTGAAGTCGTTTCATGGTTAAAAGTGCTGATTGCTTCTAGACAAGTTAATGTTAGCGTAGAAATCGATAATGAAATTATGGAAATTTTGAATCATTTACTAAACTAAAGTGTTTTTCTATTACGCATGAGCAATACTAAGTGCAGTATAAGGATCTAAAAAGTTGAGAAATGATCAATTGGTCTCTAAGAAACGAAATATTTCATAGAACAATAGAAAATAAGATGTCCCTCGACGATGCAAAAATTTTATTTGATTCTCATTCGGCGAGTTCTACAGCGCAGTACTATCCACCTTTATAATTGGATCAGACATCATCACACAAAATCGCGTTGATTTCTGCAGAAATCTAAAACATTTTTTTTTAACATTATCGAGCAAAGTATCCATAAGCAACTCATTTCAGGCTAACGCCGATTTGTTTTCGCCAGCTGCTATTGCTAATTGTGCCAAAGTAGTAGGGACACATTTCGGGCTTTATTTTGCTTTGTCACGTCAGCCGAATTCAATATCGAATTTGCTTTCAGACGGACTCTGATCCAAGTTCACCAAGAAATCTGCATGATGCTTCCGCTAAGTTATGGTGTATGCAGAGTTTTTCTACTGCTTTTCGTGGTATCAAGCACACGATGATTCTTAAACAGGATTCTCCAACACGCTATATGCACAAAATAGTTGAAACAGCAGGTGGCCACTTTATCCTAAAATGATTGCCCTTCTGGAAGCATATAGTTATCCCTTCAGTCACATTTGCACTCAATTTAGAATCGATGTTAGTGAAATTTGCTAAAAAGATATAGTTTGAGCAAACCTGGGTGTACATGCAATAATTTACGGCGATTCAAGTCATAAACACGTGGAGAGTCGCCACCAATGCAGGCAGCGAACTTCCACGTCATGTGTTTGTAACGCTTCAACTCAGGTCATGGATTTTAAACCAAATCGGGAATAAACAAATTTTTGATAACAAGAAACAGTGTCCCGAAACGGAACTTGAATATAATTTCGATGCTGCTAATAAAAATTACACTCTGGCATACATGATGCTGATGAAAACCATGACAAAATACCAAGGCACGGATACAAGCACTTAAATTTCCTTGGATGATTTTGCATAGTTGTATCCCATTTTCATTCCAAACGTCTCGGATATCGTCTAGCACATATCAAAATCCGAAGGAAATCAGCACCTTCAGCGGATTACACGTTTTAAGCTTTAGTAATCTCTGACCACATCATGACATTAAACGTACTCAGCTGAAAAATGAATGTGGTAGTGAGAAAATTCTGTCCAAAAGCATGTCCGTCGTACTGTATAAAACTATGCAACGCTGATGAAAAGCTCTGCAACGGCACAAGCGTTAATGTGGAAATGCAAGAGAGGTTGACACCGTTATCACAGATGGTGGTGCCTGTAGAATGGAAGCCTTTCTGGCCGATCAAATAGCGGTGGTGCCCGTGAGGGTAATGGTATTACTTCAGCGATTGGCCCTTAGTTCAAAACCTTAAGATAAACTTTTATCTGTACTTGTACCCATCAGTGTAGCCATACGTCGACAGCTGGCTTGGAAGCTGCAGGAAAAAGCGGTTCGTGGTAATGGCATGACCAATAAGGCAACTGAGTTGCTCACAAGATAAGAATAATCATAACATCGCCTACTGGTTATTATAACAAATGTAGAAATAAACCACAAAAATGTAGTATTATATAGAAACAACTTAGCTATTTCCAGTAATGCCGTACGTTCTTGTAGTATTAACTTTTTCAGTGTTGCAAACGCTAAATAGTGCCTCAGCAGCACGGTATAAAAAATGCCTATTGATGAAACTAGATGCGGCTGCGGTAGTCTCTGCCCCTAACGGTCATGATAAACTCATACCCAATACCCGCCAGATGACCTCATTAACCAAAGACGCTGCAGCTAAAAAAGGAATGATTATTAAATTATCTGCAGCACAATCGTCCAAACAATGGAGTATAATCGGATTGTTATTGTTCGGCATTGCCGTGACATTACTGTATGAACTTTCTGTTATGTTCTCGGTGGAAGATGACTCCAACTTTCTTGGATCGGTAAGATGCTGTGGTCTACCCCCTCGGGACGATGTGATCCGATGTTCGGCAACAGGTGCATCAAAATGAGCTGCGTACAATTTTCGCTTCTGATTTAGGACAACCTGCTGTTGATATTGCATTGTTTATATCCAAGAGAGGCACAGCGAAACACCTACTATAAAAGTGGTTTCTGCCTCTTCCGAAGCGGTATTAAATTTAATATATACATCATGGAGTACCCAAAATGTCGTCAGCTAAAGGTTCTTGGTGCTTAAGGTGCAGGGTGAGGACGGGAAATGTCGAGGAGGTAGAGGTAACAAAGAAAACCCATAAAATATTTAGATCTCAGTGCGCTGTTTGTGGTGCGAATAAGTCTCGAGTTGTGTCTAACCGCACTAGTACTGTGCTGATGTAATTTATATAAATCATGCATGCTCATTGTTACCTCAGCGGGTTGGGTACGAGCAATGACGATATGAGGATAGAACGAAATATGTGTAGTGGGTTGTGTAAAACGCAGAGGAAGTAAAATCTTGGTGATTGGGAGTGTTATCGAGATCCACACAATTATCGGCAAACTTCCAAGAAAAAGGAAGATGGACGTTACATGGATATAAATACACTAACTCGAGGAATCCTCCGATGAACAACTAGATGAAAATGATCAGGTCAAAGAGCCTTATCACGGTATAGACGCTATTGCTGAGCAACACGATATTGCTACAGGATCTTCCAGATGATCAGGCCGGATGGGATAATATCGTATTAAGCGAATTACTGGATTTAAAACCAAAACATATTTGTTTTCGAGTCGATTGCATGTTTGTACGAGGCAGAATAGCTGCTAAACATAACTCTGTAAGCACCAGTAGTCCAAAGGAACAACTAGTTCCCAGTTTAAATCCTAGTACACAGCATGCCGAATGTACACAGGCTCGTTCGAACATTTTCACAGGCGAAAAGTTATTACTGGTGAGGCAGATCTTATTTGGTTTGGTGGATTTAGTCGACATGAGAGATTAATGTTCATAACAATAAGACAAAATACTTGCTTACTATTATCGATGTGCTAAGCAAGTAACTTTGGGTAAATCCTTTACAATTTAAAAGAATCCCTATTGTAAAGGCATTAGATGGCATCATCAGTGACAAAAATAAAACCAGGAAAAATGTGAAAAGATCACATAAATCAACCGACAAAAAAGTATTTTAAAAAATTTATGCACTCCCAACTGGACCGAAGAATAATTTGTGGTAGAAAAACATCAGAAAGCATAACTCGTAACATACAATCTCAAATATATGGTAGAAAAACCTATCAAAAGTTCCTTTCTATGAGCAAAAAATGCCAAAAAATACCAGGAAATTTTCCGGATAGAAAATATCGCGTCAACTAAAGGAAGAAAAAAATCTCGTCAAATAATGTGGTTATCTCGACAAATTTAATTCGTGGATCACGAGAGTGATGTTAATGGATTTAACATTTTTGACACTTGCGTATTAGCTCTAACGCCTGAGGTGTTAGCACGTTCTGCGCACTAAGCTCATAAGACGCAAGTGCCCTAGAAATAACTTTACCCTAAGGCGCTAAACGTTTTGTGCCAAATAAAAGCCGGCATTTTTCAGTGGTATCGGGTAGCCCAGTCATGTCGAAAATGCGTTTAAACACGTAATCGAATTTAATAAATTTCATGCGGTCGGAAGTGATGTACGTGTAATTTGGTTGAGCAGGAGACAAAACTGTTTCCGTTGTGGCGCGTTCAAAATAAATATTTAATTTTCATATGTTATTTTGTATACATCGTTGATGAGCAGCGTAAACCGGGACATGATCATTATGTTTCCAAGAAACAGCTGTATCAGGGTCATCAGAAAAAAAAAAAAACAGCTCTGGGGTGTAATTGAAACCGTTATTTGATAACGCCACGATCTTAATACTTATAAAGCATATCAAAAGAAGCTCGATTTGACAGGAATCAAAATTCCCGTGTAAATCAATGACATTCTAAAATTTGAAACACAATTTCGCATCGGAATTAATTTATTCTGACATAATGTCAGCATTTACTCTCTCAGGTTGGTCGGCGCAGATTACAATAGTTGTATCGACCTGTTTTATACGTTCACAGTGATGAAAAGGGCGGTCATTATTGCTGGATTAAAAAAATACCAGATTGCTGCACAAACAAATTATTACTACGGTATAGATCCTTACTTGTATTGGTCCTCACCAGGGTTATCGCAGGATGCTGCTCTAAAAGTCATCGGGAACACGTTAGATCTGTTTACGGAAGTCTACATATTCAGTATTGTCGAAAAATGAATACGAGGAGGAATTCAACGTTATAACCCATGGATATTCAGTAGCCAAAAATAAATATTTACCCGATTACAATGCTAACGAGGAATCCAAATATAGAACCTTTATGGTTGGGCAATATAACAGCCGGTGCACAGTCGGAAATTTCTCTTGGACGAGTTCGGAAAAATGTACACACTCTCAACAGCTACAATGACACAGGAAATTTTCTCGAAGTCGATTTATAAAACTCATAATGATCACCTACTAGTGATGAAAAAGTTTGGTGATGGCTGAGGATATGATGAACCCTCGCACACTCCAAATAAGAACGCATTATAATGTGGTGGAAAAGTGCCTTAATTAGTACTTAATCTAAGGAGAGAAAAAAAAAATTGGTACGTGATTCATTAAAAAAATCTCAGGCAGTACATTGGATTTGGAGTCGAACTGGTGAGAATTCATCGTGTTCTCAAATTTGATCAGCGAAAATGGGTAGAAACTTAGCAGTTTTAACACTTCAAAAGAGGCTATAGCCAAAAGCGATTTCGAGAAAGATTTTTATTCAAGCTGATGAATAATTCGGTGTTGGTAAAACCATGGTAAATGTTCGAAAACGAGCGAATGTTGGACTGGTGAATGATGTCGTACAGATAAAAAAAATTAGTAGCTGATCCAACGTCAGCATGAAAATCTTTGACGAAAATTTATTGACGATTCACACGACGAAAACAGAGCTGGTGATGAGTAAACCCATTAACTGCGGTTTTACTGTATTAGATTTGTCCAAAATGCCCATGTATGATTTTCAATACCGGCACATGAAATCGCTATATGGCAACAATGCCAAATTGTTGTTTACGGACGTGGACATTTTATGTCACAAGATTTAAACTGAGGATGCGTACAACGACATATTTTCGAACAAACATTTATTCGATTTTTCGGATTATCATCAAACAATTCCAACACAAAGATTATTGGAAACTTTAAAGATGAAACTAACCCAGCTCCAAAAGATGAAATTGTAGGATCACGGATAAAAGCATATTCAGTCAATTTAGCAGGCGGTGATGTCAAAAAATGAGATAAAGGAATAACAAAGGTATCGTAAAAAATCTCTGACGCACGGTCATGATTTGGCTGTGTAAAGAGGAATTAAAATGTTTTCTCAAATGAACACAATCAAATTGAATTTTCCTAACTTATTTATATACTCGCTCATTAAAGTGGGATTGTCATGTCAAGATGACAAACGATATGTTCTGGAGGTGGGTGTTACCATTTTTGCGTATGGTCATGCAGATTTTAGAAGAGAAAAGATCATTTGCTCAATGATTTCGGATTGATATAAACCAGATTAGGGCACTAAAGCAGTAGTCAGCGATTTGGTGGGTTAGCTGGTCCTAGCACAAGGGGGTGTTATGACAAACGGTTACAATACTGTCAAAATAAATATATTATGATGTTATTATTATGATGTTATTATTATTATTATTATTATTATTATTATTATTATTATTATTATTAATAAATATATTATTTATTTATGTTTGTTCGGACCGGCATTTTTACAAACTATCTGTAGTTTCGTAAGAAATTATCCCAAACCACTGTGTCAACCTACCATCCTTTATATTTCCTTTGTACTTTATCTTAATTTTTTTTTAGAAATGTGAATAAAAGTATTTACCTTAATATATTGTGTAGCATGATATAATTTCTCATATTTAGTCAGGCGTTTCTCTTGTTGATTCAGCAGCACATCAGTTGACAGCCAATTACAGTACAATTTCGTTTACACTAAACCAAGGCAAAAGGTTAGGATCACATTCTTTGATATTGCGTAGATTTAATTGTCGTTCCATATGAAATAAATAATTATTCCAATTTTAGGTCAACATTTTCTCATTTCATAGTTGTGCAAGGTATATTTATTACATATTACTAAAGTGCAAAACATGCATCTTCTGAATATATATATATATATATATATATATATATATATATATATATATATATATATATATATATATATATATATATATATATATATATATATACTGAATCTTAAAATTTTTTAAACTAAATCAAACAGTTTACTAAATTGTACTATCGGATCTTAGAAAATTTTTGTGGTAATCAGTTCCTGCAATGTTTTCCAGTATTACTATTAGTGTAGATGTTTTTCTTTATAATAGGTCTGCTAAGGATAAAAATAAGTCTCTTTGATGAATGTTGCAACTTTAGAAGGAAATTTAAAAAGTATATTACTGATTCTGTGGGTTTGTTTTATGTATAGGCACCTGGTCCTGGAACCTACAACATTACACATCCTGATGTATTCAAGAACAGGGCACCTCTCTACAGTCTGGCTAGCAGGACGTTGTTACCGCGTGACGATCGCTTTAAGCAAGCTCCTAACGCTTACTCTCCAGTATATGTATAATTATATGCCTCGTTTACACATTTTCATACCAGAATCATCACATGCACAAACTTACACATGGATCTGTTTAGAGCATTTTACTTCAAACAGGATTTATTTTGACTATCGATTTTTATACATTATGTAGTTACTGTGAACACTCACATTAAAGACCCTGACAGAAGTCTGTGTCAAAAATATTAACAAGTAAATCATAACCAATGTTGGAATCGAGGTATTGACTTCTTTTGAATTTTAAAATTTTAAAAACAAGACATTAGCTTATTTATATGTTAGTTTTAATGGACTATTTGTTAATGGCTATGTCATGCCGAGGTAATGACAGCTAAGTGCCTTTGCCAAAGACACACCAAAAAGCAGCCGATCAACGCTGGCCTAGCAGATATCAAACTCGCAACCTTTCATTATGAATATGATTCTCTACCAGTAGAGCCATCATGGCTCTCCACATAATGATTTAAACAGATTTTAATTAATTTATTTAATTTAAAATGTTAATTTTAGCTCATTTGGCTGATTGCCAAATGTAGTTTTGGTACATAATCAAGTGCTTATCTGTCATATATTATATTAATAAATACAGTATGTATTGTATGGTATGCATCACGTGTTTGTCAGCAATTGCTTTTAACCCTAAAGGTCTAGTGCTGTATTTATTTGACGTTAAGCCTAGACTTGCATTTGAAGATAAACCCACCCCACCTCATTGTTAAAAACATTTGACTAATATTTACGAACAATACCGTAGTCTGCTAATAAATAAACCCTCTACAATTTGACAAATGAATTCTGCTGTCTGCCTGGTTGTATTATGGCAGAAATACTTATATCACTCTTTGACATTAATTTCACTATCAAAGGTCTTAAAATTTAAGTCTGAAGCAAGATATTTGTACAGTAAGTTTTACGTCAGTCTTAAATTTCAGCCCATTTGATCGTAGGGGTCTGATTAACTTGTCATAATTACTGGAGTCTGACTAACTTTTCAAAATGATGGGTGTCTTACTGACCTGTTAGAATAATGGGGTTTTACTGACCTGAAAGATTGATGGGTGTCTTACTAACCTGTCCGAATGATGGGGTCTTACGGACCTGTCAGAATGATGTGGTTTTACGGACCTGTCAGAATGATGGGTGTCTTACTGACCTGTCAGAATAATGGGGTCTTACTGACGTGACAGAATAATGGGGACTTACTGACTTGTCAGAATGAAGGGAGTCTTACTGACCTGTCAGGATAATGTGGTCATACTGACCTGACAGAATGATGGGTATCTTACATACCTGTCAGAATAAGGGGGTCTTACTGACCTTTCAGAATAATGGGGTCTTACTGACCTGTCAGAATAATTGGTTCTTACTGACCTGACAGAATAATGGAGGTCTTACTGACCTGACAGAATGATGGGGGTCTTACTGACCTGACAGAAGGATGAGGTCTCAGTGACCTGACAAAATGATGGGGTCTTATTGACCTGACAGAATGATGGGGGTCTTACTAACCTTTAAGAATAATGGGGGTGTTACTTACCTGAAAGAATGACGGGTGTCCTACTGACCTAAACAGAATATTTTGGGTCTGACTGACCTGACAGAATGATGGGGTCTTAGTGACTTGACAGAATATGGAGTCTTAATGACCTGACAGAATTATGGGGTCTTAAAGACTTGACAGAATGATGTGTGTCTTACTGACCAATTAGATTAATGGTATCTTACTGACCTGACAGAATGATTGGGGTCTTACAGAATTGTTAGAATAATGGGGTCTTACTAACCTGACAAAATGATTGGGGTCTTACCGAATTGTCAGAATAATGGTATCTCACTGACCTGACATAATAATGGGGTCATATTGACCTAACAGAATAATGGGGTCTGACTGACCTGTTAAAATAATGGGGTCGTACTGACTTTACCGAATGATGGGGATTTACTGACCTGACAATGATGGTGGTCTTACTGATGTGACACAATGATGGGGTCTTACTGACCTGACAGAATCATGGGGGTTATACTGTCCTGTCAGAATGATGGGGTCATACTGGCCTCACTGAATGATTGGAGTCTTACAGACCTGTCAGAATAATGGAGTTTTACGGACCTGAAAGAATGATGTTGCTCCTAATAACCTGTCAGAATAATGGGGTCTTATTGACCTGACATAATGTTGATGGTTTTACTGATCTGACCGGATGATAAGGTCTGAATGACCTGACAGAACGATGGGGTTTTATTGACCTGACAGAATGATGGGGGTCTTACAGAACTGTCAGAATAATGGGGGTCTTACAGACCTGCCAGAATGAGTGTGGTCTTACTGACCTGTCAGAATAGTGGGGTCTTACTGACCTGACAGAATAATGTGGGTCTTACTGACCTGGCATAATGATGTGGGAGTAATTTGAAAAAAGGCAGATCCTAGCGCAAAGACCCTTTTTTACATCACCTCAGACCTCCTAACAAACACAAATTACCCCCTCTCTCTCTGTCCTAAAACTCCCACCCCAAATGATTTACAATTCTATAACATGCATGCTTAGTAACAGATGTTGCCTATCCAATATTAACTATAGAGCGCTAGCCAAGCCTTTAACGGCATGTGAAGTCTAAAATATCAATATTTCTATAACAACCTAGCCAGGTAAATGCGGAGGTGTGTTAAATTCAATCATGTGATGTTCTAGAATCAAATAAAAGATAGGTAAAATGCTTTAGTCGTTTACTAAACGTCATATAGAGATGGGTCAGACTTAATCCCATGATCTTATGAAAGATTCCAAATCACTAGTATAAAAGGCGGTCAAGTCATCGCGTGCTGCACTTTCAAGCGGACTCTTCACAAGGCTAGATCAGGTAAGTGATATTATTTATATTTCATCACCAATGATTAATGTTTTAACTGTTGACATTAGAAATACTTCATTATCACGATGATATAGACTAAACCTTACTTTACCGCTGACACAGCGACGAGATTCCAACAAATCTTTTATTTGTGGTTTGCTTAGAGGATATTTTTTTATCGATAAAATATATTTTGGACCGATCGAGATCAATTGTAAGTTTAGTATATTTTTGTTGACTAATCGGACTGTGAAAGGTTTTAAATTCCCCTAGCAACTTTTGATATAATTTTTCGAGATAATTGAAATACTCACTGTTATCAGATCTGATGAGCGAAAGTTTTAGCTTGTCACGTGTTCTACTAAAACATATACCTGATGTTTCATTATTAATTTCAACTGTCAATTGTTTGCCGTCCATCATCAGATATTTGATCTTGCTACTGTAGCTATTTGTCACAGTCAAATTTTCAAACATTATTTATTTAGTTTAGATAAAATTTCAGTTGCAAAAGATAATGTCGAGTATAGATTTATCATAATGACAATACCCAAGTACAAGTGTATCTACTCCATTTTTGCAATAACGTTTATCATCGAAATTACTCAATCCTCGTTTAATAATAACATCTGTTTCGAGCTTATGATGATTTGACCGAATTGCCATAGCTCTTATTAAACTAACACCGCCATCAGACGCCATCATCAAATTTCACAAACATTTTAACAAAATCGCGAGGCAGACCTTTTGCTTTTTTCGTTACTTTATTATTGTCTAACAATACGGCATACATGTTGCTGCGTAATCCGATAAAATATTTGATAGCCCTCGAGTTCATTTCATCTTTAAACTTACCAATAATCTTTTTATTTGTGTCGTCATGAAATTTACTGTCATGTGGGTAATCGGAAAGATCAAGCAGATGTCGATTATCGTACATATCCTGAAAGATATCCTCACATTCGATTTCATACACGAGCGAATCAGTATCAGTAAACAATAATCTACTGGCCGGCCACTGATTTTTAACAAAATTATAATGAAAATCGTACATCAACCACTTTGATAAATCTAACACTGAAGCTCCAACATAGATCAACTTGTTTAGTTTTAGATTTGTTTTTCTTCTTTGTATCGCAACAAGATTCTCATAAAAAATGTTCATACTCACAAAATTATCGTCTGACATGTTTGTTTCTACGATGGATATCATTAACTAGTTCGATATTTACGCGTTTCCTAATATTCTCCATCGTCTTACCAAAAACGGAATTGTTCATCAGTTTGAAGAAGTTTTTCTCAAAATCAGTTTTTGCTACAGCTCTTCTTGAAGTGTTCGAGTTAATATAACCTCTCATCCACGGCGACTGATTAAATTTTAGTACACGATGAACTTTTCCCAACACAAGACTGGCATGGACTGCTTATTTTAAAACTTTGTAATGCAAAACATAATTACGTTTGTTAAGCAAATTTGGTACTAGTTTTGTGACCATAGAATTTGGCTTGGTGATGCTGACGATTGTTGTTCTTCAGATAATAAACTATAACCTATTATCATTGATTCCGCGCAAAAAGGATAATCGTTATGCAATTTGTGTAGCCAAGTTGGATAATCGAGATCAACTTCAACAAAATACGAAACATCGTCGGGTATCTTTTTTCTGTCTCTGATAGAAATCGATCAACCGTGATCCAATGAAATCCACCAGAAGGCATTGGTTCTGCCATCGAATAACCGTAAAGATTATTACAATCTAGATAACCTATATACTTCGAAGGAAACTCGGGATTATACTCTTTTAAATATTTGTTGTTTGCTTCAGCATATTTCTTCGTTATCACGCTAATACCGCCTCGGTTACCTTTTTCGATAAAATTGAACATATCAACGTCAGTAAGTAATTTTAAACTTACCTTACTAAACTTTAACAGAGCATCCCATGACAGGCCAGGGGCGCAGAATAATACCAGCAAGGATCTGGTCCGTAATTATTATAACTCACTTCACGAAAAATCTCAAAAACATCTGCTAATAATAACACGTCAGTTTTCAAATACAAATCGTGATAATCACCAAACGTCTCACAATCAAAGACTTTCCAAATATTTTGTGTATACTTGTACTCGTCATCAGTTATATTTTCATTTTTAAGTTGCGAGTAAAATTTGTCTTTGTCAGGTAAAGATGTTTCATCAAATTTACCCCAGTCGTCGAGGTATTCGTATGGAAAAACTCCTTTTTTGGTCAGTAGATTAAATTTATCTCCAAAAGAGTCTCTTAGGTTGTCAAATTTACTACAACCTTTTACTAGCTCATCTAACGATGCTGCCATAAACTGCAAGCTGTCAATAAAACGCAATTTACCTAGCGTAACTGACATAATACTGTTCAAAATTATTTGGAATGCATTTAATAACGTTATCGAGTTTTAGACGTAGACGAGCTTTTACGTCAGGATCACCAAAAGCTTCTACGATAATGTGGCTATCATATCCTCGAAAGTTGTGAAGAATAACTGGAATAAAATCTGGAGCATGAAATTTTAAATTACATTGATCATGAGCCGCTCCACGGTACTGTCCGGTCAAATGGCAATGGTCACGTACTTTTGTGTCCCTGACGTTGTCAGTGTCAAAAGCTTTTTCACAAATATGACAAATTTCTGCTTGCTCGTGATCAGATTTTTTGTTGAGGTGTTAATTTTATCATCGGAGTTCCACTTTTCAAACGATAAAATATGTGATCAACTTCGTTAATCAATTGTTTGAGAAGCCAAACAGATGTATTTTTACCACGATATGATTTGATTGGTTTAGACAATCTCGAATCAGCGCAACAAGCTATCTTATACGCTACTCCGCACGAAACATGATTTTGAATTTTTCTTGTACTCGATTGGTTGGGATTATTTCCTACGCCAAGTACAGGTTGAAGTAAACACTCAAAATCAGCGTATATGACGAAAGGAATTTTTAGTTTGTGATTATGATGGACAAACTGTAACACGCTATTTTCTTTGGACGGCATTGTTTTATTTTTGTACATCACTACAGTACTGCAAATGCTTTTGTAATGTCTCATTGTTTATACAACCGTGTAAGCAGCGATAACAAAGAACGTTTTCTTCTTTCGTTTATTATACTGTCCACCAACTAATCGGATACAGATTTTGATCCAAACGTAATGATTTTTTATGAAACAGTAAATTTATAGTGGATTGTGAAGCTTTTTTTCTGAAATATATCTCGGCTAAACGTTTTCTTTTTCATCTAGTCCTAAAACGTTGAACGAAATATTATTTTGGTTTCCAAACTTTGGCATTTGATTTTCTTCCACTGGAAAGTCAATATCTTTAAAATTTAATCTTGACTCGTGACTGACATACTTCCCAACACGACCAGCGTCTCTTTCAGCTGGAAATAGCTCAGAAAGAACAGTCCATTGGAAACATTTATTATCGACGTTTTCTACGTTTATACAACATTTTTTATATTTTATTTTTTAGCAGGTCGATACACCAACTACCGTGTAATGCGTCATATTTCATCGTGTGAAACAAAATTTCCTTGATCATTTCAAACTTCCAACCCGAACCCAGTTTGGTGAATTCTTCTTTTTTCCAGATATCTTGGTGTATTTCATCAGCTAGTGACAAAAGATCAGTTACAAGTAAAACACGTTTGGGTTTTGCATTGATATATGGGTCAATAATGTCCGTGTTAGTCGATTTTTCCATCCCAAGTAGTTTTGAAAATATAAAGGAATAATGTACTAATATTCTTATACTTTTGTTTTTTTTCAAGCTCACGTTTTACAGTTGTCTGTAGCAGATGATAGAGATTTGTTGCAGTAAAATTTGATTTGATTATCGAACCGATAACTGTTATCGAATCCTTTAAAAGCAGTCGCTATTTTTTCAGGTTCTCCCAAAAAGATCTTTTTGGCTATATCACGCAATTTCAACATTGCTATACTATAGTCTCATATATAATTGATTGTTCGATCAATAATTTACCACACACAGCGCATGCGCTAGATATTGAAAAATCAAATAGACTTATAAAAAATATAATAATATAATGATACAAAATCTAACAAGCGCATGCGAGCAAGAGCGTTATTATACTCACCGTAAGTATGAGCTATAAGCTGGAAATGATTAGGTTCGGTGATCCATATCATATACAATCTTCATGTTGGAAGATTAACACCAGCAAGTTATAAGATTAAAGTAGGGGGATATGGTACCGAGAGAACGGAAATGTTTAGAAAAGATTTTATTTATACATTATTTTGCAACTTAATTCCAAAAGGAAAACGTGTATACCATTATAACGGTGCCGTCACTGATGACAATATTAAAACCTCATCCTTACAAACTGAATGTCAACCGCATCCGGCCTTTGATTTGTACGAGGCTAACGATCGCGGTATTATTAGAAATAGAAAAACTAAAAACGTTCTTGGTACTATAAGCAATATGGAATATCTCGTAGTAGGTGTTAGATGAACATCGACAGATTTTGTTAATCATCAATCGCATATGTTTGTTTACGAGACGTTTAACAGATCTATACCCAATGGTCTGGTCATTAATCACATAAATAACATAAAAAACAGACAATCGATTGGAAACTCTAGAACTAGCTACACAACAGAAAAATGCAAAAAAAGGACGAGGTCGTGGCATTATTTTTTAGATATCCAACAAAACCTGTTACTTCGGTCAAATTCGAAACGGACGAGGACATTCAATTTAAATCGATTTCAGATGCGGCAAAGCATTATAAGATAAATCTCAGAGCAGTAAAAGTTGTAGCTGATAGAGTAACAAAATCATCATTTTTAAGAGAATACGATGCTAGGATTGTTTCCAGATTGATAATATTTTGTAATTCGGTTTTAGTCAAACAATGATGAGCAAATGCTATAACATCATTGCGATCACATTTTAACGTCGTTACTACAGTTTCATTAATTTTATTTTTTTTCTGCTGCTGTTAATAATATTTTATGAGAATCACCTTGCATAACAATAACGTCCACGGAATATGCACTTTAACCTGACAAGCATTTTCTTACCACTTCGGCTAGTTCCTTATAATTTAATATGTTAACTTTTTGTGATATTTTACCTCGTGGGTCATCTTATAATAATAAATTAGATACAAATATATTATAATAATGGACCTGATGAAACGATTCGCTGAACTATACGCAGAAGATACTAGCGATAAGTTTGCCAGCAATAAAATCACAGACAATATTACAATTACTAACAATAATTTTATTGACAAATCTGTTGGTTATAGCGAAGATTATATTTTATACAACAAGTCTGACAATGATGATAAAATAGTTACCGTCGTTGATATATCAAATTAGAGCAAACCAACCACTGGCAAATATAATGTCAAGTATCATATTGCTATTAAAATAATAAAATTTAATTTTACTACTGCCGAGCAACAACTGTGTTGGCAGCTGATCAAACATTTCTTAAACATCAACATTCCAGTCAGAGAGAAAAACATAAAATTCGATTTTGTATTTGTCAAAATTTTTAATCTGATGACGATCTCTGACGATCGCAGTAAACCAGTAAAATGTAAATCTGTCAAACGAAAGCACTAGGAAATTTATAATAACATTATTTCATAATTTGTTGGTTGGAATCCAACTGTTAAATTCATCGCTATACTTGACTAAACTTTTATCGCCTTTTTCCTAATCACTTTTTCGATCACGAAAACATTTTGTTCACTTTTTTGTGGATCTTGTTCGTAAAAACTACCTACGATAGGTTCCCCTGCCAGATCTTTTAACGCGTATGTTACAGGTATTATTAAGAGTACTTTATCAACCACAAATACTTCTTCGCTCCAGTTTGGAGTAAATCCTCTTTCAAATACCTTTTTGGTCAAAGAAATTCTAACGTTATCACCAACCTTAAATTTATGTCTGCGGTACATGCTTTCGTTCGCCAATATCGGATTTTTAATCGCGTCATTGGGTGATATTTTGATGGTTTGATGTTTCGTGTTATTTTACTTGTCTACGATTTGAGAAAGATCATTGATGTACCTGTTGGTGTTTTTAGCTTTCACATGTTTGTGTATTTTTTCGTTTAGCGTGCGAATAAATCTCTCGACAACAACACTTTTACCTTCGTTTCCTGTGACGTATTTTTTATATTATTTTGTTCTAAAAACTGCTCAAACTTTTTGATAAAAAAATCGGCTCTGTGATCAGTCCAGATTTTATTCAGTTTTCTTTCTGTAGTCGTTATTATTTGTTTTAGCGCATCAGTAATTGAAGTCCCTCTCTTATTGAAAACAGGCACACTGAAAGTGTACTTGCTAAAATCATCTATGACATTAAACAAATACTTTTGTTATCGTTAAACTTAGCCAGATTGGACACATCCACCAAATCTATTACCCAGATATCATCTACAGCATTAGCGACAACTTTACGTCTCTGAAACTTTGTTTTAGGTCTGTGTAGTTTGACTGCAAGATCATCGTATAATTCTTTTCCAAGTCCTAATTTATATGTTGCTCCAATCATTCCCTGAACAAATTTTCTATCAAATTTTCTATTTTCTATTTTCTGATTTCAAGTTTTCGTGATCACGATAACATATATCATGACGCATCGCTATTGCATCCACTTGATTATAAGGGTCTTGTCCTGGCAACGGATTATCGTTCTCGTCAAGTTGTTGATCTAGCGGATTATAAGGACCAGTATACCGATGACATGGCAAAGTCCAACCGCCTTTTGGTTTTGGTAATTTACCAATAATTTTGTACATATCTATACCTGTACTTATTATTTCTCTATTGTTGCAACGTTGCCAGTATGCGACAATTTTATTTTGCTCAAGACATAAATCTCTGTCAGAATCGCAGCTGCATATCATTCTATATTTTTAGTCGTCTACTAAAATAACCTCCCTGACGATATCAGGACAACCAGCTCTCAGCGACTTATTTTTTAAAAAACATACTTTTTCTTTGTCCACAGATTGCACAAACACTTTTTAACATCATTTTATTATTTTTCGTTTTTTCCGTCGTCTCATCCTTATTCTCTGTTTGAGTTTTGCATTTGAGACAGTATGTTGATATTATTATACTTACAAGTTTAGATAAAATCAATTACAAAAATTAATTGCAATCTCATCATTAGCGTTACTTGTCAAACTGTAAAATAAACTTTAAAAAATTAGGATTTCTCCCAGAGCTTTTGCTTTGGGACTTTTGTCGGATAAACATTATGCAATAATATCCGCAAGCAGAAGTTCCAACAGATTGGAGTTTATTTGACGAATAATATATTTTATATATTTTTTGTTTATATAGTTTTTTTTATTACATCGCTTGGATGAAGTCCAAACGAGTCAAAATAATTATTATTATAAACTGCTATCTGATGTGTGAGGGATCCGTCATTGAAATCTTGTAAATTTATCACACATGAACCTACAGCTGACGGCGATTTTATCGCTGCGAGTTCATCTTTAGAATAAACTCCGTGACATCCAGGAACTGCTTTTAACTTATCAATTATATCATAAATACTTAGCGGTGTGGTCGTGTTCCCGGAAATGTTAGACCACGTCCGATTCCTAGAAGATTTGGCAGCAGACTTCCCGCTAGTCCCGCCAAAAGTGGAGCGAAAGGAATAATTCCTCCTTGTTCTTTTGCGTTTTGTTTTCTTTCTTTTTATCAATGATTTTGTTTTTCGTCGATGCGTTGCATTGGGTATTATATATATATATATATATATATATATATATATATATATATATATATATATATATATATATATATATATATATATATCACATAAAATTTATACTATTAATATTTACATTTTTTTTTTATTCCACTTCCGCGAATGATACCATTACCCTCAACTACTTTTTTCGTTGCACCAGATATTGTTCCCATCGCTCCTGCTAGACCTAGTGTACCTAACACGGGTAAAACTTTTGCAGCTAATATTGATAATGCCGGACCAAATAAACCACCTTTAACGACGATGTCGTTTGCCATTGCAGTTTTTTGTGCTGCACTTAAATTTAAAACAATTTTTTTTACGATTATACTTGTTTACTTGATTTTTTTGTCAGCATTAATTTTGCTAAAACACCTTTAGAAATATTAGGGTTGATTTTTAATGATACCTGTTCTCGCTTTGTAACAGCATCTGCTAACTTTTTAACTTGACCATCAGTCAAATATATTTTTTTTACAATATATGTTGTCATTTTATATAACAACTGCAGATTAAACTTGAACTGTCATTTTATCTCCAACAGAATCATATTGTAATAAATCTATCACTGATCACTAATGCGAATACGTACAACGGTGCTACAGGAATTGGCCCGAGTGTCCAGGTAATTTCAATATCTGCTGTACTGTCTACAAATCGCTCGCCATGTTTACTAACATCAAAATGAAATATCGGATAAAATGTACGAAATTCTTCTGCTGATGTCTGAGATCCATCTTCAACATCCTGATATATTTGAATTGCGTCAAGCAGGTACATGTACTGTCGAGTAATATTTTAGCGTCATCAGCAAAATTGCATTCTATAGCTCGTTCTGGATATTGCTTCGAATTTAATCTAGTGTATATTCGTCTGACATCAGCGTGGTCAAATATTGCATTATTTTGTTGTTGGTTACCTCGTCGCGCTTGCTGTTGAAATACGACAAAAAATTGTCACGGCAGTTGTTCGCTTGATGTTGTTGTGACCCGCCACATGTAGTCGGTAGTATTTGGAACCGCTGTTTGATATATTTTATGCTGCTGAAAAAAAATTCTGTTTGTATGTTTCTCAAGTATACTATTTAGTACTGACATTTTAGTGATCGACGGTGTTATACGTGGCATCCACAGAGCAAGTTTGTTTATGATAAACTGTACATCATCCCCTCCAGATCTAAACAAGCAATCGTTTTGTTCTGCTCGATCTAAAAAAAGCGTATGTTTTACTCCTCTTAATACTTTATCATGATCGCGACAAAAGCCGAAAATCATACTTAGTGGAAGCATCATTGTAATCTGACGTGATCCTGCTGCAAGTTCTCTTCGCCTAGCAAAACCTTCGTTACAACGTGGATTTTTTACACCAAGTGTATTATAAAGCAAATTTCACATTGCAGTACCGTTTGCATCTGCAGCTGGTGGTGTTATGTTAAGATTATTAAAAGCTGCCGTAAGAGAAACTCTTGTAGCGTCTGCATTAGCAGCTGCAGCTGGTGCGACAATATCTAGAGCAGCAGTATTAGCAATAAGAAAATTTCTTACAATTACAACATATGCATCAGCATCAGTTTCGTGTACTATAGCACCTTTCTTTAAAAATTCGGTTGATTCAGCTACACCACGTCCAGTATTTTTAACCACATCATGTTCGTTGCAGTTGATCTCGAGTAATCATCGGAAAACGAAATAATATTTAAAATTGTACTTGCAACTTGTAGACGACCTGAAATATCTTCTATAGTTTGATTGGCTAGTTGATATCTAGCACTTTTGAATAAACACCAGCCGCTATTTATAAGAGCTACTTATGCTCCAACTGCAATTGCAGCAGGTGGATTGGCTACTGTCATAATCTGACCGCGAACTTATAACATAGCCTTATGTGGCGGTAGAAATACATCGGTGGATCTCCTTTTATTTTATCAGCTATTTTTTTGTCCCACCGCAGTCCCAGCGGCAGATGTAGCCCCAATTGCACAAGCTTTAGGCGCGTCAAGAGCAATTGGTGCAACTTTAAGCGCTATACCTGGAACATTTTCAATAACTTTAGTGTATATATTTCCAAAAAATTCTCCTATTTTTCTTCGATATTTTTTTCTTTGTTTCATTATATCTGATGTTGTATATAATTTTTATTGTTTTAGACAATATATTTACTATTGCTCGCAAGGGGCCCCGAGTGGCCCAATGGTCTAAAGCGCTGTCCTTTACGGATCACTGCCATCTCACCTCTGTCTGCATGGGTTCGAGTCTAGGATTCGGCGAATGTGGATATGTGAGAAAGCTTGCCAGTAGCTTCTCGTGGGTCGGTGGTTCTTTCCGGTGATTTCCCGGTTTCTTCCTCCACCATTAATACTGGCCGCCATAAATAGCCTATCGTGTGCTGAAAAATGGCGTTAAGCCCAACAACAACAACTACTACTATTGCTCGCGTAGATGTAAATAATAAGTTACAACTTCATTATTTAAATGCAACTTATTTCCAGATTGATCTGTCAACTGCATTAGTATACTTGATATTTGATTTTCAATATTTAAAGGATAATATATAATATGTCGTGGAGTTATTTGCATGAGAGAATTTGATGGAACTTCTGGTGAGAAACTGTAAATCGTTTGTCCTTTGCTGCCTTTTGATGTGTAAGAGCCAGAAGCAATAAAGCAATTTACTAATATTTTATTTACTCCTGTTATATTTACTGGCAGTTCACTGTCATACGAATATAACATGATCAAGCATAATAGCATGATCAAGTGCAGTGTAACTTTTTTCAGTAAATCCTAACAGTTGTGCAATACTTCTTTCTCTTGGTGGAATTTTTATTTTTGTTTGTAAATATTTAAGATGTTGTAATCATAGTAAACCAAATTTGATCGTTAACATCAGTTTTCACGTTAGGCATAGCATTCCAGCAGGTACAAGAAATTAATCCAATCTCATATTGTTTTGCAGGATCAAGTTGCATAGGCGGAATATAATTTACTGAAAAATTTGCCATATCTTTCGCAGACTCGCTAGAGTCTAGTAATAATGTTGTTGACACTTTTTTTAATATAAAATCATTTTACAAAATTAAGTCAACGCGATTAAGTCGCGGTGTAAAGTTTCATATTCGTCAGATATTAATAATTCGCTCGATCTTAGATGATCAATTATGTCCATGATTTCATCATCCATTTTAACACTAACATTTCCAGCTTCCTTTGATGATATCAATAGCATTAGTCTACCTATCATTTCAGTAGTTGATGTAAATATTTTTACACCAGTTCCTGTTTTTCTTCTCTATTTGTTTCTACACGAATTTTAAAAAGTGTAGTAAATTTCCTTCTAAAATTCCACATCCTACCAAAAGGTTTTGGTCTACCACTTTCTGCTGTTCTTCCAAATGTTGAAGCAATAACACTATATCTCATTCTATCATAAAGTGGATACATATTCTCAGTTTCTGTAACCGTGTTTAATTCATCTTTAGCATCAGCTCCGTCTCTTAATATTGCATTTAATCTGTCGGTTAATGTTTGATATTCTACTTACTTATATTATCAATATCTCTTATATTTTCTGTCTCTAAAAAATCATTAAACTCATTATCTTTTATCTGATCATTTGCTCTTATTAAAAAAAATTCTTTTCTCTCCAACTTCCATAAACTTTACAGTAAGCTCACCAACTCCTTTCTTGCTCCTCTTTGATATATTTTATTTCTCCTAATAAATTTGTTATAATATATTTTATTTCTTGCGTTGTTAACTCTATCAATCTTCGCTCAAGTTTCAGCGGATTATTTATCACCCGATCTGTTTCAGCTTGTCTGGCAGCAGGATCAACTATATTTGCTGTAAGTGCCTCAGTAAGTTTTCTTTTTTCTTCATCAAATCTGGTAATAATTTTTGCAGTAGCTGCTTCTTGTTTTTCTTTAACAATTCCAACCAAACCTTTTTATTGCAGTTTAAATTCTTCTTCTGATAGTGGTTTAGTTTCAAGTTGTTTACCAGGTAGTGCTTCAGTAACTGGTTTGAATATTGTAGCTGTTGTTTCTGTAGCCGTTACTTCTCCACGTCGTGCTTGCTGTACTTTTTGCTTAAGTGATGCCTGAGATATAGCAAGTTAATTTTTAGATCTTCTATATTTTTTATATTTTGCTCGTTTGTCCATAATTATTATATATTAATTTTTATAAATTAAAACGCTTTACTGTAAGTAAGTGTTATAATAGCGAAACATTTTTTTAGTTGGATCATGTGTAAATTTATCAAATAAATAAAAGTTATATTTATCCTTTGTAGCATTACGATAAAGTTCAATAAATTTATCTTTTGTTACGTCACCGCATTGCTCGTTTGCAAAATTTCTAACGTCAACATTGTCCAGTCCTGGAAATAATATAAAACAACCCGTATTTCGCCGAATAAATCTGTCAACATTATAAAAATCTTGAGCGAGATAAATAGAAGTACACTTTTTATTTCGTTACAGTGAAAAATACGATTTTATTTTATTCATCTCTGTGTTATTTAGCATAATATCGTCAAAAAACAACTATATTATGTTCGGACGAGTCGAGTTGATTAACTGAAATAAGATCTTCTGGCTGCCTAATTATAAATTTTTTTTTAACCAGCCTCAAGACAATCACGAAGTTTGTCATTATATTCGCTTTATAGCTCGTACTTATCTTGCTGAGGATTGATTGTGTAAATATAAACTCTATCGTAGTTAAAATTATCACCAAGAAGCAAATTCATAAGCAAATCTGTTTTTCCCCATCCAGTTCGCCCACCAATAAGATAATGACAATCAAAAAGTTCATTATTATTACTATGCTTTACCAACCTCTCTGTATCAAAGTTTAATATTGATGATTTTGCCATCATTATTATATAATTTTATATAATTCTAAACTAATGTTGATAATGTTATGTAGGACAAGAAATAATGAGTTACTATACAAAATTTGGAATATTAACAGGAGATTTATCAACAGAAGGTTATCAAGGTGACTTATCTAAGTATGCAACTCTTGATCAGCTCAAAAATGAAATCAATAATTTTTTAAATGTTGTAAGTGTAGATCCAAATGAAGGCGTCGTTTTCCAGGACAAACAAGGACGATTAAAGACGGGTAATATACAACTGTTAGATTTACTGGAACAAAATCCTACTGCGGTTGCTAATAATATCGTTACTTTTAACAATCGAGGTAAGATACAAGATTCTGGTATGTCAGTTAATGATTATGTTAAAAAAGCTGGTGATTTATTTACTGGAAATATTTCTATGAACCAGAACAAGATTACATACCTTGGGAACCAATCTGAGGATAATGACGCTGCTCCAAAAAATATGTTGATGATCAGGAATAAAAGTACGTGTCGGTCAACGGTGGTATAATGCGTGCATTTCTCAACATGAACAATAATACCATTATTAACCTTAGAACACCAGAGTCTGATTTTGATGCTGTAACAAAAAAATACGTCGATGATAATGAAGCTCTAATCAGCAATGAAATAACCGCGCTCAAAAATGAATTTCTTGGTTACGTGAACACATTTTTAAGTTTTTGCAGAAACATAAACACACTTAAAAATGAATTTTTTAGAAATTCATCAAATATTGATATTACACTCGCTAATATTAACACAAAACTCAATGATATTGTTTAGCGGGATTCCTGTTATTCTTGAGAAAATAAATCTGTTTAAAATTCTTCACAAATAAATAATATCGTGTATATTGTTGATGCTGGAACTAAAGAATGGACGAGGCAAAACAACTCTATTAAACACAATGCAAAAGTTACTGGTGTGTATAGATTGTCAGTGCTTGGAGAAACAAAGTTTTGAATATTTACCACATATCCATGGCGTCATTCAAGTGATGACTCATCTGGAGTAGTATCTGTAGTAATAAGCAAAAATTCGAAAGAAGAATTTATACTTGAACCAGCTGATGAAATTTTAACAAGTACTTTTTATCAGTGGTGTTTGGAATTTGTAGCTGAATTACCTACTTTTATTAAAATTAGGGAATGGAATATAAACTAATATTATAATGAAAAAAAGTAGTTAATTTCAATCATATTTCAAAAGATATTCCAAGACAAGATGTGGACGCACTAATACAATGCTACAAATATTATCACAAAAAACTTTGGTGCGTGAAAAAATGTTACAAATACTACAACAAAATACTTCAAATAATATCATATCTACCTTTGTTAATGACTAGTTCTGGTATAATTTCAAGCGGAGCATCATTAAATACGTTTTTGCTAATTTTATCTGGTGTTGGTGTTTCCCTTTCAACAGCGTGTAAGAAAGTTGAATCTAGATTCGCAACTAAAAACAAATAGTTGCCAATCGGCCAGTATCACTTATAAAAAAAATACTTGATCTGATACGATTTTATTTACGTGGTATAAAATATGATATGGACGATTTAATACGCGAGTTCCATATTATTGAGAGTATGTTAACAGATATTCTACCAATGAAGGTCAGCAAGTATGAAAAAGATTACCAAAACAAGTATGAAATAATGTAAAATATTATCTAAACTTAAGATATAATATCACTTACTTGATTCGCCTGGTTTTATACGTCCTTCTCTCTTGAAAGTGCAGCACGCAATGATTATAAGAGAAATCTGACCGCCTTTTATACTAGTGATTTGAGTGTTCCAGAAGATCACGTGATTAAGTCTGACACATCTCTATATGACGTTTAGTATATGACTAAAGCATTTTACCTATCTTCTATTTGATTCTGGAACATCACGTGATTGAATTTAACACACCTCCGCATATACCTGGCTCAGTTGTTATAGAAATATTGATTATTTAGACTGCACATGCCGTTAAAGGCTTGGCTAGCGCTCTATAGATAATATTGGATAGGCAACATCTGTTACTAAGCATGCATGTTATAGAATTGTAAATCATTTGGGGTGGGAGTTTTAGGACAGAGAGAGGGGGTAATTTGTATTTGTTAGGAAGTCTGAGGTGATGTTAAAAAAGGGTCTTAGCGCTAGGATCTGCCTTTTTTTTACTACTGTGGGTCTTACTGACCTGACAGAATAATGTGGGTTTTACTGACCTGACGGAATGATGGGGGTCTTACAGACCTGTCAGAATAATGGGGGTCTTACAGTCCTGTCAGAATAATGGGGGTCTTACAGACCTGTCAGAATAATGGGAGTCTTACTGACCTGTCAGAATAATGGGATGTTAGTGACCTGACAGAATGATGGGGTCTTACTGACCTGACAGAATGATGGGGTCTTACTGACCTGTCAGAATGATGGGATCTTACTGACCTGACATAATAATGGGGTTTTACTGACCTGTCAGAATAATGGAGGTCTTACAGTCCTGTCAGAATAATGGGGGTCTTACAGACCTGTCAGAATAATGGGAGTCCTACTGACCTGTCAGAATATTGGGATGTTAGTGACCTGTCAGATTAATGGGAGTCTTACTGACCTGACAGAATGATGGGGTCTTACTGACCTGTCAGAATGATGGGGATCTTACTGACCTGACATAAGAATGGGGTTTTACTGACCTGTCAGAATAATGGGGTCTTACTTACCTGTCAGAATAATGGTATCTTACTGACCTGACAGCATAATGGGGGTCTCATTGACCATACAGATAATTATATTTTGAAATTTTTAAAATTTTTTTTGTAATTAAAAATTTCATAAAAGTACTTTCAGAAAATAGTAATGCATATTTTGCGAATATTCAGTAAGACATGTCAAGCATAGGTGAAGTTAGTGTACTTTGTGCTATATCAAGTATTTTTGCTCAATACACATAATCATTTTTATCAGCTGCCTGCTTTAGATAATATGTTCTTCTTTCTGATAGTAATAAGACCATATTGTAAACTCAGACCGATGAAAGGCATGTTAAGTCAGTGTTCACTTCCTCCACGGTGTGATATTTGTATGGCGGGAGCTTTATCAAGACTCTCAGTCGGCTTGGATCTATCGGAGTCTTAAGAAAGTCTGGTTGAAAGAGATTTTGACTTTTACTAGATCCTCGTAAGGTAAGGATCACAATGTGACTAAATATTCAACAACGGATCTGAACGCATTTTAGAATAAACAACCAGGGATAATAACCGTGTTGACCGCGTATATGCTGCAAATATCTATCCTTTAAAGATCAATTATTTGACATAAAATCCTCTTCCAATCGATACGGTCGGTAATTCTGTGTACACTGTGTCACTACATCGTCACGATGAACTGGTCAATTCCACTGAGCTTAAATGTAGAACCAGTTATGTTTCAGAGATGAAATAAGATCAGTGATCTTTCCCAAGACCTTTCTGGCTTAACTATGATAACTTCAAAGCATAATATGTTCAACCTTAAGTTTCAATAAGTCTTCAAAAATCGCCACATTACATAATTTATATTAAATGCAATACCACGTGATACGACCATTCAAATGTTAAACTTGTCCTCGGCATGATACGACAATTAAGGTATTAATGTGTTAAATGCTTAATCAGCATAATAAGGTCATTGTTGTGTAGAAAGCAACACCAACCAAACATTACACAATTTTCAATTTTCTGGATTAGGATACTCACTGATATGGACAATGTATGAGTTAGAAGGCTTGATAGGTAGATTAATTCCCCACATGCCAAATTTGGGGTTCTAATATGCATCAGTAATAAGGGAAGACGTATATGTAGTTAAATAAATGATAAAGATTTGATATAAGAAAACAATGGTAGACTTTTAAGCCACATACTTATTAAATGATCTTCTCACGTAGATAACAATCACCATGAAATATATGTCATAATTTCTCTAATTCTGTTACATCTGTTGTATTTTACAGGTCACCATCACCAGAAAGGCATCACCTATGTATAGTTTTGGAATTCGACACTCCCTGCCGCGCGCACCTATCATTGTAGATAAGCCAGCAGAATGATCAGGATGCATCATGGGAAATATAGTTTTCGCGGTTTGATTGTGTGTGAATATGTTTGGACTGAACTGCTGTTCAGTGGAAGTAAAATCTACATCGCAGACCAAGAAGATAGAGTGACCTTAGAAATTCACGACACTTAGGATATTGTTATACACACATAGAGCTTTAATCTCGTACTTGACTAGTTCATTGGATCTTTTTCAGAAAATATTGTGAATTTTCTACTCAAATGTATTTGCTTAACTACGTATCTCCTTTTAATAATATGCATCTATTATTCAATTTCTATATTAGCATTTACTTTAAGCCCCACTCTAGCACATTTGCACAAAATAAATTTACTATATTCAAATTCGGGACATTTTATGGACATATTTCTCGTGATAAATTTTATACATCTTTGTGAGCTTAAAAGTTGCGATATATTTCCTATATGCTAGTGGAATGCGTGTCGTCATTCATATTGTCTCTCTGGCAGCGCTTTTTTTCTTGCAGTTTAGTTAAACGCAACTCACGTCAACCACTTATTAGTTTTAAACAGTTTTAGATTACGCGATAGGTCACTTTGATCACCCAATGCAAGACATTCATCAAGTACGCCAGCGATGAACCAAAGAATACAAAACGTTGTTTACACTTAATGATCACGAACTCAGCATATTCCCGTGATACTGACCAACCATTTTAACTCAAACAAATTTGAATCAAAATAAAAGAATTAAGTTAGCTAGAAATAAAATGAAGTAATCAGCACTGTTTACTTGACCTAACCGATTTTCCGAAAATGAAATCCAATGGATAGAATTTTCATTACAATAAATTGCAATGAAATAAAATTACAAAAAATAAAACTAACACACAAGTAATTAAATTGCATATCCGTAACACACGTAACACAGCAAGTTTTGAGCTCATTTCTTTCGTGTCTAAACATGTAGCAACTAGCTTGAGCATACTTAAAACCCTTTTAAACTTGTACTACAACTGCGTCTAAAAATTATATCACTTGTTTTGAGCACATTTCTAGACTGAATATACTTATAATACAACTAGTTTTGAGTACATATTTAGACAATCTAAGCTTGTAAACACACATGCATTATTCGACGCTACTTTACGGATATCTAACAAGGATAAACCATGCGGCTGTGAAGTTGCCATGCAATTGTAGAGTCGTTATGCAAATGTGAAGTTTTGTGGTAATGCATTGATTAGAGGAAAGTTATTTATAGTCTTGGCTCATTATTAGAACTTCAAGGAGACAACGATTCTTGTTGAGAAGTCTTTGAAAATAAGGGAAGAAAGTGCCTTCTGGCATAATTCACGAGAGTGTTGGATTCGCATAGTAAGGAGACCATTTTGCAGATTACATTATTGTTGTATCCCTTTTCGAGTAGGTGGGTATTAACAAATCCTTCTCACTAGAACTGATTTGTGTTAGTTGTCGTGTCCCCACACGACTGGTTGTTGCAAAAAAAAATGCGACAGATTGTTTTATTCATAACTTTGCTGATGCCCTTCATAAAGTTCATTGATTAAAAGTCGTAATTGAAAACAGGATATCTCTTGATGTTCAAAGAGATACAGTCGTACCTCGTTCTTGTTACGATAATGTTTCCTCAGTGATCAAAAGTCGTAGTTGAAAACAGGACATCACTTGATGTCCAAACAGAGACCGTCGTAGCTCGTTCTTTACAAACTTTCTGTACAAATTATATTTGGTCTGATGTCAGATAAAATCATATCATATTCGGTACGCAAGCAATATGAAACTTTTAAAAAATATCAGCATCCGACTTTGTAAAATATTCTTTTGGGTACCTGCCTCATGTGTATATGGAATTACCCCGTATCTCCCCTCCCGCCCCCGCGGTAGATGATAATTCTTGTGACTGATCAGAAGAGTTCATAGCACTCTCAAAAAGTTACTTATATATATATATATATATATATATATATATATATATATATATATATATATATATATATATATATCTTCCCCAAAATATTTTTTCTAAAAAATATACTTTAAAAAAATCCAAATAAAAAGAATGTTAACTGTAAATCAATCTGATAATTAATCTGATAATAAGCATAAGAAACAACAAGAGTAAAACATTAAATGCATCACAATATGTGTAGCATGCAACAGATAAATTTACAGTATAATGTCGACAGTGTTAGCTACTATGTTGTCTACTATGTATCATTGATTATATAAACACTGTAGACAAATGCCAAGGAAAGTGCACATATAATATTACGACGAACCATATTCCTTTAGGTTAATTGGTGTAAGTCCAATTTAAAGATTTTTATCCTAACCAAATTCTTTTTCTCTCACTAAGATTTTTGATTACTTTTTTCCCGTTAAGCGTGAGAGGTAAGGGGGAACAGAAAGAGGAAAGGATTGCGATAAAATTGTGCTCCATTTTAAATTCATTTAGAAAATGTGGACTATTAACACTTTTATCTTTATTTTCATACATCACTAATGATTAATGTGTGGAAATTCATCATTCATCCAGAATCAACAGCACACAGCTGCGAGATTATTTATATATGCATATTATTGAGTCATGGGCGGATTACAATTTGATGCTCCAATAGCATTCGTAAATAAAATTGCTTTATACCAACCATTCCGGCTTCGTATTGTCGGATTTAGTTGCATTAAGGGATTACTTTGGAGGTTTGTGACAAATTATTATTATGTGTCCCCAACCATTAACAAAAACACAAAAAAACACAGAATGAGTGTTGCATCTTTATATATATATATATATATATATATATATATATATATATATATATATATATATATATATATATATATATATATATATATCCCATACATTAAAAATAACATGGCATATAAAGTATTGATATAGAGCAAATTTATTTACGAATACTATTTTTATACTAAATTGTAATCCGCCCATACATACATACATACATACATACATACATACATACATACATACATACATACATACATACATACATACATACATACATACATACATACATACATACATACATACATACATACATACATACATACATACATACATACATACATACATCGCAATAAGTAACAGAAAAACGTGATGACAACATGCTTTAAAAACTTTAACAAATAATTTATTTCCCTAGAATACAAAGTGAAAAACGAAAAAAAAAGAACTTACGGTTTTACGAATTAAATAGAAAAAAAATCGAAGAATTTAAAAGTAGAAGTCCTAAAAATATAAATTCCTGAATGAAACTGAGTTCGAGTCCTGATGAAATCCGAAATTGAAGGCAATGACATATGTTGTGATAAGCGAAATGCTGCTGTGTAAACAGTCTCTTGATGAATCACAGAAAATAATATTCTAGTTTTGAATTCAGTATAAATTTCATTTAATGTCTCTATCCAAGAATTCTGGTTGAACACTTTTGTATTTCCAGGGAAAAGAATCACTTAAATTCAATATTTTGAAGAAAATAACATTTCAACCCAATCTGGTCACAACACATTACAACTTAACGTGTCAAATATTTTAAGCCTAACTGAAAAAAACTTTATCAAAACAACAGTTATACAAATATTAAGACACAAATCAGATTCTCGGTTCTTTCTTCTAGAAAAAATAAAAGTTTGTTACCAATTGATATATGCCACTTGTTTCGCAATCCAGGTATGACCTTGACTCAACGATTCTTACTCGGAGAAAGATAAAAAAAGTTGTTTACCAAAACTGTCACTGATTTCGTAACAAGGTCAAGAGTTAGATATATTGTCTCTATTATTATTTATGTCAATGAAGTAACAACTGTCAATCCAGTCAAATAGAACTGAACTCCATTTTGGACAAGATCAAGTCCAGTAAACAATGTTACATTACAATTACATGTAATGGAATTAAAAAAAACTAACGAATAAATAATTAAGTTTAATATACATCCCATATAACCAGGTACTGAGGATACGCAGAATTTGCTCCGACGATGAAACATTTCTAAAAAGGTCGGAAACAGCTATCTAAAAATATAATTTACCGAGGCTACTAGAAAAACCTGACTGCAGAGGCTACACAAAGGCTAAACAAACCGTGATGACCCACTAAACTATAGAAGAAAGGAAAAGGCTGATAGGATGCCATTCATGGTTCATTTTTCTAGGATGTGTGACCGTAATGGTAAAAAATTAGGGTTAATTCGCCAGAGTGGATTCATGCAATCGTCGTCGGAGAGTGATGCGTTGGTACGTTACTGTTTTATGAATGGGTATGTGTAGTTTTCAGTCTTCGTGCGATTCTGAAGCGATAAAAAACGCGTGAGAAAATTCGAACCGAGCAGAGGGTTGTGGGCGAGTTGCATTCCTTGTGTTATTTTATAATACCGTTATGGTGATTTCATGTTGTCAGAAATTTCGTCATGTTTATTGATAAAACTGCACACTCCTGTGCATTCACCTTCAGGCGCATGGAAATTAATGTGGAATAGAAACTAAGCCAAATGACGAACAAGCAAGAGGTAATTAAAATATTTTGATATATTTACAGTTGATCTAAGTCATTATTCTACTTTAGCAACAGTACAACTGATCACAAATGAGAGAGAGAGAGAGAGAGAGAGAGAGAGAGAGAGAGAGAGAGAGAGAGAGAGAGAGAGAGAGAGAGAGAGAGAGAGAGAGAGAGAGAGAGAGAGAGAGAGAGAGAGAGAGAGAGAGAGAGAGAGAGAGAGAGAGAGAGAGAGAGAGAGAGAGAGAGAGAGAGTTTTGGACAGTTTAATATTTAAATCATAATCGATTTTTTAAAACATTATGATATGTTTAAGGGAGAAAAAAAAACACATAACATTAAATATATCACAGCATGTGTACCACGTAACCGAGGAATTTACTAGCTTGCAATATTGTATCATTGATAAACACAGTTGATAAATCCCAAGGAAACTGCACACGTATTGTTTACGACGAACCATATTCTTGTAGGTGATTTGGTGCAATTTCTATTTCAAGGTTTTAAGCCAGCCGAAATTCCTTTTCTCTCTCATTCCACTTTTCTGATCAGTTTGCCCGTTATGCTTGAAAAGGGAGGAGGGGGGACAGAAAGCAGAAAGGATTGTGGTGAAAATGTGTACCATATTAAATTAATTTAGGAAAAAGGGGATTATTAGTACTTTTCATCATTATTTTGTATCCGTCACTAGTGACTAATCATTGATCTAGAATCAACTACAGACGCTCGCGAGAACGTTTATACATGCGTATTATTGCGTCATGGTAGGATCACAATTTGATATACCAATAGTATTGGTATATCAAATTACTTTATATTAACGTTTTAAATGCATGTTATTTTTAATATATATATATATATATATATATATATATATATATATATATATATATATATATATATATATATATATATATATATATATATATATATATATATATATATATATATGTGTGTGTGTGTGTGTGTGTGTGTGTGCGTATGTTTGTGTGTGATAAATTCTTCACAACCTTCATATTATGTATGAAGCGTGACACCAATAATATAATACAGATAGTACACTACAACAGTATGCCAATTTAAACAAAGGGAAACAAATTATTCATAAGACTTTCATATTCTTCAACAATATTAAAATGTCCTTACAACATTATTTACTATAGTATTTCGGCTTCCACAATAAATGGTTTCCATTACATTGAAAGCTACTAGATTTTAAAAAATGTATTCGCATAACGTATGACACCATGCATAATTCACGATGCATAATTTAACTTTTCACTTGAGATTAATTAATACTAAACATTCTTTGAGTTAAATATTAAAAAGACCCTTTACTTTATTATTTATCTCTAGCCTCACGCCTCGAGCAAGAAAAATAATGTCCTCCCAACTGAAGCAGAGAACTCTAGCGTAGTATAAATATAAATTCCGTAAATTCGAACAAGCTTTTATGATGTGGAATATTAGACAACTCCATAAAGGCAGCACAATACTAAATGAGAGTTATCTACCCTGTACCGTGTCATTCTAATTTCGTATGCAAGTCGGCATTTGTACTTTTCCTTCTAGCATCTATGCTTTTGAGAAGCTCCAGTTTTAGGTCATCAGCTGATCTAAAAGAGTGTTAGATTCGAGTGAAACTGACTTTTAACTTGGACATATTTCATATACGCGTTTTTTTGTACATTGTTTAAACATTACAGAAAAATGGATGCAATTAAATAAACAAAACATTAATTTTAGGAGATGAAGAAAGGACATAAGCGTCAGAAACTCTTGGGCCATATTTTATTTTTGGACTAATTTGATTTTTAACCTAAGGCATAAATGTATGTTTATCCCACAGCATACAAGAAATTCTTTAAAAATTTGTTCCATATATTTTTGACGATCAAGTAATCTCGTTGTCTATTTTTTTTAAAAAAAATTGATCACACTTCATCTTAAAAAATGCAATAGAAGATCCATGCCTGAGTTATCATGTCGTGTTCTGCTTTATTGTTTTTTTTCTAAGAAAATCCCCAAACAAAAACAACAACAAGAACAACAACAACAACAACAAAATACATCAAGGTAATCCATGGATGACTTGGTCAGATCTCTTTTATAATCACTGTAGGCGGAATCTTTGTAACTCATACTTTTTCTGAGAACTTCAAGTTTGTTGATTCTTGTTGAGAACCTACAAACGACGAAGCTGCGTATTTCTTCTGAAAGTCTGCTCAATTGAGAAATGGAGATATCGACCTGGCGACATCTTCATCTGCAGCCTGTTTCTTTGCCAAGTGGTTACTTTGCCAAGTGGTTACTTTCACAACGGATTGTTAAACTCTTTCTTTCTTATTTGTATCGCCGTTTCCTTTATATTAGTTTGCGTTGTTCAATATCGCCGAAACATTTTTCCAAAGCTCTGATGTTTGTATGTAAGCGCCTATTGTACGCTTAATACTTTTTTGTCGTCTTCGTGTAGTATTTATTTTGTTTTTCAACTTGATATCTCTGTTGATCATTATCAGCGTGCAAGGGGAAACAATCATCCCTTCAGCTGATTATTTCCAGACTCCTATGCTCGAGCTCTCTTTTAACTATTCTGTAAGAATAATATGTCCCTACTCCAAGGTTGACTCTAGTTCTTTCTATATGACGATTTCTCCAATTTATCCTTTAAATATTCCTTTCTTGCAATTTTCATCGATAAGTGCATCTAATTTCTCCATAATAGGATTCATCCCTCACTCCTCTCCATCGCCTTCGGGTGGAACAAACATACTCTCCTGTGCAACAATTTTAATAGATTTCAAATTTCTTTCTCGGCACACTTTTTACTTGACCTGGTCTTCTTTAATGTTACATTGTATTATTGCTGTATTGTTTAAGTATATTTAATATGCATTCCAGAGTAGACGTTATTGGGTTTCATCATAAAACGTCACAAGTGAGCTATCTGACACACAGTTGGCCAACACATTAGCTATGCAACTACTGTCGGGGTGCCTAGGCTATTGTGTGCTTGTTATGCATACAAAATCAACTTTCTGCATAAAAATGGACCTGTAAAAAGAGAAGTTTAATACAAATATAGAAAGCACACTACCTGTAATAATGTAATATCTGAACTTGATCTACTCTACATATCCAGATTTTGAATCAAAGTCAGCTCTTCCTCAAACTGCACGTTCAACTGCACGGCATGACCTTTCAACCTCGAAATATATATTGCATGACGCCATATACTAATGTTAGAGATCTTTTGACTCTTTTGGTATGGAGGTGGGGATATGACAGTTTCAGGATTTAGCGTCGTCTAGATATGGCATGACAGTAATTTGAAAATGTAATTTTACATTGTAAAAACTTGGTTATCAAAGGCAGCAAAAGTGCGCAGTTAAACTGATATTTCATTCTTTTTCTGGAGAGAAATTTACACCATTTAGACGTCTTTATTTACAGTGACATGTTGTAGTGACATACGCAATACAATAGTTCTTTCCTAATGAGGAAATAAATGTAGAGTTCGATGTGTTAATGATTCTTGCTATGATAAATGTACATTTTATCACCATTTAAATCTGTCGATGTCAAACTATCAATTGCAAATACATACATGACTTATCAAAACAAATAAAATTATGATATTTATTATTTGCATAAGTGTGAAGTATGTGTAATTATTGTTTGTACATTTTTCTTTTTGTTCCATTTATATCTTTACAAGAAACAATGCCATATTTTCCAACTTTAAAAATTTCCCTGGCTTTTCACTCGCTATTTGTATATGATGGGACTTACTGATCCACACCTGGCATACCTAACAGTTTAATATATTCATTATGTCCCTCAAAAGTTTACTGACCATAGTTAGTTCAAGTATTACACATATTTCATATTCAGTCAGGTGTGTAATATTCAGTCACGTGTGCAGTATTGAGTCAGGAGCATATTATTGATGTAGCCTATTGAGTCAGGACTGTAATACTGAGTCAGGATTGTACTATTCAGCCAAGAGTGTAATATTCGGTCAAGAGTGTAATATTCATTTAGGAGTGTAGTATTGACTCTGGAGTGTAATATTGAGTCAGGATTGTAAAATTCAACAAGACTGTAATATTTAGCCAGTAGTGTATATTCAGTAAGGAGTGAAATATTCAACAATGAGTGTAATATTCAGTCATGAGTGTAATGCTGGGTCAGGTTTGTTATATTCAGCAAGGGGTGTTATATTCAGCAAGGTGTGTAATATTCAGCAAGTAGTGTAATATTCAGTAAGGAGTGTACTATTCAGTCAGGATGATAACATTCAGCCAAGAGTGTAATATTCAGTCAGGAGTGTAATGCTGGGTCAGCTTTGTAATATTCAGCCAGGGGTGTAATATTCAGTAAGGAGTGTACTATTCAGTCAGGATGATAACTTTCAGCCAAGAGTGTAGAATTCAGTCACGAGTGTAATATTCAGCCATGGGTGTAATATTCAGTCAGGAAGATCATATTCAGGAATATAATATTCAGTTAAGAGTAAAATACTCACTCAGGAGGGTAATATTCAGTCAGGAGTACCGTCACGTTTTAAGTACTACTCCTTCGAAATGGTTAATGTTTCATTTTAGTTTCAAGCACGTGTCTACTTTAATATACACCAGGTTTGTTTTTTTAAAGTTCATTTGATTTATGTTCCTTTGCCGTAAGTGCGTGCTGCCTGATAGAGAACAAATAAAACATATTGTCTTGAAATATTTGTGATGTCAATGATTTCCAAGTATGAATTCCTCTGGTAAATTCGTCCTGAGAAAAAGTAAGACCTTACAGAGAGTGCTGGCAACTTTCCAGCGTTCAAAGTACACAAATGATGGTGCAGTTTTCAAAAGAATTGGAAACGCGCCCATGCGTATATTTTATAATTGTCTTCTTTTCCCATGAACACATCTTGCCGCAAAAATAATGATATCGCATCTTTTCTTCATTATAAGCCTACTAGTTCGGAATAAATAGCTAATGGTACCGTCTAACAATCAAGCAGTGTTAACATTTAAACTTTGTGTTTTATTTGACATTAACAATGACGTCAATATCAAAATTCTAAACTAAAAAGGATGGGGTTTCACTGGTCTTTCAAGTTGTTCTGACTAAATTAACAAAGCAACAGACAAAAGTACGTGTAAGTCAATTTTAATTATATAAAATCAGTAGAGACAAGATATAACTAAAACTTAGAGTTGACCGAAATGAAAGAACGTGTATAAAGTTATATTTTCATAAAATTAGAATAGGAGGCGTTTAGATTTTCATCCAGGGCGATAATGTGTATTTATTATATGTAAAGGCCAAAAGCGTAAAATGTGGAAAAAATCAAAAGAAAGCTCCATCGATCGTCTTGAAACGTGGGGTTAAATAATGATAATTGCAACATATTTGGAGATGCTTAATCGGTGGCAAAATCCACGGTGAGCCTTACTCGTCAGTTTATGTATTATTGATGAATATTGTAAACTAAAAGTTGCAGTAATCAAAGCCGTACATCTCTAAGTATTTCCCTGTTCAGACATCCGTGCTCAGTCCAAGCAATTCACCTAAGATATTCATTAACTATTGTCATGTACGTCATTTCCGGCATAAGAATTTGTGTAACCATAGAAGCAAACTTTTCATCACGTGCAGTCATAGCTTGCTACTTGAAAGTAAACTTTATTTCCTTGATATTAGTTCAAGAGTCATCAATTACTTTTTCAATTAATGTAGCCTATATGCCGCTTTTATTTTATCTTGCTATTTTTAAAAAGTTTGATCTTTGGTGAAGCTTTGAAACAAGAAAAGTATTTGTTAGAACTTGTCCAATACTTGTAATCAACAGCTTCATGACTAGGTTGACTATTGCTAGCTGCCAAAATATGATTGGTTTTGAAACTCGCCGAAGACAAAACTTCATCAAGGTTTACAGGTGCTTTCTGCAATATGCACACGCCGTCAACAGGAAGCTAGTTCCAGATTTATATTTACATATAATTAATACAGTCCTTATCCTCAACATCTTGCCCCCAGATTTATCATTACTTCATTGGTAAGTTAACAATGCTTGCAGCCAGACTTGCCATTTCTTCATTGGTAATTTAACCTTTATAATCAGATGAAAAATGATCATGAACATAAAAATTCCACTAAGACAGGCCATATTTTCTTGTAGGTTCCTGGGGTTGGTTTGTTTTGTTTGTAGTTTCGTGACACATCAATACAGAAAAGGTTATTTAGTGCCGAAGGAATTGGTATAAAATGTCTGACACACCACGGTTACTTATCAGGGGTGATCTGGTAGTAGAATTCGAAACCGTACCCAATTCCGCAATCCGACCACTGTGCCATCATGGATTCTGCCGCCATTAGGGATATCAAATGACGTGCAGGAGGGCGGATCATCCCTATTCTACATTGCTGATCTGCAGGGGATATTCCCGTTTTAATATAAACTTTGATTTATATGAATATTTATGGACTAAATGCTTGATTCTTGACTACTGAAAAACTAGATCATTCCGAACGTTGCAAGTGCACAATGCATTAAGCATGACGGAAAGTAGATTTTTTTTTTAAAAATGCTACTTTGAAGACATTGTTGGCCATATTAAAGCGAGGAAACGGTGATCTAAGTGCATATGGCAAGAGACACAGTAGCAGTCAACCCGGGCATGGATCCATGCATGAATCACGGGTCATACGCTCAATTAACTGAGCGCTGCTTCATCACCAAGCATGAAACATTGGAAAGAAATTATCATTTTCTGACGCAGTGACTTCCATCGAAAACTGATATGCTGATATTGTAGAATTCTTTATGCATTTGGAAATAATTGATAATCATAAGTATCGTATCAGCAATATTCCGTCACCTAGGTAACCGTTCTTATGTGAAATCTTTTTTAATATTCAACAGGCAAAATGACTAAAATCAATATTCAGAGTCATGTTGGAAAATAATTGATGGATGAATTTTGAATTAGTACTTTCGTTTTCTTTTGCAAAAATAAAACTACTTTTTCCCCACTGGGAACAATAAAGATTGTAGTGTGAACAAAACAAGACAGTAGGAAAACAGAAAATTTTGGTCTGGGTAATGGTGATCTATTCAACACGTTTATAAATGTAGCAGGATCATATATTCTAAATCTTATATGTTCATGTTTTATTAGACAGAATTAGATATTTAATTATTTTATATAAATAATATTGCAATATAATTAATAATGAAAGGAAATCACCAGTTGCAAATATTGTGGGTTTTTTTTTTATTCAGTTGGCACAAATTTACCCAATTGGGGAAACTTAAAACAGGATTTACTATTTAAGTTTTGATCATTCTGAGAAATGAGACTACCTTGATTAATGTTCGTGCTACATTGTTCTACTTATAGGACAAGTAATAAATAACTTTCCTAGTGGTCAGTTGACTCATTCGTATAAACAATATAGGACACTCCTGTAAGAGAGCCAGTTTTGGATGCGACCGGTCGCGGGTTCGAACCTCAACTGAGTCTTACCAAAAGCTTATATAAATGGTACGAACAGCTGCCTCGCTAGGCGCTCAGCGTTAAGAGGTCACTGTTAGGACTGGTCGGCCTGGAGTCAGGATAATGTGGCTGGGTGCGATATCATGTTATGTGTCTGCGGCATGATACCTCAGCTACGTTCAAAGTCTGAATCACACACACACACGCACACACACACACACACACACACACACACACAAGCATGAACAGCATATTAGTGATAAAGCCAATCCAGTAGATTGTTTCTTAAGTGATTGATTATCGGATTTCAGTAAGGTTAGTAGTTTTACTTACTGCTTTAATTATTGTGTCCATGCTAATGGTTCCTATTGTGAAGTGTACATTTTCGCATTATCTGTTATTTCTTAAATTCACCTATAAGATGGTTAGGGATGAACTGTATCATCTTCTTTAATTACCACTTGCGTCATCGTTTTCGTGATACTGATCATTGCAAGGCAGTAACATGTGGAGAAGATTCATGTAAGGAATACGATGGAATGTAAATATCCATATTTTACATAGTATTTAAATGCATGGTGATCTTAAATGAGAAGTACAAAAGTATGGTAGAGCAGAATATTTCGTTGTTTTTTTAAAAAAAATATATTTTACCAGTCTTTTATTATTCATTCAAGTAAGTTTTAAATATATTTAGATCTGTGGTAATTATTAATATTTTAATTTCTTTGCGTTCCTAGAACAGAGCATGATCACTTTGTTTGAAAGGAAATATGACCTTGACCTTTGTGCTGTATAATAAGGTACATAGATTTATATGCTATATTTGATGTTTCATTTTTTATGTACTCTCTATATTTCTTGCTGAAATGAAAGTTGTGATGTGGGCCTGTCTAATGGGAAAGTCCATTCAAGACCCACCTGGGCCACTCTAGCGACAATCGGAATTAAACATGGGATTATTTGGCATGTCTTAGCCTGTCTAACCTCAAGCGGAATTGAACATATAGATATATACAGAGACATAGACATAGAAACATGGTTAGAGACAGAGACAGTAACATTGATAAAGAAACAAATAGTGAAAATATTGAGTAAATCTTCACCTTTTCCTCCTCTTTCTCCTTCTCTTCCTCTTCTTCCAATTCTTATTTTCCTCTTCCTATTCTATCTTCTCGTTCCAGGCTCTCATTTTTATTTCATCTTGTTCATCATCTTTCTCCTCATTTTCCTGCTTTATCAGTTCTCTCAACCTCTCCTTCGTCTTCTTTAAATTATTAATTTCCATTTTGAGACGGTAGTCACTATATTCACCATGCTCCAATCTCATCGAAAACTCATTCACCTCCCGAAGTCATCGACTGTCTTTTGCAATCGCAACATCCTTTCCATGAACGCGTCAATTTATGTGTCTCAAGCACTGACGTGAAGGAAAACAGCACCTCTTACCAACTACCCATAACACCTACCAAACTATCCACAATGATGAGAATGCTAACATAACCTACATTTTTTAAAATACAAAACCATTATACTTTCTATCAATACATAGCGAATAATGATTTTTTGTGTCATACAAAACACATTACTTGCAATCACCTCAGCAAATGAGTTACTATTAATAATCACACTATTCCATATTTACATTTTTTTATTTTAGGGACAGGGGTTTGCTAAGTGAAAAAAAAAACAAACGCAAATATACATGCACACAAAGATGAATACACATACAAACATGCACACACAAATTAATAAATGAGTTAGTGTTTATAGTCACACTACTCCACATTCACACAAATTGGTAAGTTAACCAGTCTCTCCTTTCTAGAGATCTAGTTAGCACTTTAAAGGGATGTTTTTTAAGGTTTAAATGACCTGGTTAATTCTGGCACCACGCAGGTCTGGCCTCACACACGCAACGGAAGCTCCTGTCATTGTCCCAGTTTATTTGCGTGGTTGGTAGCGCAGAGGGGGTTGAGTGGCCTCATTATCCCAGTCTTCACTTTGTTGGATAATGACGACGTCCCTCTGTCTTCTATTTTGCCGACGGGGATGACTTGGTACTGGTTGCTGTGGAGCTTGTACTGGTTTGCGGTGCTGGTACTGACTGTGGAGGCATCTTCACCTCAGGCTTGACCACACACATTGTCTCATATAAGACAGGATTATTTCTTTCTTCTTTCTTTCTTTTTCCTCTCCTCCTTCTCTTCTTCCAACTGGACAGCTTATGTTATGGCCTCCATGGCTAGCTCATATAGTAGGTGCCTGGAATACTCCAGGTACATTGAGAGCTCAAGCAGTTTCGTTAGTATACTCATTTTAACCAACAATTTGGTAATTTGACTAGTATCTCTTTTCTAAATGGTTGGAAGTAGCCATCAAAAGGGCTGTTGTGTTGACGGACTGATAAAGATCTTTCATAGTCTAAGATTGTGTCACCGCCTGGCTGTGCAGGCTTTCTGACAGGATAGGGCATGCTTCTGCAGTAGGAGAAGGAATCCTTTTACGTGTCTACACGGCAGTCCACAAATCCTCCACCTGGTTCTTATCGGATATATGGCGGTCGTTCTGCTCAAAGTGCAACGGATGTCGTTTACCACTTTAGGTAAAACTACACGACTCACGTGGAGTCTGGCTTCTTGAATGATAGTTTTGTACTCGTTGGCAGGGGCGATCAAATGGAAAGCTGCACGGCTATGATTCATTCTCAAGCGGATGCCCACTCTCTTCAGCAAATACTTTACTTGAAACCATATATCCAAATGCAAACGATCCATCAGTTCTAAACTACGTCTTTGCAGGATTTTCTTTCGACGGTCGTTAAAGCCCAAATTGTAATGTTCGTCAGCTGCTATCAGGGCTGTGTCTTAAAACTTATGTGTCAGGTTTCCTTACCAAGCAAGCATCAAGATGAGTGTTCTTGTCCTCTTTTATGTACGTTAAGAGATTTTCCAGGTACACTCGGAAAGGGTAAGTATCCATGCTGCTGCTGACTAGTTTGTTATTCAACTACAAATCCACTTCGTTGAACAAGCAATGGATGAAATTGCTGACAGGTGCTACTCAAGCATCGGCTCCCGGAGCGGTTTCGTCCGTTTTTTGATCACTGATTTTCAAATGCAAATTACTACTATACTGTAATCTTCGAGCTGTCCTTTCATTTCAAACTCGATGGATGCTGAATCCGAAAGAGGAGACGGGATGAAATTCTGCTAATTGGAATTATGGCATCGTCATCATGGTGGGTGGCTTGACAAACAGATTCAGTTCCGACATGGAACATGCGCAATACCCTCGGTGCATCAATCTTTTCTTTCGGTGATTTAATATTTAAAAACGTCTAATGCTCGGACGGTTCTTATTTTCTTGGTCTTTCTAGCTCTGGGTGTGTGAACTTTCTCTGGAGGGTGTATCCTCGTCGTCGTCAAAGCGGCATCTTTCAAGGCCTGCAATCCTTGTATCACAACAGAAGCCACTGAACAAAACGCCGATTTCAGCATATCTCCTAAACGATGTTTTCGCTGTCGAGCGACTCCTCGGTACACAGGATACATGACTTTCAAGTCGTTATAGATAATCGTTTTCGAAAATGCAGTTTCACTGTGACTCCGTTTGGAGCATGGAATATTTTGTCTCAGATCTTCTTTTATAACAATGTTAACACTGTCGAACTACGACTTAATGATGGTTTCTTTTATTCTTTCTAGAAAGATTGTTTAGGAAATTCGGTATCTTTGTCAGTTTGGCAATGAAGATGGTGACGACCTTTGTTGCAGCACAGTTTTAAGGCTCGCATTAACTCATTGTTCGATTTGGAAGTCAATAGCATGATCCAAGCAAATTTGGAAAAGACGTCGATGACACAAAACAAATATTTGTAGCCACAATTGGACAAACGAGAGAAATCGGCTAAACCGTCTTGCCATTTATGATCGATGCTATCCACTCGGGTGAGACTTCTGGAAAATTTTTGTTGAATGGGTTTGTGTAAGTTGTACATGGCTTATTCTTGTAACCATCGTTGCACTTGAGGTAAACGGATACTTTTCAGTTGGGGTTTGGCAGCACGAAACAATTTCTAAAGTACTCCGTCTCCGTAGCCTGCAAGATTGGCTGCTAGCTATCATCAGGACGTTTTTCATTTTAATAGGTTACCGACTTTCACGAATGATACTCAAGATAGGGCGAGGTGGTGGTTTGAAAACGGCTTTACGTGTATAATGTGCCACGGGAGTAGAAGTCCAGGGTAGTAGTGGTGGTGGTGGTAAGGGGGTGGCTTTTGTCTTCTTTTTTTCACTTGTGGTTACCCTGCTATCTTTTTGAATTCTGTCGAAGGAGGAGTGGACATCATCTTTTTAAACCAGGCATGAAGTTCTTTTCGAGTGGATGTTGGGGAAAGGGTCAACAAGGACGCTGAAAAATCTTACTAGAGATGGGATCTGTTAAACTGTATTGAAAGACTTCTCGCTTCTCGTCTTCCTCACGCATCCGTTGGGCAACGTCTGTATTGGTCGCTGAGGCTAGTGGTGGCGGTGAGGGACTTTTCATCAGGACATTAAAATCTTTTACAGTCGGCGGAGCTCTTTTGTCTTAAGCTTTCTGATGAAAGAGTTGAAGTTACTGCAACATTTGACCATACCGTTGAGACGTTTTCGTTTTTGACTAATCGTTGGGATCCTTCAATGATTGAAATTCGTGTTGTAACTGGGACATCTCTGTTAAACGAGGATTGGGAGGAAAATGCGGGCTCCTTTGTTCTTGCCAATCGTCGTTTCTAAGGTACTAAAGCTAGAGTCCGTCCTTCTATCTGATTTCAATGTTCACATCTGAGATCGTCTGACTCTAGCGTCCTCCTTTTATCTTCTTGATCATTTTTATGTTTGAGCCATTTGTGTAGCATGAGTTCCTCTGAGTTCTGTAATCATTGGTAGTAATGTGGCTTTTAGCAAGGGTGGTTAAAACAGGTGAACAATTCTTTACGTTGTACGAACATCTCTATTTTGACCGATGGACATTTTCTTTTAACCATTTGGCAAATCACGTGTCGATATTGGGCTAAATATGCTTTCTGGCGATTAGACAAAGGTATCGTTCAATTTCAAGACATTCAGACAACATTCGCACACTGTATCGATCAGGTTTTGGAGGCAGTTTGAATAATTTTGGTTCTTATAGGTGGAGGAGCTTTCGACAGGACGGACAACATGTCCCAATGTTTGGCTAAAGAAGGAGGCAGTCATTTCCTTTTCTTTTCTTTGGGGATAGAAGAGGGATGGCTTATGAGGGTGAGGTGCCATCTTTGTTTGTTTGTTTGCTCCGGAGCACACATAAATAATACACTGACGTCGATGACTTCGCACATGGTCTTTTATCTTATTTTCGGGGAGGTATCTTTGGATTTCTTTTGATAGACCATACTATTTGAGCATATGAAATACCATCGCATGCCAAATCCACCACTTTGTAAACAGCCTTTTCTAGGGGTAGACCTGCATACATGGTTAAGCGTTTCTTCGGATGACGAGACTGTCCTTTCCTTTTTCCTTTTCCTTATCTTGAACATGATAATGACGATGAAGGTGGTGTGCACTTCTTTTAGGGGACTTCTTTGAACGTTCAGGAGCACAAAACACTGACACATCGCTTGTTCCAGGTCTTTCTATATTGTCTTGCGTGGCCACTGATGGTCTTTATGTCGTATGAAAATGATGACTGGTATTATCCGACATGGAGGGGTTCTCAGCGGACCTAATCATTTCATTTCTCGCTTGGGTAAATCCAGTAAACTCTATAATATGCCCGATCTCTCTTGGACTTTGATTTTGGGGGTAGGTACTTTGGGTGTCACCGCTGGAGAAGAATGATGCAGTACGAATCAATTTAACTGGAAGATGAGAGTGAAGGGATATCACGTTGACACTGTGAGACAAACCAAATGTTTCAGAGAAATTTATACATTAGTTTTGATATTGTTAAGTCGATGGGGACGTGTACACAAGACGCACTCCATCTTGGCACGAGTGGTGAAAAAGATGGGTACGAAATCGCAAATAATCGGGGCTGCGGAGTTTTAAATCCACGAGTAAATAGGTGTGTGAGGTTTGAGTGGCATCGTCATAAGAATGCGTCAGTCAAGGCGTGTCTAACTGTTCGGTTAAGACTTGCGCTTGAGATTTATCTCTAGGGCTTTTAAACAAGACCATATAATGAGCACTGAAACTGATGGTGCAACGGACTTTACTTTGTTAAAACAAATTTCGGGTGATGCAAATGACACTGGTATTAGGACGTTACCATTTACTCGTAAACAATATTTTTATTTCTTCTTCGTCTTCTGTTAACATATCGTCGACGATAACCAGATGGGTTTGACTGGGGTCAGACACGATCTCGTCGTCTTCGTCAGTAGTGCCTTCTACAAACACGACGGAATCGCCTTGACGTTCTAGCAGGTGACTGTAAGCCGATTGCTACTCTTTGAAACACCACACGATACGTTGAGGTGGAAGATCGATCAAATGATGTTTATGTTCGATCAAACGTTTGACAAATTCGGTTTTTCTTGAACCCCTTGGTCCAGCAATTAGCATGATAAAGCGACGGCGAAGATACAGGGCCTTCCAACTGGCACGTTTTAAGTTTTCATTGATAACTTTGAAAGGGGTGGAAGAGGAAACAGGGACAGCAGATGTAGCTATAGTGCATGGAATGTCATATTAACACGAAGACAGACAAGACAAGAGTTTTTATACTTTTTTCAGGACGCGTTTATTACCCCCCCACCAACAAAATTTTAAAATGCAGCAAACAAGACAAAAAAAATGCATAAAACCAAATGGTTAAGTACATCGATAATATACAAACCCAGAAACAAAAACGTCACTTTACAACATATTTTGGTATCATATGGACAATATTTCATGTTCTTACAGACTCTACACCTGATATAGTCACAGAGAAGTCCTGCCTGAATGTACAGATTTTAACTGGCCCACAAAGAATCGGCTGACAAACGAAATTCTATAATGCAAGTCACTAAGACACACACCACACTAGGATAAAAATGCACTGTATACATTGCTCATAAATAGAGTTGGTAATCCACCAGTCTGAATACTACATTGACTTCCTTCCATGGATAAAGGTCATGGCATGGTAGTCAGTTTTTAATACCTCTTATTGTCGGAGGTAGTAAGTGTACTTTTTGAATATAGTCGGTTTTATTTCAGTACCGCACCAAAACTGTTTAGTCACCAACTCACACACAACACGTCGAAAAGAAGTTTCTTCGTGAACTAAGATTTGTTGGTGCAAAAAAGTAATCCTCTAACTCGTCCGTTGGAATTCGGTGTATTATGATCAGCATGTAAGTAGAATTAGTAGTATCCGAAATTTTATGAATCGCACGTGATTCAACAAAGTCTGGCCAATGGAACGCTTTGAAATTTGTTAGTCCTCATGCCATTCAGATGCCAGTGTTCCAGCATCGGTGACGTAACAGATGCAATTGTTCTTTGCGTTGGACTAGCGTCTGACAAACTCTCGGTAAATGCGTTCTCTCACTTATAGAGGTATATTCTGAATATTCTCTTCTAAAGTAGTTCTTCATAGCAATGTCTTTCTTTTGTTTGAGGTAATAAATGTACTTTTATACAGACGTTCGTACTTCAGTAGTGAATGCAAAATATTTAGTCACTAACTCATACACCACACGTTGCACAGATGTTTCCTCTTGAAACAAGACTAGTCCGTGAAAACGATTTTGGTAACCCTCTGACTCTTTCTCTGGAATTTGATGTAGTATGGCTAGACGTAAGAAGTAGTATTAGTTGCAACCAAAGTCTTCTGGAACACTTTCACATGAATCAGTCCTTTTATAGCAGGTAAGTATCAGCGAAAAGCCACAAATGTTCTATTGTAAAGTATCCAAGATAATGTCAGCCATTGTTTACACCCACATTGAGAGTAACTTCTGAACGCCCATTAGTTTTATTCAAGTTACCTTTCCCTTATTGGATGAATTTGACAAACAAAAGGGTACAGTTTCTTTTGAGTCATTTTCGCATCCATCAGGTTTAGCACGCACAGCATCACATTCCATGGTAGGTATGGTAGTAGTAGTAGTTATAGCAAAGTTCCCATGATGTAATACTGAATCGCTGATGTCACAGCAATCACAAGACAAATCATCACACTCCACTTGAGCAACACCGAACTTAAATGATGTTTTCTGCTAAAAAAGTATTCATCTTTCTCTCTTGGCAACGGTATCGGTCTTGAACTATCGGTCTAGGATGTTGTTCCGTTTGATATGCTAACCAATATCGATTTGATCGTGCGGTAAAGTGAAAAGTTTGGGAAGACGTACTCGCTTCTGGTACACGATTTGATACATGTCTTCCAAGGGTCGACTGACGATTTGGTGTATCGCTAAACGTAAAATCGTGTGAGGTTGGTAAGTGGTCACTTTAATATCTCGATTCTCTCCAGATTGCAAGACATCTTTCAATACCCTCAAGTTCACCACTTAACTTGTGCGATAATTAAGATTCAATCTTTTTACTTTACACTCGGTGTGCACTTCTCATTGTTTTCACTTTTCACTCGACGTGCACATCTCATTGTTGGTTCCGGTATTCGTAACCGTAATTTTTTTTGGACCGACACATGGGAAAACTTAGAATCTTGTAATTGGGGTGCTTGTCCATCCGGATTCCTAAATAGTCTCCTTCGATGACAGTGTGATGTTGACCCGGGCACTCAATGTAGATACAGTTCTCCGTGTCAAAATACAGCACACGATCTATTAACATTTCTAATATTTTGTACAATTTTAAGCGAGTATGGGTTGTCACATAGACCACAATGATGACATTTCCAAATTCTTCGGCTTCTACAAAGTCCAGTTCTTTTTCACGATTGACCAGGATCATGTCTTCACGAAAGAAATCCACGTGTTTCATGTTTTTGGTATTGTTGTGATTCATCTGGAAGTAGCGGTAAGGATCGGACAAATACTCCGTCTTGGGTAAACACTGTCGTTGTGCCATTTTGCCTCACAAGGAATTTAACATCACTTTGGCAACCGATCGCCTTTCTTCTTTTTTTCTCCACGTGTTCTAAAGAGATGCCCTTCTGTTCCAAGTATTTCTTTTTAAATTTATTTTGGCCTTATAAAACTATAATCGATATCCGCTGATATCCTTGCTGTTCTAAGGTCAAAAGATGTTGACAAGTGGTCTGGTACAAGTGTTCCATGGTACGTTGTAAAAACTGATTTTTAGTGTCACGTTGAGGGTAATAGGTAACCGTAAAATAAGCAACCGTTAAACTCGTACATGATCTTGAAGTTTTCTAAATTTCATCTATCCTCAGAATACATTCGGATGTTCTTTTTGCCTCCTCTCAGATATGTTGGATCCATTTGTCTTCCTTGTAGCAAAGTTATGTTCCCAGCGGAGGTCTTTGACCGAATATTGACAGTTCACAAAATTAGTCGTTTGAGGGCTTATGACACCCAGGGTATTCTCAGGCATGAATCGATGGTGGTACACTAAGGAACACGCTTTGGTAATGGTGCAGATTTCTTTCAAAGGATTGATCCCTCTATGCTCCATGCACAGTTCTCGAACGTTTTCACAGCAACGCCATACAATGTCTACGTCGGATCGACAATATTTTAACATTTTTGTTCCTGAAATTCAAAGTGGTCAGAGGCGTGAGAGTGCTACCAAGTGTAGAAAGCTTCTCTTTGTTTGGTGCGCATGTTGCCGGGGTTGTAGTAGTGAACATCAAACATCAAACTACGTGTTGAGTGGCTTCCGTGTTGAAAAAGTGTGAAAAATAGCCTTTGTCCATTTTTCTCATTCCAAACGTTTTAGGTATTCGGCTCAAAATCATGGTCAATTAACTCATCGAACCTATAAACTGTACTTGCCCAACTTGCATGGAAATGTTGAATGTTCTTGGCTCCGTTCAAAGTCTCTTTAAGACGTTCAATGCTTTGTTTCTTATAGTATCTCAGAAGAAATTACCCATCGTACCCAGAGAAATTGTGAGCCATCACCGTGGCATTGCGATGGCAATATTGGTAACGTTCAATGTCCTCTTGTCTCTACGTCTCGTCGATGGGATTTATGATCTATTGAGCGAAATCGGCCAGCGTGTTAGGTCCCCAAAAGAGTTTTTTCAAATATTCAGGAATTTTGATGCAATGAGGTTCATGACTATACATAGTCTATATGATGCACTTTTCGCAGTCTCGATGAGCTAACCAGAAGAATTAGGAATGTGAATGCCAGTCACAAGCATGCATTAGAAATCCAAGAAGATGAAATTGCCCTTCTTTATGTGGTCATCTTCTTCCTCTTGTTTCGAACGATATTTTTGAATACGTGTTCCAAGTACACAATAAATGTGACATCGTTTCTTTCCTGAACATACGTCAGTCTTGGGATTAGTGCTACATATGCGTTGTGCACAAGTAGGGTACAATCTCAGCAGTTGACAAGAACTTTTCCACTATGAATCTTGCGTTTGGAAATATTGTAGGTAACAGGTAGGTCTGACAAATGTGCGCTGACAAGCAGAGCAATGCACTCGTTCGTGTTCTTCGTCAAGACAGGGTTTAGAGGCCTATCATCTCGAGCATTTTAATCCACAATGATTGTGTTGCTCTCGATAGTAATAGCCATAGTTACATTTCTGTATCCCATGAATCCGGTTATACTGGTAATAGCATTGATGATGATATACATGAAATTATTTTCCGTCTTTGAAATCTTTGCCTCGAAACAACAGAGGTCCACGCATTTTTTAGTGTGCTCTTTCAATGTGTAGCGTGGAGCTAAGACGTCCTACAATTTTTGCATTTCAGGAATGCCTCAGGTTGTGTCTTTGGACATCCCCGCTTGCTGTAACATGAGTTCTACTTCTCTTCGTTGTTTTACCAGGTCCGATCGTTGAATAGTTTTCAATTCTCTTTTTCATTCTATCGTGTCGTTTTTGTTGGCATACGTTCATCCTTCCATGATAGCATGGGCTAAACACACATTGTCGTGAGGGCTGTTATTCGGACGAGGCTCGTTTTGGTTCTGTGAAGTTAGTCCATAATTACACCTTTTTTGCGTCCGGTCCCTTAGGGAGGATAAACGTGGGCCAAATATAGTGTCGCTTTTCCATCGGTAATGTGAAACTTATCGTTGGATTGCTGTACATGTTGAATCTTGTCGATGACTTTGCAAAGTGTTAATTCTGTTGGACTGCTAAACTCCATCCAAACGGGGAACTTCAGACTGTCATGATAAATGGAAAGTGCAAGCAATCATCTTATTTGGCTTGATATTGCCATTTCAGTGTGGTTAGATAAGAATCCCACACATCAGTGATGAACCTTTCTTCATTCTCTAGCAGTACGTCGGACTTTGGAACTCTTTAAACTTCACCGTGTACGTGAGGCCGTGGTTCTCAATTTTCTAGAGGGGCGTTCATCAGTCTCTTTAATGTGGTATTACTTTTCAGGATTTAGTGGTGGTGGACTTTGATTTAGAGTATACTATCTAGACCTGGATTCTGGCTCACTCATGTCATCTTCTAAATCGCTGGCGTGAATTTGAGCCAAGACAGCTACTGTGCGAGGGGATAAGTCACGTTCCTACCTCTTACTTTCTTCTTCTTCGTTTTGTCTTAAGCGCAAAACGTCTAATGAGAATATTTTGAATGACATGGTCCCCTATATATCCATGTAAGAGCAGAGTTTTGTCTATAAAAGGGCTAGTGAGTTCCCTCCAAGTATTCATTTGACTCTCAATCCGACCATATCATATTAAGGTTTTCTTCAGAGAAGCCGACGAACTACTCCCTCTCTTTTTGAAATAAAAGTCAAAGCAATTGCTATATCTGTAAGATGAAAATTAATTGGTCTTCAGAGTGTCCAGACTGTCAAAAAAGCAAGACAGATGTCAAAAGAGACAAAAGTCAAGATATCTGTTATCATTGTCAAGAGAAAAGACATTGGTCTTCAGACTGCCCTAAGAAACAACAAAAGCAGGATATGAAGAGTTAACCGCCACAAAGGAAGAACCCAGACACGTCAAGAAATAGAAGAAAAGAAGACAAGAAGAAAGCGATGAAAGAGGAAGAAGAGGAGGAAAAAACGCGCGACAGTGAAGAAATTTAAAAAAGGGAACGAGTGAACAAAGACAAAGAAGAAGCTAATAAACTTTTTAAAGTATTGTGTTGTGAATTGGATTGTACATGTCTACCAAAATGTAACAGAAATAAAGACTTCGGCGTTTCTTAGCTTTGATTTTCTAGAAAAAGAACCTACACTTATGCACTCACACGCGTACATCATGCGAAAAAAAGGATTTTTAGCTTCAATTGATTTAGGCAAATGAATAATATCTCTTTTCGAGAGAAGTGGGTGGCCCTGAAAAGGACCGTTGGGTGTTTGAATTTTGGTTTTGAAGAACATACTGAGGAGCGGGATTTAATGGGCTTGAACTGTCTTATCCCTTTGCCACGCACACGGCTACGACCACGACCACGGTCAAGGCCTACTCCGGGACCTGCTACTGTCGATGATTTGGTATAAATTACTAGGGTTAGGTTGTTTGGCTCAGAAAGGTCTTTTTCTCTTAGGTTGTAATAAAGAAGTCTGATACATTTGTTTTAGACTCCTTAACTCTGCACAAATTTCTAAGAGTGGCGCCATCGTTTGACTTTGACCGTCCTCATTCTCTCCTAGACCTTGTTTCTTCTCTGCTTCTTCTTATTCTTCCTGTCGTTTACATCTTGCCTCTTCTTCTCGCTGTTGCTGTTGAAGGAGGTAGGTTTGATCTGTTTCTCTCTGCTGTTGCAAAACTTTCTCGAATTCTTCTCTCTGTTTCACATCCTCAACGTTGGTAATTAAGGAGAAGGCGGTGAAGGTGCTGACACATGAAGAAATTCTTGGGAAGAAGAGAGAAAATCTAGTAAAGTCTAATTTAAATCGGTCTCTTTTGGAAGTAGGATCGCGTTTGCTTTGGTAGCCACTGCTATGCCATCACTTCTCGTCTCCACGGCCGGTGCACATCAATTCGTCGTTTTCTTTGTTTCCGTCATATTCTAACTCGGTCGTATTGATTCACTGCGCCCTGACGCTAGCGCACCTGTATAGGGAATGTGACATTACAGGTAACTCTCTTCGGATTGGAAGATAGACTCCGCACTGTGACTGAATCTTGTAATTCATGTTTGGATTGGTGAATGAACTTAATCCGTTTCGATCTGCTCTTCCACTTTATATAACCTCAGTTCATTTCATTCACTTGACCTGTTCTCCTCACAAGAAGTGGACTGACGTAGAATCGTCTACCTTCTTATCGTCAATGCTGTTCAACCCAGACTATACTATGTATGTCAGATCATCAAGGGCAATTACCAAGATGACTGAGACAGCCCTATGGAAAAGATAAAGTTATATCGAGGTACAGGACTGTCTGGAGAGTCTTGATCTACGTTCAAGACGACGTTTAAGGAAGAGTAGAAGATCCATGCGATGCCCTCTACGTTAACTGAATGATGTTAACAAAAACCCAAAGAACTTTTTCAGGGCCTCAAAAAGATTTACTCAAAACTTGCTCTATTTGTTTCTTTGTCTATATCTCTGCCTCTGTCTCTAATCACGTTTTTTATGTCTATGTCTCTCTATATATGATTCTATATGTTCAATTCTCCTTGACACTAGACAGGGCCAATAATCCCCATGTTGAAATCCCATTGTAGCTAGAGTGATTCATTCAAATCCCATGTTAAATTGTTAAATTTCCATTGTCGTTAGAGTGGACCATTTGAGTTTTGTGTGGACATTTCCATTGTCGCTGGCAAAATAGCTCACAGTGACCTATTTTTGGGCTAATGTTAGCCACGTGGACAGAAGAATCCATTCCAATAATTTATTGTTTGTGTACAAGGTTGAATTTCCTGCTACAAATTAACGTCAGATTTATTTATTTGGAGGCATGTTTGAATAATTATCACTTATTGAATTAACCAAACAGGCCCTATACTTTGCCCCTCCCCTCCAAAATACAAAACGGAATAATGTTAACAAATGAATATCTCTTACAAGCATGTAAATTATTGAAGAGGTACCGATAATCTGATATCATTCACCGCTTGATACATCTATGTATTTGTACTACATTCCTTTCCTTTAATTTCATTTTGCTTATTTTCACTCTTACTTTCTCTAATAAATCAAGAAGATCTTTGTGAAGTGGGCACGTATTCATTGTCATTCTCTTCTATTAAATTCCAAAATAATATCCACCTGAAAAAGTCATCTAATAAAAGAAGCAATTTTTGTGATGAAGCTTAAAAAAATGGGACATCTGATTGATAGAATTATCCTTTTTCATTCTACTAATAAATGGACATCCGTTATCAATATAATAATAATGGTTACAAGTAAATGCTTACCAAAAAGAGGAGAAACAATTGCATGATTTTCTTACGATCTGGTTTATTTCTGAGTTTATCCGTTTAAGTTTTAAAAATAGTTGTTAACAAATGAGTTACGGGAGATAGTAATCATGATTTTGTTTGTACCGAAAAAAATAATTTCAGATTCATGTTACGTTCGCAGAAATTTTTCAAACTTTGTAAGGACAAATAGACTTTCATAGAAGAAATAGTTGGACATTGGATGGCATCCTCTGAATGCTGTATTGATTTTTATGTCAGTAATTAAGAAATAGTCTCAAGCAACTTGTTTCCAATGAAATAGTGTATCTTTACCTAATGATCTTGCAGAACATCATTGTCTTGGGCTTTAGCTGTCACATTCATCTTGTTTAACTACAATATATGCGTCACTGAGTAACAACATAAATGTAATTTGTATAATACTATAATTTTATAGATGTCTGTGATGACTCATACAGCCTTTGCCCGAATCTCACGAAACTGTTTGTCAATAGTAGTTCAATACTGTCTGCACGCTTGATGGACTCTACGGATATGAAATAATTAACTTTCCAAACACATTTTTTTTTTAAATGTGCGACTAGTCTTTTTATGTCTGATTATTGTAGTCAGGTAAGACTTCCTGATTTATTACTCTTACCTGATAACTGGAGACGTCTCGAAGCCATGTCCAAGACTTTTGAAATTCAGATTATAACTTGCAAGTATTAATACCCTTTACATTGCAAATATCATATAACCTGTCTAATTTGCATTGATATACTCGGGATCATCTAACATAGCATCTTGTTAAATCAATGGAAATGCGTCTAAAGGTGGCGGTGATAATGTGATCCACACACCTGTCTTTGGTTATCGTTAGTGATACGATGATGCATCCTAATCTTATTGCCCGAATCGAAAAAATTATCAACATAACAGATATATAATAGAATATCACGAGCCCCGTATGTAAAATATAGTGATTTAATTAATCACATTAACAAAATGACACCGAGCATGACATTTGAATGATTCGCTTTCTATCTGAAATTCAATTAGGTATTCTGTTATAATGACAAAATTAAAATTTCATCATATAATCGAGTGACTGAACGAATTCAAATTTCCGGCATGTCAGCTTCACCTGATGCTTCTGGTGTATTCCAAATCCCTGTTTTTCAAAAGTCGGCACTCACCCCCCCTCTCTCTCTCTCGTTTGGGGTCATACATCGTATTGTTTGTAGACAATGATCTTTTCCCACAATGCATTACAAAATGAAATTATTTCTCCTTTCAAAACTAAAAATTATTACTCATCCTAAACACTTGTCAGTTTTTCTTCTTATGGGAATCAAAAATATTTCCACTCAAATACGTCAAATATAGTCATTATTCGGCAGAACCTAGTTATGTACTTTTCGCAACGTAATACACACTCACAATGTCATCTCCGCACCTTACTGCTTTGGTTGTCGTTATTGTTATCGTTATTTACGGTGTTATTGCCCGGATCGAGTAAACAAACAAAATACAACTCTATAAACGCGAGTTTGTCTTTTCTAGCGGCTACTCACTTTCTATTGGAACATTATGTAATTAGTCCTTTCAGATTAAATGTGACGCCCCACTGTAGTTATAATCTACCAACTGAACTACGGTTGTCGATACATGCTCTTAAAACTCGTATCTGTTGAAGAGAATTCACACCTTAATTACATAGCGAATTAATGAACTTTGCTAAATAGAGATTCATTGATATAGACGTAGTAATAACAATTCTTAGCACATATGTTACAGTGATTATAAGATTCAATTAATTTCTCTGGATATATCAAATAGTTTTATACAAAAATACTTTTATGAATATATTGGTAATTTGGATGTTTGCCAGTCAGACTAAATTACATAAATGTTTTTGTAACACTTACAAATACTATCTCTCTCTCTGCATATATATATATATATATATATATATATATATATATATATATATATATATATATATATATATATATATATATACATATATACATACATATATACAGACATATATATATATATATATAAATACATTTATACATATATAAATATATATATATATATATATATATATATATGCGTAGTCAAGCAGAATGAGTCAGACATCAATAAATTTATGATGAAAAGAGATACATGATTTAAGCCCTTGATAAAGCCACGATAATTCACGCACCCACAGAAGCACATACTGATTAAAGAAAAAGTGTTTAAGCCGAGGGACAGATAAGATAATTGATCGACCGCATAGTCTCTGCAGCGGACAATATATATTGATGTAACTCTTGAACAGAGAAATAATTATTTTTGAAAACAAATGGGATATTTAACTTTCTGCTTGCACAGTGTAAACATTCTAGATCCAAGAAAACATTCTGTACCTGTAAATAAAAAATAATAATGAAAATTTTTGGGAAATTCAAATTTTATTTTCGTTTGGAACTTCTCAATATAAAATCTGAGAATCAATATGAATTTAAAAGCACAAAGCAAATTTTGGAACTGGAAGCCTTCCTAGAGTTACTGAGGAAGTATTTAAACTCAGGCAAGTAAGTATAGTGATCCAGTTGTTTACAGGATACAGGGTAGAGAGCAAGTTTTAAAAAAGAACAAGATTAATCTTTTTTGGCAAACGAGATGACAGATATAAAGTTAAAAATAATTTAACAACCAGGCGGATGAAAGGTAAAGAGTATAATGTAGTGAAATGGAAAAGATATAATGAATAGTTGGGTAGTTGGTATCAGTTTGCCTTGAAAATATATGATGTACAAATGGTACACCTCTTATTGGAAGACATTGTTTCAAAGATAACTCTCCTCAGGAGAGACAGTGAAAAGACCATGCACTAACAGCTATGCAGAACATACATGAAAAACACCGAGAATTACAAAGTATAAACGCTACTGTCTTGATAACTGGGGGAAATTTTAGCTGAAGAAATGGTTGGATTTAACAACTGTAGTCAGGGCAAGGACTTGATCGAAAGTGCTACGGCTATGCATAAAGTCTGCCTGCTCAATAGTTATATTATCCAAAAATATTGTAACAAAAGTACCAATTAAGTCAAAAACAACAACCTGCAACAACAACAATTAATCAATTCTGGTTCACTATAGTGATATATCTTAGCATACTGATCCAATATTACATTTTAGCTAAAATTGGACTATTATTGTCATGCCAGAAGAATCACGTATTGCATGTACTGTTTTTTATGTAAAGTTATTGAACTACAGCTAGTATTGAACTTTATCTAGTTGTCAAGTCTATCTAGTTGTCAAGTCATGCTTTCATCTGAAAGTTAAATTGATCAGCAGATAGAGTGAAATACACTTTAATGGTCATCTGGTGTAATTTCAGGAATATTTAGTGCTGTTAGCTTTTTTATTTCCATGATTAAAGTTTCATCGACTTCTTTTAGAAATTGAGTGTCAGTATCACACGGTGATGGTAAGCATGATTTTCAATTATATAATCAAATCTTTCGAAACCCTGTGCTATTCATCTATGCTTTGGCGTACGTAATAATATTATTAGCAGTTATAAAAAATTATATTTGTGCCTTTGGCATAATTTCAAAGTACGTGCTTTTGAATTGATAAATGGAAACGAACAACTGCAAAATGAATTACCAAACTTATGGTAACCACAGAAAATAAGCGCCTATAGTAAATGTAGAGTATACGCAGAAATTTAGACATTTTAAATTGAATATTAAAAATGATGACTTGTTACGAAATGAAAAGACTTGGAAGAGATAAATAAGACAGAGTCCAAGATGAATGAAATCTCTATCAATGCTAGACCTTATAAAACTTCCAAATAATTTTCAGATATTGTAATCTACACTGTGATAATATTAATTAGCATATATTTTGTTATTGATAGACTATATTAAGCATGAGAGATGAGTACATGGCATGAAAGGAATTTAATACATAGCTGGATATTTGTCGATTTGGGATTACCATTATCTGCATTGAGTGCATATTTGTTTACATTTCAACATATAGGCTCTTAAACAGATGTCCTGTAACGACAAACAGAAATGAAAGTGGAAATACAACAGGGAAAAGTATTGATAAATAAATATGCACTGGTTACATAATTACAGACGTGTTTGTGGTTTTGAGAAGAATTATTAAAAATAGATGTTATTACAGGAGTAGTAATAAAGTCGCTGAAAAACAAGACATACTGCTCAAATTCTTTAGACGATGAACTTGCCATTTTTAATGATTCTTCATGACAATGACATACCTAGTATTTGATCCAAAAAGGCCTTTTTATAGTCAGGATGAGGTGAATAAGATAATGATATACCTAGTATTTGATCCAAAAGACATTTTTATAATCAGGATGAGGTAAATAAGATAACGAATATAGGGTGAAAAGATACAGGTCTACTTAGTCTTGCTAACACATTTTGGGTTTTGAAAATTTACACACATGCAGTTCAATGCTGTATCATCATTTTTTAAACATTATTTTAATATAAAATCTGTTTTTTTTTTCTAAAAGCTAAATCCTTTGATACCATATGTTAAGGTACTATTGATTATATTTATTAGCATGATTTCTGTGTTATATTAATGAGCCAAGTTCCAGAATTTAATTTACAAAAACGTCGTGGTGGTTTTAAAGAGCATCATGCGATTATTGAACTCGAGTACGCTCCAGGCAAATAAAGCTAGAAAATATCGATGAAGGATACGTCCGGAAATCGTATGAATGCTATAGCACTCTGGTAGTTTCGGATTTATGTTCGATATTGTTCTTGGTGTAAATTTGATTATGTCTCTTAATCGAAAAGCATCGAGCAATAATAGGGATTAATAGGGGTGATCGCACAAGTTTAAACGGTAAAGTTACCGAGGCCATCAATAAATAATATTACGTGTTTAGGCTCGTTCAAAAGTAACAAAGAAAAAAGTGGAGCCAACAAGCTTTGTAAATGTTAACAAAATAATTTAGTTTCCTAGAAAACAAGGTAAAATATGCAAAAGGACACACAGTTTGTGAATATAACCCAAATTTTAATTCAGGAATCTAAAACTATAAGTCCTGTCACTAAAATGTTTAAATAAATCCAAGTTCGAATCCCGGTGATATTCCAATATGGAAGGCGATGACGTTTTCTATAATCTGCCTTGTATTGATTAGTTAACAGTTCCTTGTTAAATTTTATGCATGTAGAATAATTTTACAGCTTTAGAATTCCAAAGAATGTCCACTGAATGCCTTTGTCAATGAATATGATGAGCACACATATTTTTCAGGTGAATAAATTATTTTGAATACATAATTCAATTCGAATGGCAACAATTAGACAAACACCTTGAGCCCGAAGGCATACATTTACAACAGACTCAAGAACACTGAATTCTCCGTATTAAACCCGACTAAAAACGCACTTTCTGACCCTCGTGATGGGTCACGTTGTTACTTAATCCAAGTCAATTAGCACGCCGGCTAGAATAGTCTTAGGTAACAATCAGTGATTCCCACACTGAAAATGAATTTAGAAAAAGCTTGTTTACAACTGAGCTAACATGTGGGCCGAATGAATTCATCCATTAATTTATAAGTCATCTTTTACCCATATTCAAATCTACTTACTCAATTGTTTATTCATCATATTCAACACTACTCATCCACGTTCAATACGTCAGCTCTCCCATTCTTGCTCAGACATTCAGTCTCTCACTATATTCATGTATACTCTTCCTTCATATTTTCTTCGCCTCCCTTCACCCCTTCCCTTCTCTCATTCATTTTGTAATTTATACTCTTAATCTGTGCCTATTGGAAATCTGTCAAAGATGATTAAGATTATCATAAATGGAGCTGTTTCACTTGTTGTCCAATGTTCACATTATCAATCTTAACTGCAGCCAAATCTACAGCATGTATTGCAACACCTTGGATGTTTTTATTATAGATGTTTGTATTCTGCGTGTGTATGTATGTGAGTGTGGGTGTGAAAGCCATGCATATGATACATTCAAGGTGATAATAATTACTTCATACATTCCTATACAAGAACATGTATACGTAAAATTTCTGCCTTTCTCGTGGATAATAACGTAAAAATTATATCTATTAATGTTAAAGGCCTGAAAGGTTCAGTTTTTAAAATAAGGGATATTTTCCACTGGGTAAAACAAAAGAATATATCGATAGTATGTTTGTAAGAAACTCATAGTACAAAGAACGATGAAATATATTGGGCAGCTGAAAAGGGATACAAATGTATATTTAGCCACTGCTCTAGTAATAGTGCTGAGGTTGCAAATATTTTTTTAGAAATAAGTTCGAATTTGTAATTCGTAGAGAAAGGTGTGATTGTCAAGGAAGATTTTTTATTTTAGATATTACAATTAATGGCAACAGAATAACCTTCGTGAATTTGTACGGTTATAATGATGGTGATCCTAACGTCTTTAGAAAGTTAAAAGAGGAGATTTATTTCTTGAGAACTTATCACTTATAATGTGTGGAGACTGGAATACTGTTCAGGACTTAAACTTGGATACTTATAATATTTTATATGACAAACACCAACAGTCTAGAGCAGTGATACAAAACCTAAAAAACGAATTAGCACGCCGGCTAGAATAGCCTTAGGTAACAATCAGTGATTCCCACACTGAAAATGAATTTAGAAAAAGCTTGTTTACAACTGAGCTAACACGTGAGCCGAATCAATTTCCTTTAATTGACCCCTGGTGAAATTTGAATCAAGACGTAAGGATGTATACCTGGAGGCAAAAATCTCCCTTGAAACAAAGTAGATTGTATTACTTTCTCGTATCTGAAGACATTCATATGATTACGGTTGATGCGTGTATTTTACCTGGATATAAGTCTGATCATTCAGCTATTGCTGAGTGTGACTTTCTCAACGTGTTCAAGAGGCAAAGGATATTGAAAATTTAATGCCCACCTATTGAAGAACATAGAATATACTGATTTAGTACAACAAATGTCTAGCTGACATTGTAAATGAATATTATGTAAGGGGGGAATAAAGATGACTCCCTCCATTTTTCTCTTTCCTGTAATGATCAAATGTTCTTTGAAATATTGAAAATGAAAAAAAGATCTGAAACTATATGTTTCTCTTTTAAGAAAACGAAAGAGAAACGGGACAAATTAAAGAAACTTGAACAGGAAATAATAGAAATTTATGGGGAACTGTTGAATAACGTAGACGGGGAAACTCTAGAAAAGAGGGAAAAAAGCAGCATTAGAGGAATCTAGGAAAAAGTACATAGAGGGCGTTATCTTAAGATCTAAAGCCAGATGGTATGAATTTGGAGAAAAAAGCACAAAGTACTTTTTAAATCTTGAAAAAAAGAAATTACGTCAATAAGACAATAAACTAAATTATTTTAGATGATGGGACAAAATTATCTGATCAAATATATATTCTAAAAGCCCAAAAACAGTTTTATATGGAATTGTATAAAAGTAGAATTGTTCAGCTTCATGGCAAGAAGACTCAAGAAACTCATAATAGACTATTAAACCAAAATATATTTTTTGATCACAATACTAAACTCAGACAAGAGGAAAGAGACTCGTGCGAGGGTGTACTTATATTTAATGAATGCGGTTTGTCTCTGAAACGGATGGGAAACGAAAAAAGTCCTGGCTCAGATGGATTCACTATAGAGTTCTATAAATTCTTCTGGAAGTCTCTTGGGGGATTCCTTTACAGATCAATAAATTTCGGATACACTGTAGGAAATCTTTCAGATTTTCAGGCTCAAGGAGTACATAAAATGTCTACCAAAAGAAGAAAAAGATAGATTTTTTCTTCAAAAATTAGAGACCTATATCACTTATAAATATTTACTATAAGATTGCTTCGGGAGCCATTGCAGCCAGGATAAAAATGTTCTTCACTGAGTAATCAGTGTTAACCAAAAAGGATTTACGAAGGGTAGATTTATTGGAGAAATACCAGACTACTATACGATATCATGAATCAACTTGAAAATCAAAATAGATATGGTTTTCTATTACTAATATACTTTGAAAAAGCATTTGACTCAATTGAATTGACCTTTGTGGAAGTAGCTTTACAATCTTTCAACTTTGGTGATTTTATTTGTAGGTGGTTTAGGCTGTTTTGTAATGACTCTAAAAGTTCTGTTATAAATAATGGGCATATGTCATCTTGGAGAGAGGATGTCGTCAAAAAGATCCCCTTGCACCTTACTTGTTTATTATTGGGGTTAAGATTTTAGCTAATGCTTTGAAACAAAATCTGGATGTACGGGGACTGATCTTTGGTGTCAATGAATAAAAATTGGGGCAGTATGCCGACGACGCTTTTATTCTTCTTGATAGATCTCAACTTTCTCTTAAAGCAGCTATGAATATCTTGCAAGGTTTTTTTCTACTATCTGGACTGAAATGTAACATAACAAAAACAAAAGCCATTTGGATCGGAAAGAATAAATTTTCTAATGAAAGAATATGTCCCGATCAGGGCCTTATTTGGTCCTCCTCTAACTTTAGATTCCTTGGCATAGATTTTTCGCCAGATTTAAAACAAATGGTAGAAATTAATTATATGAAGAAACTAACAAAGGTAAAACGAATATTGACAAGCTGGAGTCAAAGACATTTGTCAGTTGTTGGTAAGGTAATTGTTGTTCTGCCCATATTTATACATCTTTTCTCAGCACTTCCAAATAAATCAGCCAAAGTTGAAGGAGAACTAAATTGTACATTATTTAAATTTGTGTGAGGTGGAAAAATAGAGGGAATTAAACGCGATATATTAGTACCCACAGAGAACGAGGGAGGACTCAGTATGATACGTATATTCCCATTCATTAGGTATATTACGATAAGATAGGTAAATCGATTGCTGGAAAATGAAAATAGGGCTTGGCAGAACTTAGTCAATATAACTATACTTAGAAACGAAAAGGATATTTGGAACTTAGGGAGAAGGAACTTAGAAGAATGTAGTAAGCTCATTAAAACAGTTTTTGGAGAGATGTCATTTTGGCAGTATCTTATTGAAAAGAGGAACCGCAAAGTGCAAATGAGTTCTGATCCATGAGCATTTTTAATTTTACCCCTTCTCAGAATCTTCTACCAATACAAATCCTGGACAGGAGCAGGTTTTGAAATTTTGAATGATCTAGTTGACGATCATGGCAATTTATTACCTTTAGAAATAATAAAACAAAAAACTAGAAGTGGTGACTTCTTGAAATACTTCTCCTTACTATCCAAAATTCCAATAGCATGGAAAGACGCCATGAAAACAATTTAGCACATAATAATTTTGATAAGCAGGAGGATAAGATAATGGATCTGAAAAAATATAATTCACTTAAGTTTGTTTACAAAGATCTTTTAGAAAGGGCTAAAAGGCAACATATTGCTAAGCAAGAATTTTGGATGCAAGTATTAAATACAAATATAAGTAGTGAGGAGAGGTCTGAGATTTATAGCCGGACCAAATTTTGTACCAAAGATACCAAGTTGATCACTTTTAACTTTACATTAATCCACAGAATAATCGCTACTAATGATTTTTTGAAAATAATTAACATATTGGACGACAACAAATGTACGTTTTGTAAGAGAGAGAATGAAAGTATTAAACATCTCTTTTATGATTGCAATATTACTTTACATTTCCGGTACAGTTTTATTGAATACTTTGCACCTTCTTACCCAAATATTGTACATTTGTCCAAAACAGAAACACTTTTAGAAAGTGAACAACTGGACAGTTTGTGTAAGTTCTTGCTTATTTTAGCAAAATATTACATTTACACTTGCAGATTCAATATGAAAAATCCTTCTATTTATGCTTTTAAGCAGAGAGGTGTATTGTATAAGAACGTTGAAAAATATGCTGCTAAGGTAAACAAAAAAGAGGACCAATTTCCTAAAACTGGACCTCAACAGATGAATAGGTAATTTGTATCTGATTGGATGGTAAACAGGAACAAAACACTATTTTCAAAAGTCTGTGTCACCTACATGTATTTGTCTAGTTACATTGAGCAGGCTATCTAAAGAGATTGTGTGCCATATGCATGTGTGTGTGTGTGTGTGTGTGTGTATGTGTTGTCTTTTATTTTCTTTCTCTTTTAATATACATTATATTTACTATCCCTAGTTTATCTGGAATCAAGAAATATTTGATTATAAGGTGACCTTGGGACGGTTCCCAGACCCAATGGTCAACCTATTAAGGGGATAATAAAAAGTAAATTGTAAAAACAATAATAAAAAAATATGTGGGCCGAACTTGACCTTGGTAATGATTGATCATTTTCACTTAGTGTTTACGAATTCAGAACCAAGGCCAGCTAAAAATACAATGTAGCAATCGAATTGTGTTGTTTACCAGGTCAAAACAGAGAACTGAATTTTCAGAAAAAAAATCTTAAAACCAGTGAATAAAATTATCATTACAAAAATATGTATTGAAAAAACATAAAGAGAATTTAAAACTAACATATAAACATTTAAATTACATATACGTAATATAACGTTATACCAAATTTAAATTAAATATACGCAAAATAACGTTATACCAAACACATTGGAAAATTATATCTGTTGTAGTTCATAAATTCGATTCTCCAGACCTTGAACAATATTCCCCAATGCAGGATCCATATGAACGTTTGATGGATGTGTATAGGTTCACTTACGTACCCCGCCATGTATACTATTCCACGGGGACCACATAACATCTTCAGCAACTGTCGGTAGAAAACGTAGAAAATGATGATAATAATTGCTTCGAATGGTCTATCATGTCCACAATTATCCTGTGCACGAGAACACAGATCTGCAATACTTACGTGAATTCCAGTTGCAGACTTAAATTTCCTGAATAGAATACCAAGATCATACTAAACGTTTGAAGAACTCAACCATGGTATTGCCGCTAACTTATACACTTGTGACAAATTTTGTATGCGCTTCCCACATATGCAAAAAAAAAAATCCGTATGGATGGGGACCATGTTGATATGCTGTTGCCAATCGGTATGTAAGGTGAAAACTCGAGGTATCAGTAAATATGGAAACAAATCTTTCTCGGTTGTTTAATCAGGGAAAGTAAATATCATGGAAAAATATTTCGGTGTGAACATTGCCTGCACTTATTTGCCATTTACCAAGCGACAGCAGCTTGACTAGTATGATTTTTACTACTTTGGAATTGGTGGGAAAAAAAAGCAACAGACTATCACATCAGAGCCTGACAAAATATTTCAACATTCACCGCGGTGTAGAGAATAATCAAAGTCCCGTATATCATTTACGTGGACTTCGAGTGCTTATTGCTCCAGAGGACGCTCTTGAGGTTCTAACAAAATCAGTTGAAGTTGCCGAAAAAAATATTCCATCTTGGATTTGTCAAATTGATGGTAGTAGTCAAAACTGTGCCAAACACAGAGCGTTAACGCCCAAGGACTGTATAGGTGTTACTGCAGTCGTTAGAATTTACCGCGAAATGGATTTGGCTACAGCTTTCCTCCCCTGCTGATATAATGATCATAAATGAGGACGAGTTTTCTACGAGCACTCATTTCTGTATCTGAGATGGCGCAGTAATCTCTACTAAAGAAATAGTTCGAGATAAACTGTAACATCAATGTTGGGTATAGAGGAGCTTCACACTACATATGTATGCTACAAATGATGTTCTTCATAATTTGTGATGGTATGATAGCCACTTAATAATGCACCCAGTTACAATTGCATCGAATGCAAAATAACGTTATACCGAACACATTGGAAAAATTATATCTGTTGTAGTTCATAAATTCGATGCAGTTTCTAAACTCCTCCGTCTACAACTTCGTGAGTAACCTTGCAACCAAATTTAAAAATAGTTTTAAGACTACTTGCAATAAGTTAGCGTTTTAATGAAGTATTTAATCACTAGTTCTATTACCCGTTCAGACCAGCCCATAACGACAAACGTTTTCCTTATATCTTCGTAAAATAGCATATCCATGGGAGTATATGGATTATTTAAAAATTTAATGAAATGAAGTGGGCAGCAGAGGAGCTCCTTTATTATTATTTAGGTGTCATGGACGAGTTGCATTAAAGACAAATCTGGGCGGCATTGAGTTGCAGAAACATAGGTTAATACAATGACATCTACCTGGGAAAAGTTGTGCTTCTGTTGACTGATATCTTTGAGACGTTTTGTGATACAGCCAATAGATGGGTAATTATGCAGATTATGCACGTTGCTGGGTTTCTGGGAATTCATCCTGCATCTTAGGATATAGAAATAGATGTGTTGGCATGATTATATCGGCAATATCGGTCGCATTTATGAAGATTACACTAATGAGTAATCTAACGAGCTTTACCACACCCATAACGCTGGCCAAAGCCCCACCGTCCGGTGATCACCCCCTTAATTGTGTGGAATTTTGGACGAATCCAAACGAAAGTTTATACAATGTATGAAGCTTGTCACGAAGTTTTGGAATCAGAGCAATTGTGTAGTCCAGGTACAAATTCTGTAGTTGTATATATGACTCCTGGGGATGCATAAATTTAAACTCCAATGCATGTTAGTATATGTTAGTATCGCCAGAGCGCATGAATGTCGTCATACACACAAACGATTGGAAATCGGCTTGATGCGGCAACACAAAAGACTGAAAAAGATTTTTTTAAACTTTGAAGAACGAAAACGTTTTGATTGGTGATTCACTGTTGTTTCCGGTATAAAATCAAAAGTAAATAAATCGAAGCCTATCGACGTTGGTGCATTATTGATAGATCTTTCCAATCTCTTGATATACAAATATATTACGACTCGATTAACAGCGGAACTTTAGCATCAACCTTTTGTACACGGATACAGACTAGCTGTTGATGCTTATCAAAACTGGTGATGTGTACTCGGCCATGGCCGAACCACCAGTAACACAAAGGAAATACTTGTTCACAAGTTCAAGGATAAGTGCTCGGATAAACCTATAGAGGGATACATGTGACTATACCGGAAATGTATTCGATTGTGGTCAGACTTGGGACTCTTGTCTCCACGTGATGTAACCGAAAGGTGCAAATCCTGCAAGAACATTAAGAAGACTGAAGTAAAATTTCATTGCCCCATTCCATCTGCACAAGCCGGAGCCATGTTAGGAGTAAAAATGTGTAAATACTTTTAAGCGTATCTGCGACGTTTGCCGAATCTTGTGATGATTGTGGTTCTGCTTTCTCGTATTTTGAGCGCAAAACTTCTTCTTGGTTAACTCGTACTTATATGTTTGTCTGCGTGGGCTATCAGCCCGATCAACTTAGGTGGGTATCCTCACATAAAGTCAGTTTTTTAAATTTGCCACAACTTTGTTTGGCCAATCGTATTAGAACAAATCCATGAGTCTATATACTGCACCCATTCACTTTTCAACAGCATCTTCACCTTTCCTATATTCTCTGTAGTATATTACAAACAATCTATGCTTAGAAGTTACAACTTTCTAATTATTTTTTGTTATATTCCAGAATTTGTTACAAATCCCTCACTCTCGAGACCGCATTGGCATGGTTGCGCAAGTATTACAGAAATCTTGTTTCAATGCGTCGGCATATGATCTCATATCGATGATAAATGCAAACTGGTTTTGGTAAAAGACAGCAAAATCACCAAACGTTTTAGGGCTTCTTCCGAATGGTAGTACCTTGCCTGCGTCTGGAAAACGGTCTGGCTCGGAATGCCCTTGATCGTCACAAATGCATGTTGCTAATAAAGGGATGTTGAGATGTTCAGTTAAGCGCTCTGAGCGCAAAACTCCTTTATTCGTTTGTACAGGTTTCGTTGGTATTTAGGTTGATCTATACGTTCAGTCAACCCTATTCATTAGCATCCTGCGATAGTGCAACACTCGTTTGTATATATTCCCCCACGTACTGTCGTCTGTTCATGCGGGCGAAGGAAATGTCGTTCATAATGTCGTACTCGAACTAGATACTGCATATGGCTAAGCTCGCTCCATCTTAATGCATCTGAATCACCCTGACTATGTCATTAAATGCCAGCTCAGGGATGAATTGGTATGAAAGTCCGGAATAAAAGTATGGCATATGATACTTACCAATTTGAAGTCAAACGACGTAAATACGATAGCGATAGACGTATGTTGCTCAGTGTCAGCAACTCCACTGTGGCGCCGTCACGTATAATGCTTCTTGTAACCTCTGAATTACTGACAACGTGCTGCCATGTTGCATTACAAATTCATAGTTGATGCCTAGTAACAATTCTTCAATACTACAATAATTCGATTGTCACATACTATATAGGTGCCAAAGAGAAGAACCGTTATGTTTAGAATCATATATAGGCGACTTATAATGATGTATTCGAGATCACTCAAAACCGTTTTTAGCCCCATCGTTTTGTAAATATTTGCATCGGTGTCATGCTTCGCTGGTTGTCAATTCTGTGAATGTATAATGAACCGGGGCAGGGATAAGTTCATTTAAACCAGCAATTCTGGAACCAATATTTGATTTGCCCATGTCGTGTAATTAATGGAAATTGTTTCCAACCGAGAATCGTACGCCTGCCGAACGTCACATAATCCAGTTAGTTATTTATAACCCACAGTAGGGCGTAGTACGGTTCATTGTGTCTAGTAAATGGCATAGCTTGGGTGGGCGGTGGGGGACTCTTGTCCCCGGACGCCATGTACCAGGGGCCACAAAAAAAGAAAATACATTGTATTAGTGTGGCCCCGAGTGGCCTAGTGGTCTAAAGCGCTGTCCGTTACGGATCACTGCCATCTCACCTCTGTCTGCGTGTGTTCGAGTCTAGGATTCGGCGAATGTGGATATGTGAGAAAGCTTGCCAGTAGCTTCTCGTGGGTCGGTGGTTCTTTCCGGTAATTTCCCGGTTTCTTTCTCCACCATTAATACTGGCCGCCATGAATAGCCTATCGTGTGCTGAAAAATGGCGTTAAGCCCAACAACAACAACAACAACAACAACAACAACAACATCGCATTAGTTATTCGAAGGGGGCGCCAAGTTTATGTTTTGTCCCCAAGCGCTAAGTACCCTCGCCACGCTACTGTGTCTAGGTTATGTCAGAGTCCCGTTAGCAATGCGACTAGCTGCTATGGAATGACTTTAATGTTATGATAATATGATCATGTGCATTAGCTGTTAGGCTGCGAACTGGCTCATATTCGCCTTAGTTTCTGAATAACGATAATACGATATCTGACGTAAGAAGAGGGGGTTATTGTTGAATTACAGAAGGGAATGAACCTGATAAATATTTAGGTTGTGTGTTTGTGTGTTTGTGTTTGTGTGTTTGTGTGTTTGTACATCTTTTTCAAAGGGAAAATAACTTCATATGTGAACCACACAGTGGGAAAAGGTTGTGTGTTTGTGTGTTTGTGTTTGTGTGTTTGTGTGTTTGTACATCTTTTTCAAAGGGAAAATAACTTCATAAGTGAACCACACAATGGGAAAAGAGAGGAGACACACAAGTTACGGCTGATGGCCCGAACAGGCTGGAAAAAGGGAAGGACCAGGAATAGGGCAACGCTGACCTGTGGCCAATATTGAATTTGGAAGTACCGGAAGCAACCAGCTTATGCAGGCATGCTGAGCAAAATTAGTTCGATTCTTCATTCAGTTATATGATGTCTTTTGCCTTATCGGTATAAACAGAACGGTAAATTACCCTTCTTATAGATTTGGTAATTTTCTTTTAAAGAGAATGTGTCATTTAAATTTCATTTTATTTATGTAATTGATTAAATTGTTATATTTGAAATTTGTGGATACTGTTGTTCTATTCTATATCTTTGCTCAGACCTCTGTCATTCCACACACTAATTTCATATTTTGTTTTATTATTTACGCGGTCCGAGTAATAACAGCGTGGTCTATCATCTAAATAAACATAACTAAATAAATGCGCCACATAACAAGTGAACCACATAACAAGTAAACCCTGACAGAGTGCATGGTCTCTCTAATTTCGTAAGTTTCGCTTAGTTTATTCTACAACAAAAGTATCTAATGCATACATCTGTCATTGCATTCAGAAGGAATATGATTAAATATGAGAAAAATAAGCTCTCTAATTTTAAAATTACATTTGGCTGTAAGAAAATGTAAATTACATATCGAATATGGAACAGTTATATCAAAAATCGCTAGCTCATGCAACAGCATTAAAAATAGTTTATTAGCTTGGATAAAGTGGTAAGCAGTAGTCACATATCAAAATCTTTATTTTCATATTTATGTGGCTGTATCAGTTTGAATTTTATCAGATTTTATTGCAACGCATAAGAAAATGAATCTTGTAGCGGTCAGTGTGACACAAAACAAATTAAATTGACTAAAAACTATTGTTCTTAAAATTAGTAACAAAAATGAGTAAAGAAACCAATAAGCTTTGTAAAATTTAACAAGTAATTTATTTCCGTAGAATACAAAATAAAAATGAAAAAAAAGAACTTTCGGCATTGCGAATTAAATCCCACAATAATCGAAGAATTACAAACACAAGTCCTAATAATTTAAAGTCCTCAATAAAATTCAGTACAAGTCTCAAAGAAATCCAAAACTGAAGTCGATGACGTGTCTATGGTAGCTATTAAAGTATTGATGTGTAAACAGTATTTTGTTGAATCACAGAAACATAACTCCAGTTTTGAATATACAATAAAATCCAGTGAATGTCTCTTTCCAAGAATTTTATCTGAGCACTATTGTATTTCCAGAGCAAAAAATCACTTCAATTTAATAATGTGGACAAAATGATTCTGGCCTGAAACTACTGGTCACAACATATAATATAAAGCTTGAAAGTGCTAAATGTTAAAGCACGAATGACAAGTCCTTACAACAAAAAGATCATATATTTCTCTATTTGACCTCAGGTCATAATTAGCAACTATAAAAGAAATTACCTAGTGGAAAATAACTTTCTAGAATGATGTTATTGTTTACAAAATCAAAACCATAACCTGTCAAATTTACAGGTGTTTGGAAATTTGAAGGACACCTGGATTAAAGGAACAGATGGATTCTGCTGCATTAAAAGAAAACGAAGTATAAGGTTTCTCTCAATTTAATACAATTATCGTGCTAAGAGTTTGTAATTATTTGCTGAATATATTTGGTTTAAATATATACATCAGTTTTCATTTGATGAGTTCGGAAGTTAAATGCTTGCATTAATTTGCATTGAATGTTATATTGCTCGTTTATTCCATGAATTTCATTCATTACCTTCGATGCGAATTAGAAAGAATTGCGTGAATTTATATGCATTTATATGTATTAAATCATATGAATCAAGTCGGCTAGGATATTACTATGTTAGAAAAAGTTTTTATTTTCAATGAATTGCTAGGTAGCAAAATATTTTAGTTAAGATGTTATTAAATTTAATTTTGTTTATAACCGATTAAATTGTGATATTCTGCGTACTGTGGTTTGTGTTGTTCTGTTATATATCCATGGTCATACAATAAATTCATATTTTTATTTCTTTACCTACTCGATCCGGGCAATAACACCGTGGTCAATCATCTCCTAGGTAACGATAACTATCCCACCAAGTAACAATAGCATACTCTCAGATTCCATACTAAGGGTGGCTAACTTTCAATGTACTTCATTACGCAATAAATGTGTATGTTTCCGTTTTCTTTAATACTAGAATTAATTAAACGTACAAACAGAATCTCAGTGTTTGACAGGTGTCCTTGACTGTAAAATGCTTTTGTTTTTTTTTTATTCATGTATTGGTCACAGAGAACGATAACTGGTAGGAAGAAGTGGAAAGAATTATTGTAAAAACTTATACAGATCTCGGTTTTAGTACATTTGAATTCGACAATTCTTTATCAAAATGTCAAGGTCATTGCTTTTTGCACCTTATAGGGTGATAATCGTACATATGAACTCCCGTTGCTGCCAACACCTTATAGGATGTTACGACACACATAAACTTCCGTTGCTGCCAACACCTTATAGGATGTTACGACTCATATGAACTCCCGTTGCTGCCAACACCTTATAGGATGTTACGACACATATGAACTCCCGTTGCTGCCAACACCTTATAGGATGTTACGACACATATAAACTCCAGTTGCTGCCAACACCTAATAGGATGTTACGACACATATGAACTCCCGTTGCTGCCAACACCTTATCGTGTGTTACGACACATATGAACTCCCGTTGCTGCCAACACCTTATAGGGTGTTACGACACATATGAACTACTGAACTCCCGATACTGTCCACACCTTTCAAGGTGACAGACACTACTGAACTCCCGTTACTGTCAACACCTTTCAAGGTGACATGCACTACTGAACTCCCGTTACTGCCAACACCTTTCAAGGTGACAGGCACTACTGAACTCCCGTTACTGTCAACACCTTTCAAGGTGTTGACAGTAACGGGAGTTACTACTAAACTCCTGTTACTTTGAACATATTACATACTGATAGAAGCATTTACGACATCTGTCACTGTTAACACCTTAGTGGGTGATAGAGGCACATATGAACTTCCATAACTGTCAATGTGTGGAAAGAATACATCTTGTCGAATATTTCAAAGAGTTTGATCGGATCATATTTCAGAAATATTTTATATTCATTCATTGCCTGGAACAACTTCATTAACTTATTAACCCCTGGAGAACCGTTTACGGGGCAGGAGGTAGTAGCTTACTTCTGAGCTCTGTAGCTGCAAGGTCATGTACGACACATCAAAGTTGATGGTATTATATAAAGGTAGACAGATGTAGCTTTACGATGATACCATGTAATATGGATGTTCTTGTTGCACTACAAAATACAGAGGGAAAAACTTCACTTTTTGACCCTTTTTTTTCCCAGCCGAAATGTGCCCGAGGTCGAAATCCGGTTTTGTGTCCGGATTTTAAAGGAGGCCTCAGATCTCAGACAGACCGGTCTGAATTGCACACACACAGGTGAATCTTTACAAAAAGTAGGTGAGGCTGGGCATTTAGAATAAAGAGTGGTCTTGATACGAAAATGATGAGTTTGTTAAGCAAAAAAAGTCAAACTCTTACTCTTCTGCGCATGCTCAGGTGAAAAAAGCTAATGAAAAACGATGTTTCTAACACAAATAAGCATTAGGTTAACAGAAAATGTCTTCGAGGTCGATATATAAGGATGTATTCAGAAATAGCTCCCAAAATGAGTTTCCTACTCGCATTTCAGGTGAAAATGACAAAATCCTCCAGGGTTTAATGAGTTAACTCTTTGAAATTCGCCAGGATTAGAACTTAGATTCATTTGGGACATTTTAGTGAGAGGAATTTTACTCTTAGATTCCAGGATTAATTTTTGGATTATATTCACAAACTTTAAGTTGTTTTACATATTTTCAGATTGATTTCTATGAAAATGATATGGACGTTCTTTTAACAGCAGAAACTCTTGGAAACATATCCACCGAAACGCACTGCAATTTTTACAAATTCTGAATGAACTCTACCTGTACTGTCTTATTTGGATAAACACATGTGTTACAATCTTTAGAACGTGTAAAATTTCACAAAGCGCGCGATATTTTCCAGACTGCTACCTTGCCAATATAAGGCTCTAGACTGCTCCGACAAGAATGTAGACAGCTGCACCGGTACCATTTCATACCAGCATTCTATTTCGGTGCCAAAGGATTATATATTTACTGGCGTTATTATCTTGCTTTCTCGTTACCAACAGGGAATTCAATTTAGTTTCTTTCTCACTAGAACTTATTGTAGTGTTGCGAATATTCATATTTGGAAAATCATTCTTCTGGACATTGCTGTCTTGACGCATTAAATATTGATGCATTAAATATGTTCTCCAGCTCATGCCATTTTATATGCGCGAATCTGGACATAGCATTCGGTGACAATACAGATTGGGAATTACTTTATGATTGATATAATTGCAGTGCATGGAAATGCATCGGGCAATTAATAAACGTCTTTTTAAAGTCATTATTAGATTTTGGTGGTTTGAAAATAAAAAAATACAATAAAATAGAGACAGTCATAGATATAATTATATTCTTATAAAGGATATAGAATTACATAATGATGTAAATCATCCATTTCTTTCAAAACATTTTGTGCCTGAAGAAGCATCTATTAAATACGAAAGTAGTTGCACAGAATTATCAGCGTTTGTTTTTTTTTTTTATCCCAATTGTGGCTTGAAAGATACTTTAAAAAGTTCCAAACTCTTATGTTGTCAAATTTCCATTATTGACTTTCAATTTCTTTTATATCGTGACTTAAAGTAAACTTTTTTATTTGATAAAAGTTTGTTATTTTTTATGACCAATATTAAAATTTTGCGTTGCATTGCGTTTTGGCAACTGTTCTCTTGTGAAAATCGTTTTGGATGCTATTTTCTTGTCAAAAGTTGTTTTGGCTACTGTTTCCTTTTAAATGTCGTTTTGGCTACTGTTGCCTTGTGAAAAGTCGTTTTGGCTACTGTTTCCTTGCGAAAAGTCGTTTTGGCTACTGTTTTCTGCTGAAATAAAACGCTTTTGCCACCGTTTATTGGTGAAAAATCATGCCAATGAGTATTTGTAAGTAATTGCGTGTAATTTTCATACACGAAAACTACAGTACATTTTTTATTGGCACGAAACTTACAAGTTTTTGATGCTCAAACTTACATTATTTATAAATAGAGTATAATGAATGATTTATTTAAATATTTTGACAAGAGCCGAGATCGTTCTAAGTGATATACCTATAAAAGCCTCTCCCTTGCACCTGACACAAAGCAAATGGTGAAACTATTTAGACCGCGATTGATAACAAATACATTAGTTATATAATAAATAAACAATTTAGACTAATATATATATATATATATATATATATATATATATATATATATATATATATATATATATATATATATATATATATATATATACACACACACACACACACACACACACATTAGTCATATACGAAATTAACATGTTTAAACCATGATTTATAACACATACACAAGTTATGTATAAAATATACTAATCTGACCATGATTGATAGTAAGTACACTATTTATATATGGGATAAACTATTTAGACCATTATTAATAGCAAATACTCTTGTCATATATGGAATAAGTGTTAAAACATATTTAGAGTCACACTCAATTTAAGAAGTCACCTGGCACAAGTCATGCATCAATTGAGGTTGTGAAGGCAGAGGTTGGTATTGTCAAGGCAGAGGATGGTATTGTCAAGGTAGTTGTTGATTTTGTGAAGGGTGTGGTTGGTATTGTGAAACTAGAGGCTGATATTGTGAAGGGAAGGGTGTGGTTGGTATAGTGAAATTAAAGGCAGATATTGTGAAGGGAAGGGTTTGGTTGGTATTGTGATTGTAGAGGCTGATATTGTGAAGGGAAGGGTTTGGTTGGTATTGTGAATGTAGAGGCTGATATTGTGAAGGGATGGGTGTGGTTGATATTGTGATTGTAGAGGCTGATATTGTGAAGGGAAGGGTTTGGTTGGTAGTGTGAATGTAAAGGCTGACATTGTGAAGGGAAGGGTGTGGTTGGTAATGTGAATATAGAGGCTGATATTGTGAAGGGAAGGGTGCGGTTGGTATTGTGAATGTAGAGGCTGATATTGTGAAGAGAAGGGTGTGGTTGGTATAGTGAATGTAGAGGCTGATATTGTGAAGGGGAGGGTGTGGTCGGTAATGTGAATGTAGACGCTGATATTGTGAAGGAAAGGGTGTGGTTGGTATTGTGAAGGTAGAGGTTGATATTGTGAATGGAAGGGTGTCGTTGGTATTATGAAGGTAGAGGCTGATATTGTGAAGGGAAGGGTGTGGTTGGTATAGTGAAGGTAGAGGCTGATATTATGAAGGGTAGGGTGTGGTTGGCATAGTGATGGTAGAGGCTGATATTGCGTAGGGAAGGGTGTGCTTCGAATAGTGATGGTAGAGGCTGATATTTTGAAGGTAAGGGTGTGGTTGGTATTGTGAAGGTAGAGGCTGATATTGTGAAGGGAAGGGTGTGGTTGGTATAGTGAAGGTAGAGGCTGATATTGTGAAGGGAAGGGTGTGGTTGGTATTGTGATTGTAGAGGCTGATATTGTGAAGGGAAGGGTTTGGTTGGTATTGTGAATGTAGAGGCTGATATTGTGAAGGGATGGGTGTGGTTGATATTGTGATTGTAGAGGCTGATATTGTGAAGGGAAGGGTTTGGTTGGTAGTGTGAATGTAAAGGCTGACATTGTGAAGGGAAGGGTGTGGTTGGTAATGTGAATATAGAGGCTGATATTGTGAAGGGAAGGGTGCGGTTGGTATTGTGAATGTAGAGGCTGATATTGTGAAGAGAAGGGTGTGGTTGGTATAGTGAATGTAGAGGCTGATATTGTGAAGGGGAGGGTGTGGTCGGTAATGTGAATGTAGACGCTGATATTGTGAAGGAAAGGGTGTGGTTGGTATTGTGAAGGTAGAGGTTGATATTGTGAATGGAAGGGTGTCGTTGGTATTATGAAGGTAGAGGCTGATATTGTGAAGGGAAGGGTGTGGTTGGTATAGTGAAGGTAGAGGCTGATATTATGAAGGGTAGGGTGTGGTTGGCATAGTGATGGTAGAGGCTGATATTGCGTAGGGAAGGGTGTGCTTCGAATAGTGATGGTAGAGGCTGATATTTTGAAGGGAAGGGTGTGGTTGGTATAGTGAAGGTAGAGGCTGATATTGTGAAGGGAAGGGTGTGGTTGGTATAGTGAAGGTAGAGGCTGATGTTTTGAATGTAAGGGTGTGGTTGGTATAATGTATGTCGAGGCTGATATTGTGAAGGGAAGGGTGAGGTTGGTAGAGTGAAGGTAAAAGCTGCTATTATGAAGGGAAGGGTGTGGTTGGTATAGTGAAGGTAGAGGCTGATATTGTGAAGGAAAGGGTGTGGTTGGTATAGTGAAGGTAGAGGCTGATATTGTGAAGGAAAGGGTGTGGTTGGTATAGTGAAGGTAGAGGCTGATATTGTGAAGGGAAGGGTGTGGTTGGTATAGTGAAGGTAGAGGCTGATATTGTGAAGGGATGGTTGTGGTTGGTAGAGTGAACGTAAAGGCTGATATCATGTAGGAAAGGGTGTGGTTGGTATAGTGACGGTAGAGGCTGATATTGTGAAGGGAAGGGTGTGGTTGGAATAGTGAAGTTAGATACTGGTACTGTGAAGGGAATGCAGTGGTTGGTATTGCGAAGGTAGAGGCTGATATTGTGAAGTTAAGGGTGTGTTTGGAATTTTGAAGGTAGAGGCTGATATTGTGAAGGGAAGGGTGTGGTTGGTATAGTGAAGGTAGAGGCTGATATTACGAAGTGAAGTGTATGGTTGGTATAGTGAAGGTAGAGCCTGATATTTTGAACGGAAGTTTATGGTTGGTATAGTGAAGGTAGAGGCTGATATTGTGAAGGGAAGGGAGTTGTTGGTATAGTGAAGGTAGAGACTGATATTGTGAAGGGAAAAGTGTGTTTGGTTTAGTGAAGGTAGAGGCTGGTATTGTGAATGGAGGGTTGTTTTTGGTATTGTTAAGGTAGAGGTTGATATTGTGAAGGGAAGGGTGTGGTTGGTATAGTGAAGGTAGCGGCTGAGATTGTGAATGGAAGGGTGTGATTGGTATTGTGAAGGTAGAGGCTGATATTGTGAAGAGAAGGGTGTGGTTGGTATAGTGAATGTAGAGGCTGATATTGTGAAGGGGACGATGTGGTCGGTAATGTGAATGTAGACGCTGATATTGTGAAGGAAAGGGTGTGGTTGGTATTGTGAAGGTAGAGGTTGATATTGTGAATGGAAGGGTGTCGTTGGTATTATGAAGGTAGAGGCTGATATTGTGAAGGGAAGGGTGTGGTTGGTATAGTGAAAGTAGAGGCTGATATTATGAAGGGAAGGGTGTGGTTGGTATAGTGATGGTAGAGGCTGATATTGCGTAGGGAAGGGTGTGCTTGGAATAGTGAAGGTAGAGGCTGATATTGTGAAGGGAAGGGTGTGGTTGGTATAGTGAAGGTAGAGGCTGATATTGTGAAGGGAAGGGTGTGGTTGGTATAGTGAAGGTAGAGGCTGATGTTTTGAAGGGAAGGGTGTGGTTGGTATAATGTAGGTCGAGGCTGATATTGTGAAGGGAAGGGTGAGGTTGGTAGAGTGAAGGTAAAAGCTGATATTATGAAGGGAAGGGTGTGGTTGGTATAGTGAAGGTAGAGGCTGATATTGTGAAGGGATGGTTGTGGTTGGTAGAGTGAATGTAAAGGCTGATATTATGTAGGAAAGGGTGTGGTTGGTATAGTGACGGTAGAGGCTGATATTGTGAAGGGAAGGGTGTGGTTGGTATAGTGAAGGTAGAGACTGGTATTATGATGAGAAGGCAGTGGTTGGTATTGTGAAGGTAGAGGCTGATATTGTGAAGGGAAGGGTGTGCTTGGAATAGTGATGGTAGAGGCTGATATTGTGAAGGGAAGGGTGTGGTTGCTAGAGTGAAGGTAAAAGCTGATATTATGAAGGAAAGGGTGTGGTTGGTATAGTGACGGTAGAGACTGATATTGTTAAGGAAAGGGTGTGGTTGGCACAGTGAAGGTAGAGGCTGATATTGTGAAGGGAAGGGTGTGGTTGGAATAGTGAAGTTAGATACTGGTACTGTGAAGGGAATGCAGTGGTTGGTATTGTGAAGGTAGAGGCTGATATTGTGAAGTTAAGGGTGTGTTTGGAATTTTGAAGGTAGAGGCTGATATTGTGAAGGGAAGGGTGTGGTTGGTATTGTGAAGGTAGAGGCTGATATTGTGAAGGGAAGGGTGTGGTTGGTATTGTGAAGGTAGAGGCTGATATTGTGAAGGGAAGGGTGTGGTTGGTATAGTGAAGGTAGAGGCTGATATTGTGAAGGGAAGGGTGTGGTTGGTATAGTGAATGTAAAAGCTGATATTGTGAAGGGAAGGGTGTGATTGGTATGGTGTAGCTAGAGGCTGATATTGTGAATGGAAGGGGGTGGTTGTTATTGTGAAGTTTGAGGCTGATATTGTTAAGGTAAGGGTGAGGTTGGTATTGTGAACGTAGAGGCTGATAATGTGAAGGGAAGGTGTGGTTGGTTTAGTGAAGTTAGAGGCTGATATTGTGTAGGGAAAGGTGTGATTGGTATAGTGAAATTGAAGGCTGATATTGTGAAGGGAAGGGTGTGGTTGGTATAGTGAAGTTAGAGACTGATATTGTGAAGGGGATAGTGTGTGTGGTATAGTGAAGGTAGAGGCTGATGTTTTGAAGGGAAGGGTGTGGTTGGTATAATGTAGGTCGAGGCAGATATTGTGAAGGGAAGGGTGAGGTTGGTAGAGTGAAGGTAAAAGCTGATATTATGAAGGGAAGGGTGTGGTTGGTATAGTGAAGGTAGAGGCTGATATTGTGAAGGGATGGTTGTGGTTGGTAGAGTGAATGTAAAGGCTGATATTATGTAGGAAAGGGTGTGGTTGGTATAGTGACGGTAGAGGCTGATATTGTGAAGGGAAAATTGTAGTTGGTATAGTGAAATTAGATTCTGATATTGTGAAGGGAAGTCTGTGGTTGGTATCCTGAAGGTAGAGGCTGATATTGTGAAGGGAAGGGTGTGGTTGGTATAGTGAAGGTAGAGACTGATATTGTGAAGGGAAGGGTGTGGTTGGTATAGTGAAGGTAGAGACTGATATTGTGAAGGGAAAATTGTAGTTGGTATAGTGAAATTATATTCTGATATTGTGAAGGGAAGTCTGTGGTTGGTATCCTGAAGGTAGAGGCTGATATTGTGAAGGGAAGGGTGTGGTTGGTATAGTGAAGGTAGAGACTGATATTGTGAAGGGAAAATTGTAGTTGGTATAGTGAAATTAGATTCTGATATTGTGAAGGGAAGTCTGTGGTTGGTATCCTGAAGGTAGAGGCTGATATTGTGAAGGGAAGGGTGTGGTTGGTATAGTGAAGGTAGAGGCTGATATTGTGAAGGGAATAGTGTGTGTGGTATAGTGAAATTAGAGGGTGATGTTGTGAAGGAAAGTGTGTGGTTGGTATAGTGAAGATAGAGGCTGATATTGTGTAGGGAAGGGTGTGGTTGGTATAGTGAAGGTAGAGGCTGATATTGTGAAGGGAAGGGTGTGATTGGTATAGTGAATATAGAGAATGACATTATGAAGGGAAGGTAGTTGTTGGTATTGTGAAGGTAGATGCTGATATTGTGAAGGGAAGGGTGTGGTTGATATCGTGAAGGTAGAGGCTGATATTGTGAAGGGAAGGTAGTGGTTTGTATTTTGAAGATAGAGGCTGATATTGTGAACGGCATAGTGTGGTTGGTATAGTGAAATTGAAGGCTGATATTGAGAAGGGAAGGGTGTGGTTGGTATAGTGAAGATAGGGGCTGATATTGTGAAGGGAAGGGTGTGGTTGGTATAATGAAGGTAGAGGCTGATATTGTGAAGGGAAGGGTGTGGTTGAGATAATGAAGGTAGAAGCTGATATTGTGAAGGGAAGGGTGTGTTTGGTATTGTGAAGGTAGAGGCTGATATTTTGAAGGGAAGGGTGTGGTTGGTATTTTGAAGGTAGAGGCTGATATTGTGAAGGAAATAGTGTTGTTGTTATAGTGAAATTAGAGGCTGAAATTGTGAAGGGAAGGGTGTGGTTGATATAGTGAAGGTAGAGGCTGATATTGTGAAGGGAAGAATGTGGTTGGTATTTTGAAGGTAGAGGATGATATTGTGAAGGGAAGGGTGTGGTTGGTATAGTGAAGGTAAAGGCTGATATTATGAAGGGAAGAGAGTGGTTGGTATAGTGAGGGTAGAGGCTGATATTGTGAAGGAAAGGTTGTAGTTGGTATAGTGAAGGTAGAGGCTGATATTGTGAAGGAAAGAGAGTGGTTGGTATTGTGAAGGTAGAGGCTGATATTGTGAAGGGAAGGGTGTGGATGGTATAGTGAAGCTAGAGAATGATATTGTGAAGGGAAGGGTGTTGTTGTTATAGTGAAGGTAGAGACTGATATTATGAGGGGAGGGTATGGTATAGATAAGGAAGTGGCTGATACTGTGAAAGGGGTGGTTAGTATGGGCTAAGGTTGTGGGGGTGGGTATTGTGAATGGAGTGGTTGATATTTTGAAAGTAGAGGTTGATATTGTGTGAAAGGAGTGGTTGGTATGTTGAAGGTAGAGGCTGATATTGCGATGAAAGTGTTTTGTAATGGGAAGGTAGAGGTTGGTATTTGTATGAATTTACGTATATTTAATGCTGAGAGGAACAATACATAATATTAGCGGCGTTAATCTAGATTCCAACTCAAAAATAACTGCATTAACAAAATTAATTAATTATCCACAAAACTGAAAGATCGTGTACATGCTGGAAATGATCACTCTTCAACCTCATTAGTGTTTTTATCTCGAGTGCTATACACTTAAAGCGATAAATTCGCCCCAGTTTGTTTGCGTCTTTTAACTCTCGTTACAGTTGAAACCTTTTCTTTCCAAACTTTTGACAGAAACCATAGATGAAATGTGAACTATAATTTGCCTTGAGGTTGATAGTATTTTTTTTTAATAGCTCATTGTTTCATCACTTAGTTGCAATTGTAAAGATATACTGACATTTGTATTCCAATGATCATGTCACGAAAAAAAAAATATCGTTCAGTTAGGTTAATGATTTTGTACAGAAGAAAATAGAAAACCATTTAATTTTATTATATGCTAATATTTTTATCCGTTATCGTTACATGGCCAATAATATTTAATAGAAATTTGACAATATTGATTTCGAATACGTTATAAAACCAGCATGTTTTAGTGCCTGTGATGACATTATATGAAACAACCATGGAACTTACTATTCTCTAAAAGGACCACATAGACAACTTACAATCGATGTAATAATGTTTTGCAAAGTTAAAAATAAGTTGTTTTTAAAATACTTTCCCATTAACATTTGATGAGACGTTACAAAATCTGACAATAAACATGTATTTATATTATTGAGAGAAGCGTGGTTATTATTTATGAGCTGTGTGCTTATACAACGGCTGTCAACAGAGCTTGCCTTATTATCTTATGCTCAGAGAATAGCTTGCACTACAACACAGCTTATACCGTGTATGATCAGACAACGGCTGATAACACAGCTTTAAGCAACGATCTGTATGCTCATAGAACGGCTGTCAGTACAGTTGGCTTATACTCTGAATGCTCACAGAACGGCCGATAATACAGCTTAATCTGTAATTTGCATTACTCATAGAATGGCTGTCAGTAGAGCGTAGCTTATAATCTATATACTCACATAACGTCTGGCAGTACAGCGCGGCTTATAATATGTATGCTCATAGAACGGCCAACAATGCAGTTTTAACTTATGATCTGTATGCTCAAAGAAAGGCAGTCAATACAGCCTGGTTTATGATCTATATGTTTATAGAACGGCTGTCAGTACGGACTCGCTTGTGATCTATAGAATGGCTGGCAGTTAAGCGTGGCATATATACTCCATATGCTCTGTTACGACTTTCTATGGTATAAACTATGCAACACAAAGAAGTAAATCCAAAACATTTTGTAAAATTAAACATTCAATGTATTTTTCAAAGTTATAAAACTGAATGCAAAAAAAATCCTGAAACATTCTATTCAAGTCCAGAATAATCTAATGTTTTGAAAGAATTTCATATCCTTGAATTCATGTATCAAAATGACATTGTCCAAAACTCCTTTCATTAAGTCACAATTCTTGTCCAATGAACATTGTGTACTTCCAGTGAACAATCCTAATAAATAGCTCCTCTCAAATCATCTCAACACAGTAATAAACGTATCTGCAGAGTGAGTTTAACGTGGGAAACAAGAATCCGAAATAGAAATTAATCCAAGAATAGGAATGAATTAGATTGTTATGTTCTCTCCTAAAATACACATTCAAGAGTCTATTACTACTATATGTCGCAATTTACCTCACGTGGCAAATATTACTAATTCATCTAATATTTCGCAATACATGTTCCCGTCACCTAACCCAACCAATGGGGAATGACCTAATTCTTCTAAGAACCCACTTGACCCCACCAGCAATTGAGAAATTATCCCAAACTTGTCAACCGGTTTTATTATCAGAAACTTAGTAACATTTATTGATAGATCTTATGCAGGCATTTTAAAATCTTAAACCAGAATATATACCATCGTAAATCAACAACATATTACCTTCTTTAACTATAATCAATAAAATTGACAGTCATGTACACATAATAAAGATAGTCACTTACCAAGACTTATAAAGATATAGATATACACAAAACTTCATCAGAATGAATATAAATATTTATACAATAAAGCTTTGTTTATCCTATCCGTCAAGCACACACATATGATAATAACAATAAGCTTCCACAGAAATCTATACACATTAAAACAACACTGAACTTCTATACACGTGATGGTGAATCTGTGATCAGATTGTTTTTTTTTTTACCCCTAATGTGCCTAATCGCAATGTTTTATTCTCGAAACATCAAACTCCATCATAACCATCTCTCATTTTATTTTGTTATTTTGTTGGTGAAAGTAAAGGTGTTCTGATAGCTGAATGCAATAATTGGAGAAGGAGTAGAATTAATGTACACTTCAAAGTGTTGTAAAGCCAAAGTTAAAGCCAAGAATACCTTCTTGAAAGTTTAATAATTTCTCTAGTACATATTGAGTTCTTCACGGAAATTGCACACTGGATGATCCAAGCCATTTTTATCTACTTGAATTAATACGGCTCCAATCCCTTTATCAGTTGCATAAACATAGATATTAAATGACTGGTTGGAATATGGAGCCGAAAGAATTTATCGAACGCACCTTAACAGTAGTCAGATCAATAAGCTGATTTTCTCTGTTCAACAAATTGGTCAGAGGCTTAACAATTATGGAAACATTTGAGAAAAAAATCCGATAAAATCCATTCATACTCAAATATCGCATCAGTTTCTTTTTATTCTTTTAACTGACAGGCATTAATCTTCGCTAGGCAATGTTCTTTTGGATGCATTTGCACTCTACCGCATCCAATCAAAATCAAGTTGTTCGAATTAGAACACTGTTTAAACGTGATCAAGATACGGGAGGGCACGGGACTGGAATGTAATCATAAATAAGCATTTATCAATTGCCGATCCGTGTTGACACCAGTACTTTTTCAGATAAACCTGTAATGATTTATCTCTGGTACGTAGTCATATTTCCGATATTAAACTTGCAAAGTATTACTTTAAAATCAATTACCACCGCCATTTTCGGCTTATGTAAAATGCACACATGTGACACGCTTTTGCCTCGTTCGTATTACATAATGTAGGTAATTCATTATTTCTAATAAATGTAAATACGAAGAAGCTCTGAAAAATCAGATTGATCTACAAAGGAGTAGATAGGTTAATCTATCGGAAACTTGGCTAACGAAGATGATAGACACTGGGAATTCAAACATAGCGTTAGTGTGAGAAGAGGACCTGATAAAGTGTTGGCCATTTGTCTGATAAGAAGTCCTTGAGAGAGTGGAAGATTATGAGATGAATATAGGGAAAAGCGGATGTCCGTCCCTTATATTTTCTAAGGAAAGCTGCCAGGGTGCACTTAAAAGACGGCACTAAGTCTCAAGAGAGGAAGGAGGAAGTACGAGAATAGTACAGATGATGTGGGGAAGGTAAGAGTAAAGAACAACACAGGAAGAGTGCAGGAGAAGGGATATAGTACAAGGAGCGGCAGAGAGAGAGAGAGAGAGAGAGAGAGAGAGAGAGAGAGAGAGAGAGAGAGAGAGAGAGAGAGAGAGAGAGAGAGAGAGAGAGAGAGAGAGAGAGAGAGAGAGAGAGAGAGAGTGCAGGAGGGAAGAAGATAGGTGAATAGAAAAAAAAGATTTGTTGAAGATAAATATTTTCTAAAATGTAACAGACATGAAAAAACACCAGAGCAAAGTAAAATTAAGGCATTACAACATGTAATAATTGTATACTCATTCCTTGGCCTTGTGGAAAAAAGAAAGTACTTCCAAAAGTAAAAGTTAAACAACTAAATGGTTTAATTTTTGCCCTATAATGGATGTATACGACATCAGAGAGGAAATCAAGATATTAAACTACAAAATATTAAGTTGATACCTGCAACTTCTCATAAATACCCTCATAAATACATTATAAAAGACTACAAGCTGGTCTGTTAGATTTTCAACATGTTAATAGATAAGGACGCATTCAAATGAAATTACAATAGCGTACTGTTGAATGCTTCAGTGGCACTAATATTTCTTTACTTCTGGAACGGAAGAAAACTAAATACAAATGTTTCCGACACAGGCAAAAACAAATATGCAAACAATGTACGCACAACTAAATGTAGAAACAATCAATAGATATAATATAAATAATTATAGTAGAAAATAGAGATAAATAATATGCGGATGTTAACCAATTAACATACTCAGTAAATGTGTCTGATTGATTTAGTAAAATCAATTCTTGCGAAAACGGCGGAGTCATAAAAGACAAATATTCCTGTGCAAATACTAAGTGGAGAATGTTTAGATAAATCTGATGTCATTCAAATGCTTATAGGGATTGCATTTTATGTTATGTATTCTTAACATCTAAATACACGTTATAATTCACAAGTATTCTCTGCACGTTTTTATGTTATTTTATTTTACTAGCAGAAATTAAAATTTAAGATTTATTTACTTCAATTCTGCAAGTCTAATTTTTGACAAAATATATCGGCCAAATGTGCCAATAAATTACACAGTGCAATATTAAAAAAAACATACAATGAAAACATATGTAAGTCCACATTACGGAAGCATTTGAGGAAAGTGTTTTTGTATAGTAGGATGCATGTTACTCGCGTGGATGAAACGTAGCAGGCAGACATTTCTTGGCATGCATACAGATCACGAATGCAAAGATGGATAAATGTGCATTTTTAGGCTGACATATATTTTCCCAAAATACGCTTGATCTGAAAAGAAAAACAAAAATGGGAAACATAATAAACGATGCATCCTGAAATCTCTTACCGGGGAGGAAAAGGCTGGGCCATCATGGAAAAACCTGATACCTAAACCGTACAATTTCTTTGTTGAGAACCAAACTGTAAATTGATTAAAATCCTATAAACATTTGCAAAATAATATTTCAAACTGATGAACTTCAGTAAATAATTAAATCCACTTAAATATCAATGCACGATCGAAGGTTTTTGAGGCATCTTTAAAGAAAGGAAAACCAGAACAAGAGAAACGAAAAGAACTTTACAACCAAAAGCTTAAGGTATTAGGATATAAAGAAAAAAATGGGATACATTTTATTCCACAGGTCTAAAACTTAATGGTATGGAATTTTGAATACGTATTGAACCTTTAAATTAAATATATTGTGCATTAAAAGTTTAATTCAGTCAAGTCAAACAATCTTAACCTTTTCAATCACATGCAATAACTTCAAATATATATATATATATATATATATATATATATATATATATATATATATATATATATATATATATATATATATATATATATATATATATATATATATATATATATATATATATATATATATATATATATATATATATATACCTTATATGGACATTATTGTTAGCTTTGCTCTGGTATATTTACTCACAGTTTAATTCATTTAAACTGGAAGCCTGAGCGCCTATTCTCACCCATCACTTGCTACTTGTTTTGTCTCCATTAATTCACTCACACAATCTTAACCTTTTCAATCACATGCAATAACTTCAAATATAATGAAACAGCTCCAATTGTAACACAAATATTATTCATAAGTTATTAGTCTACTATATGGTTAATAAAAATCATTAACTGGGTTGGCTATGAATATCTGAAACAACGTTATGGTAATTACAAGAATAAAGACGAAAAGTAACAAAAATTAATTAAATTTTGAGTAAACAATATTTGTTCTCGTAATCCAATCACAACTGTCGATATAGCTATTATTGTTTACTAATTACTGAACGTTCTGAGGGAAATGATCTTGACATTTCACTTGAGTGAAAAATATCAATATTTGTCACTGACTGACCATAGACACTGATATCATTATAACCGTGAAATTCAAATTAACCTTAGACGCTTAAGCAGCAGGTCGCTAAATATGGCCTGTTCCTCCTCTACAGAGTATTAGAGTTCCCTACAGAGCACTAGAGTTCCCTACAAAGTACTAGAGTTCTCTACAGAGTGCTATAGTTCCCTATAGAGTACTAGAGTCAAACCCAATTGAATTTGACCAGCAACTATTTTAACATTCATCCATATCGCCATTGGAGATACACACAGGGACAGAATGTAAAATGTCCTTTGTAAATCATGGAAACCATATAAACTATACACTTATCTATTTTTTAACTAATAGGTTAACACGGGGAAAGGAAATGTGAGGATTTGGCTCTCTCTATCAATATATATATATATATATATATATATATATATATATATATATATATATATATATATATATATATATATATATATATATATATATATATATATATATATATATATATTCATTTTAATGTGAAACGTGATGTAGATTAATGAACAGGTTGGACTTCGTTCGGCAAGGTAGTAGATCAGGTTAGATGCTAAAACAACAAATCAGAATATATGCAGTCTACATCATGGGGTAGCCCACGCGATGCAAAATACATTTATTTAATGTGAAATTGTTTATTTAATTTTACTTAAAAATTGTTTTGATAATGTTTCAACATAAAATGTGCCTCAAAGACTATATGATATGCAGTTTACAGACAAATATAGCCCAAATAAGTGCCTACACTTAATACATTTAATATTCTTCTAGAATGGCTTATAAGACTGAGATTAAGAAAGCAAAGCATTTAGATTTAATTATTTATGTTCATATATTTGAAATGTTGACCAATATGAAAGTATAAATCAAAATAAAATCCGTTTAAAAATTGTGGTGAACACAGATGTGAGAGAAATAAAAATTTTCGAAGTGATTTCATGAAAAAAATGTGTGCATAATACAGGAGGAAGAAGCCGTCGCTTAAATATGACAGCCATAAGCAAATCAAAGAAAGATGCTATAAGGTTATTTCATGTGTCAGTCGCACATCAGGCAAATCAGATATCCAGCTATTTAATATGACAGTTATTCACACATATAGAAACCTACTATTAAGTTATTCAACATGACAGTTATTTGCACAGCAGGGAAACCTGATATCAAGTTATACATTTTCTTCCTTTCAATATGTTGAAAGACTTTATGAAAATAAAACAACAGACATGCGTTTGATTCATGTTTTTTATTACATCAAGTTTTCCTTATGCATGTTATTATTGATGCACAATTTTTTTCCCCCAAAATTCTGAAAATAGAAATACGGCGATTTCTTATACACAGGTCTTCTAAATTTCCAGTAACGCTTTTCTGGGTAAATACTTTCTTTGCTTTTTAATGTCAGCAAACCAACTCTTACTAGACTCTAATATTTGAGAAGAATGATAACCTATTTTGGTGAGCTATTTAAAACAAATGTTACAATTTTTACTTGTTCATATCGAAATATCGAATACAAAAACTGGCACAAGTGAGGCCTTATATGTCTATTTCAGTGAAATATTCAGGAAGTTAACATCTAGTCTACACATTATGTGTTAGGTCAGTCTACACATTCCGTGTTTGTCCAGTCTACACATTCTGTGTTAGGCTAGTGCTCACATTCCGTTTTGTTAGGTCGGTGTACACATTCCGTGAGAAGTCAGTTTACACATTCGGTGTTAGGCTAGTCTACACAAACCGTGTTACGCCAGTCTATATATTTATCGAGGAGACGATAGAGCTGAAAATTTTGTAATAGGTCTGAATTCATCAGAGAAAAACAAATTACCTTCGTTTAAAAGTGGTATATGTTTTGTAAACGTATGTTCTTTATAAATTAAGACCATATTTTTGTATATGGTATGTACGTGTAATTTTGTGTGCCATTTGAATCGAACATAATCCTGTGGATAATACAGTTAACTTGTGGTTAAATGTGTGGTTAATTAAATCATACCTCCTAAAAGTTTTAAATGATGTTCACCAGTTTTATACTCAGAAATTAACATTATCGTAATCTTAAAATTGAGCACGGGAGGTTAGCAGATCGTGTTAAAAAATAGAATAGGGAACTACAGTCTGAAAAAGATATATGATTCATGATGATGCACAATAGATCAGTTAATATTTGACCATTTAATATCCAGTTAGCAGTTCTAATTACATTCTGAATATATATTCTATATGTTAGATTTGTTGTTTCAGAAAAATGAACCACTACCGACACTGGCGAGGGAACGTAAGTGAAGGTGCAATCATGTTAAGCGTGTCAAAGGCCATCAACAGACATCCGTACTATTTCATCTATACTAAGATGAAAGTTTATATAACTAATCAGAACTTGGTCGCTCTAAACAAAAAACAACTAGCCAAACCCAAAACAATGCGCTGAACTGTTATTTTCACATGGTAACTGGTATCGAATCTCCAAAGGAACACTGACAGACTATATGGCACTTTTCTCTAAAAACCCAAACTATTTGACCATTCCAACTCTTACATACATAAATCCAAATAATCTTAAATCTGTGCTGTCATTCTTTAGAATAAGAGCAAGTTAAAACTTAATGATTTGCAATAAACAGTACACAGTCTAATCCTCATTATTCCAGTACACAGTCTAATCCTCATTATTCCAGTACACAGTCTAATCCTCATTATTCCAGTACACAGTCTAATCCTCATTATTCTTGGTAAAATTGCTGAAAATTTGTTAAAGTTAACCATTAACAAGCCATGAAATATTCAGTGAATACTGCGTTAAGCTCTTTGAATGAGACATCGAGTCTCAGATAAGTTATAACAGTCATCTCTCAGAAAGAAGCAAGACGATTAAAGTCTAGATATGTCTCAACAGCTATTTGTTCACGAATATGACGTTAATGATCCACATATTTTAACTATTGATTGATGGTTTGGCATTGCTAAGGCAAACAATAGTATGCCAAAATGGAATCTAAGCAGCACAGGAAAGAAATATAAACTATGGTGCATAATGGTGCATAGTGCATTGGTGGAAAATATATAGCATAAGGCATTAATGAAAACTATTCAGCATAGGGCATTAATGGAAAATATACAGCATAGTGTAATAATGGAAATATACAGCATATGGTATTGATGGAAAATATACAGCATAGTGTATTAATGGAAACTATACAGTATAGGCTATTAATGGAAAATATACAGCATAGTGTATTAATGGAAAATACACAGTATAGGCTATTAATGGAGAATATACAGTTTAGGGTATTAATGGGAAATATACACCATAGGGTAATAATGGAAAATATAAAGATATGGCAATAATGGAAAATATACAGCATAGGTTATAAATGGAAAATATACAGTATAGGGTATTAATGGAAAATATTCAGCATAGTGTATTAATGGAAAATATACAGTATAGTGTACTAATGGAAAATATACAGTATAGGGTATTAATGGAAAATATACAGCATAGGGTATTAATGGAAAATACACAGCATAGTGTATTAATGGAAAATATACAGTATAGGGTATTAATGGAAAATATTCAGCATAGTGTATTAATGGAAAATATACAGTATAGGGAATTAATGGAATATATTCAGCATAGTGTATTAATGGAAAATATACAGTATAGGGTATTAATGGAAAATATAGAGCATAGGGCATTAATGAAAATATACAGCATAGGGTATTAATGGAAAATATACAGCAAAGGGTATTAATGGAAAATATACAGCAAAGGGCATTAATGGAAAATATGCAGCATAGACCAATATAGGAAAATATACAGCATAGGGTATTTATGGAAAATATACAGTATAGGGTATTTATGGAAAAAATACAGCATAGGGTATTTATGGAAAATATACAGCGTAGTGTAATAATGGAAAATATACAGCATAGAGTATTTATGGAAAATATACAGCATAGGGTATTTATGGAAAATATACAGCATAGGGTATTAATGGAAAATATACAGCATATGGTATATAAATTAGCATATCTAAGCGGCTATGAGATTTTAATGTGTCTAGTCTGTATTGTTTTATTGTATATACACACCTGTACGTTTATATATACTCATAGTGTTATATATATATATATATATATATATATATATATATATATATATATATATATATATATATATATATATATATATATATAATATTTATTTTTCTTCGGTCCAAATAAAAGTCAGCTAAATCATAGGTCTAGAACTAGTTACGAAAGGTTAACACCGTTGAATTAATCACAATTAATGTATCATATCCACCAATAAGGTCATCAATGCCGGGACTGGAAATGCATTCATGCACCAGGAAACTGTGCTCAATTATACCACATTATATTCCTCGCAATAGTGTTTACGCAGTTATTACGAGTTACCAACATATACATGTTGAGTTTACAACTAAGAGATCTGACTAAGGTATTCAATCGTAGATATAAAAGGCTAGGAGGACTAAAGCCAACAGCACAAAAGCACTTCATATGATTTTGCAGTTTATAGTCATATGATATAAAAGAAACATAAATATCAGGTCCTATTGGAGATCGAGGCAGACAGATGCAAAAATAAATAGATAAGGGACAGAATGGGGAAAACGGCTTTTATGAACCAAGGATACTGCAAACTTAATAGCCCAGCCTACATCTATCGCCTTTTCCAATCTTAAATTTAACTTTCGCTATCTGTAGAAACCGATTCTCTTAAAACTACAATTTTGTCAGAGATAGCTTCGTACCAATTAACTACGTATGAGATACACAAAAAGGAACAAGCGCAAGAGCAATAATTTTTGTATGATCAAAGAGAAATATTAAATTTAGACCTCGACAAGTTCAGTCAATAAAGTTTTAACATGTTAGATCTATACATTGTTCGCTAGCTCTCTCCAAATAGATCCATATAGGAGAGGTATATGAAAAGTTCTGAATTTGTTCTAATAATTTGTTTTGTTTCATGGAATCTGTCAATAACTATAATGCCGATCGATAGACAAAATGGCATCTTATAAAAATTATCTGCAGCTGCACGTTCAGCACTGGACATGTGCAAATATATGAGTGTGACGCAGCATAGGTGAATGTGATAGTGACCGACAAATGTCATAGAGACAAATTATTCTTTTGAGCAAACTGTATACTGTAAAATAAAGACAGTCTTTGAGTACTGAATGATAGCTATCGAAGCCGACATTCAAAAGTTTTATTAATATAATTCTCTTTCATATCCTACATTTCAAAGATGGTCGCAAATCTATACAAGATCACCCACTAGTTGTCTACGATTGGTACGAATGAGGTGGATATTGTGAAGGTGACACTTAATGAAAATACTCGATACACAGCTAAATGTATTTCTTTTATCACGGTCACTATTTCCGTTTTTAATATGCTGATGGTTGTTTTGAAGGAAAGAAAAAAAGGACATTCTGTTTGTACAAGGAAACTGGAATGCAACGGTAGGAGTTGATTTACAGACAAAATGTCAAAGCACATGTGTACCCTTCTGCAATGCAGTAACAAATAAAAGAGGAGGCAGGCCACTGAAGTTTGCTGTCTACAACAATATTGTGCTAGCCAAGACATTCGGCCCTCACGAAGCGTCTAGACCTGGCACAAAATTACAACCAGATTGATTATATCTTTTTGAAAAGAACGATTCTGCACAGGACTGAATATTGCCAGAACCGGAAGATTTCCAGGAGCAGATATTAGGGGTAACCATGATTTAATGACCTCGTTTCGCCTCTACCTAAAAATGATCCAAAAGCATAACCAAAGAAGTATCCGATTTGACTTTGAAAATTTGAATGATGAAAACGTTGCAGAAGCCTTCCAAGCAATGATAAGCGGTTCATGTGCACATTTGATAACCCTGGACAGCTAAGACACCATCCTAGAGTCCTTAACAACCACATTCAATACAGCTGTGACTAGCACAACTAGCAAGATTATTGACAAATATCGGCTTACTTGGTTGAGGGCCTAGTCACAACCTCCACAGCATACGGTCTTGAGATTAGCGTCGAAAAAACCAAAACTGATGACAAACAAAACCAATGGGATAAGCACAGAAATAAAGGTAAGTGAACAGAAGCTGGATAGAGACACAAGCTTCAAGCACTTGGGATCAATTATCTCAGATGAGGACTCCAAACCAGAAGGACTTTGCAGATTGCCCCCAAAATAGCAGCAATAACAAGGTTGAGACCAATATGGAAAGATTAAAAAAAATTGCTGTTGGTTCCAAAATAAAGATGATCCACTCTATTGTCATATCCATCATTCTGCGTGCTTGTGAAACATGAACACTCATATCAGATCTACAAAGGATTTAAATGCTCGAAATGAGATGCTACCGCAAGAACTTGGGCATCTCTTACATTGACCATGTAATCAAAGAAGAAATCCACAACAGGATCCAACGAGCTATCAAATACTATGAAGACGTCTTAACCACTGTAAAAAAAACCTCCGTAAACTTAAGTGTCATGATCATGTCGCAAAATCATATGGACTGGCAAAAACAATCTTGTAAAGCAGAGTGCGAGGATGTAGAAGAATAGGCAGACATAAAAAGAGGTGAGAAGAGAACATTAAGGAGTGGACAGGTATGGAACTAGGAGATTCACAAATGGCAGTGAAGAACAGGGAAAGATGGATAGAATTGATTGTAATGTCAACTGTGATACCCCAAAGACCTCTTAGGTTAAGGGTGATGGTGATGAAACGTGGAAAGAAATTATCATATTTTTGACGCAATGACTCCGATTGAAAATTGATATACTGATATTGTAGAATTCATGTTCATGTTTTAATAGGCAGAATTAAATCCTTATTTTTTGCAATATAATTAATAATGAAATGAAATCACCAGTTGCAAATATTGTGTTTTTTTAATTCAGTTGGCACAAATTTACCAAATTGTGGAAACTTGAAACATGATTTATTATTTAAGGTTTGATCATTCTGAGAAATGAGATTACCTTGTTTAATGTTCGTGCTAATTTGTTCTAATTATAGGACAAGTAATAAATAACTTTCTTAGTGGTCAGTTGGCGACTTGTTCGTATAAACAATATAGGACGTTATTGTTAACAGCGCCAGCCTCAGATGCGGCTGGTCGCGGGTTCGAACCCCGACTGAGTCATACAAAAGATTTATACAAATGGTACAAACACCTGCCTCGATAGGCGCTCAGTGTTAAGAGGTCAGTGTTAGGACTGGTCGGCATGCTGTCAGGATAATTTGACTGGGTGCGATATCATGCTATATGTCTGCGGCATGATGCCTCAGTTTTAGACAGCTTTATAAACTGTCACACTGCAGACATCATATCAATATGACTGCAAAATTGTTAAAGCTACGCTAAAAGTCTAAATCACACACAGACACACACACACACCATTGATACTTTCGGATAAGGATAATAAAATTCTCGCAGATGAGAATTAGGGATGTGTAACTAGTGATGTGAATATTGGGTGACTGTCATTCCTGAACAAAAGAACTATATTTAGGCAGCAATTTTACCCCAGTTTACCCTGAGCTTTTATATTATGTTTAACTTAAAGTGCGAAAACTCACTGAAACACCTTTTCCAGAAAAAAGAAGGATACCTTTGTTGAACTGAAACATCTTTAGCTAACGTATAATCCAAAAGTAATCTATTAACCCTGTCAGTGAGTATTTAAGTTATTGCTGGAATTAAATATGAATGCCACTACAAACTCGGATCATAGATTTCCAAGATATCATAGTGAAAGAGGGATGCTGATGACCAGGCACCATGGTAGACTTGAAAGAGGGATGCTGATGACCAGACACCATGATAGACTTAAAAGAGGGTTGCTGATGACCAGGTACCATGATAGACTTGAAAGATGGATGCTAATGACCAGGCACCATGGTAGACTTGAAAGAGGGGTGCTGATGACCTGGCACCATGGTAGACTTGAAAGATGGATGCTAATGACCAGGCACCATGGTAGACTTGAAAGATGGATGCTAATTGCCAGGCACCATGGTAGACTTGAAAGGGGGATGCTGATTACCTGGCACCATGGTAGATTTGAAAGAGGGATGCTGATGACCAGACACCATGGTAGACTAGAATGATGGATGCTGATGACCAGGCACCATGGTAGACTTGAAAGAGGGGTGCTGATGACCAGGCACCATGGTAGACTTGAAAGAGGGTTGCTGTTGAGCTGACACCATGGTAGACTTGAAAGAGGGTTGCTGATGACCTAGCACCATGGTAGACTTGAAAGAGGATTGCTAATGACCTGGCACCATAGTACACTTGAATTTGGGATGTTGATGAACTAAAGCGATGGTAGATTTGGAAGCAGAGTAATGATGACCTGACATGCTTTGAACTGGTTTTCAAAGATGAAAGAAAATCAATAAGACAACTGTCAACAGGCAGAGGCAAATACAACTCTTCCATGTTATTCAAATGTAGGCCCGCACCTGTCGTAAGAGTCTGTCATTAAGTTTCATAGCCGTTTTGTAGTTTGCATTTGCCATTCTATAAAATAATATCGTTCCCATAAAAGTAAAGAAATACAAAGTGCTGTTGGCAGATGAACGTTTTTATTTTTAAAAAGTATTATTTTATTACATGAATAAAGTATTGTATAAATGTGATACATTTAAATACGCGGCAAAGTTACACTGAAGGAAAGTTAAAACAACACAAGGTTAATGCTTTCATGACCTGTTTATTGCGTTTTTGATTTTGCATGGTTAACAATTATTACATGCTTGTTTGACTAGATTGTAACGCTTCTTATTTATTTATTTATTTATTTATTTATTCATATATTGCCTTGTTTGCTCTACGATTGAAGTAATGCATACAATGGACGTGTCATTGGAATCAGAGTTCATTTTTTTGTACCTAAGATCGTTTTTCCGAAGAAACAATCTGAATTTAATGTACAAGGGCAGTATCTACGTGCACAAAAACATGAACGTTTGATATCTAGATGTTTTATAGCATATTTTTAACATTGAATACAAAAATAAGCCATAATATGTGCCCATTGACACCAGAAGACTGATAAAGAGCGGTGGGAATATAACAAATTTGTGAGTCTGCTCAAAAAAGATAACATTAATGTAATAACTCCTCTTAAGTTAGAATTTGACACTAGTTGCTGACATTGCTGATAACAGATGTTCATTTTTTTAGTGAAAACACTCAGCCTTCACAGATTCAAGATGCAGAGAGAAAAAGCCAATGCACCATAAATATGGTGAACTTTCCAATTCCATCGAAAGTTACGATTAGATACAGAGATTACCTTGATTTTCATTCAGATATTACCTTGATTTCCATCCCTGGTCTTTTCACTTAAAAATATGTACTGGCAGCAGATGTTTATCGTGGATATTTGTCACCAGTTAGTTGTCATTGTATAGTAATGAAGTCATCATTGACACCTCAGAAAAATTTGACATTTATATTGTTAATGTAGACAGCATAACATTATTATTGTACCCTATGTTCTTTTAGTTTCCCCACATTCCATATTTTATTGTTGTGGCACAATTTCCATCTGTCATAAAAATACATTTAAAATATCTCATATCTAGACAATTTAATTTAAATCTGTCTTACGAAACAATTCAAATAATTTTCTAAGAAAGTCTAAACATGCTTTCATATGCAATTTAATGTTTGTCCACACGGAAAGCTAATGTTATCTGCACAGAGACATGGAAGAGACATAATACAGTATTGGATACTAAACATATTTCTGTTCTGATATATAAGTATCGATTACCCACATTATGCTATTTTCCAGATACTAATGAGTTCCTGGAATATAACAATCTTTTGTAATAAGCAATTACTGAAAAACATCATACAAAAGTTCCGCATTGTGAAGAAATGCAGTAAATGTATTAAATAAAAACTATCGCAAGTTACAAATTCTGATTTCAATTAATACTTTAAAATGTCAGCACGTAAGATGTTCTGCCAATTAGTAATTTGGTTGCAACAAAATGAAAATGAACTTAATCTATTGAATGAAAGAAACACGCTCATTTTGACTGCGTAATCTAGTATTCAAGTAAAAAAAATATCAAGTGATATCATAGAGATACGAGAATATTAAAAGGCGCACATAACATTGCCTATTATAACATTTAGAGCTTACATACCATTATCTACTAATAATTCTAGAGCGTTAGTATATTTAACATTACTTTAAAATGTAAACACAAACAATTCATTTTCATACCGTCTCAATCCTATGACCATCATAACACCTTAAATCCTCGTTTAAGTGACACCTCTTCTGAAAACAATGGGTATAATTGTTTGCCACACTTACCTTCACGTCCGTTTATTAGTTTGCATATATCAAGAGCGTCTGAGCAACTCAGAATATTTCTTAAAACGAAAGGATAGAACAATAATCATTTATAACAATGATCAGCACCATACTTATTAATCTACTATGATGCCAGGTCATCATTACCCATAATTCAAATCCATCATGAAGCCAGGCCATCAGCATTCCTATTTCAACTTGACCGTGGTACCAGGTCATCAGCATCCATCTTTCACGTCTACCAAGATTCCATGATATCAGCATTCATCACTCCTTTTTCAAGCCTATGATGGTGTCATTTAATCAGCATCCCTCTTTCATGTCTACAATTGTGCCATTTCATTAATGATCATTTTATAAAAAAAAAAACATAAAGCAGATTCGTAATGAGAGCTATACCAACATACAATGTACAATGACATGAGTAGTAAACAGGACTCCAATTTAGCATATGAATAGTACACAGAACTTCATAAGTGAATAGTAAACAAGACTTCATTCAACTACATGAATAGTACACAGAACTTCATAAGTGAATAGTAAACAAGACTTAATTCAACTATATGAGTAGTACACAGAACTTCATAAGTGGATAGTAAACAAGACTTCATTCAACTACATGAGTAGTACACAGAACTTCATAAGTGAATAGTAAACAAGACTTCATTCAACTACATGAATAGTACACATAATTTCATAAGTGAATAGTAAACAAGACTTCATTCAACTATATGAGTTGTACACAGAACTTCATAAGTGAATAAGTGAATAGTAAACAAGACTTCATTCAACTATATGAGTAGTACACATGACTCCATTCTAACACATAACTACATTATGCTACATATGGAAGATATTAAATGCGTTTTGAAGGTAACAGTTTTTAAAAGCGTATGTTACAGAAGATCCTTATATACACTATCAAACCCTTTCTTGAAATTAACATCAGCAAATTAAAATATATTGCATCCACTGATTGATTATTACTGCATGTAAATGATGTAACACAAGCATGCAGCCTTGTGGGCGATTATAAGAATTTACATTACCAATACCAACCTCATCACATTAATAAAGCACCTCTATGACAAGATCACCAGTGCAGTATACTTCAACGGCGGCATAGAGGACTGGTTCAGAACGACAGTCGGGAATAGACAAGGATGTTTGCTCTCTCCCAAACTATTTAACATATTTCTGGAGAGAATCATGACTGACGCGCTTGAAAAGCATGAAAGGACAGTCAGCATCGGAGGCAGAACAGTCACCAACTTATGTTTTGCCGAGGAAATTGATGAGCTAGCAGGAAATGAGCAAGGACTAGCTAATTTAGTAGAGAGCCTCGATAAAACCTATGCAGCCTACGGCATGGAAATCAGCGCAGAGAACACCAAACTGATGACCAGCGACATCAAAGCAAAGGTACGAAGCTAGAAACAGTCCACAACTTCAAGTATTTAGGGGCAATTGTAACAGATGAAGGATCAAAGCTTGGAGTACTTTCCATGATTACTCAGACAACCGCAGCACTGACAAAACTGAAGCCCATATGGAACGACAAGAACATCGCACTTAGTTCAAAGGTCAGACTGATGCACTCACTCGTGATCTCCATATTTCTCTACGCCTATGAATTCTAGACCATAACAGTTGACTTAGAGAAAAGTATACAGGCCACAGAGATGATATGCTTCCGAAAGGTCCTCGGAGTCTCATACTAAAACCGTGTCACCAATGAAGAAATACGGTAAATTACCGGACAAGCCATTGGGCCTCACAAAGACCTCCTGACCACAGTGGAAAAACATAAACTGCAGTGGCATGGATATGTTTCACGATCGTCAGGACTTGCCAAGACAATCCTGCAAGGCACTGTACAAGGAAGAAGAAAGAGAGGCAGGCAGATAAAAAGGTGGGAAGACAGCATTCGAAAGTGGAAAGGCTTGGCATTGAGTGCCTTGCTGAGAAAGAAGGAAAATCGAGAGGAATGGAGGTAACTGGTTTTTCGGGCTTGTACGGTGCCCCAACGGTCTACCAGACTACTGGACTGGTGGTGGTGGTGGTGGTGGTGATGATGATGATGATGATGATTCTTTCTTGTTAAAATCATACAGGATTTTAGGTAACTCTTTTTGTTGTACAACTTTGTCTTAATGAAAAGATTTTCTGAATGTGAAAAATGAATTAAATTGTGTAGTCCCTTACCAAGAACATTTAAAATTCCATTTTTAAAAAAAGTGCCAAATACTTATACACTAAAGAGGCTTTAGCCGAACCAAACCAGAAACTTTGCTTGAAGTCTCTGATGCACATAATACATTTGAAATATTTACGTCATGAATAAAGCGTACTTGAAACAAATGTCTGCGTTGATTTATTATGCATTTCTTAATAAGATATTTCAAGTATCAGTGTATGAAAATTTATATCTTCTTAGTGGCGATGCCACTTTTGTCGCCACAGTGGCGATACCACTCTTTTCACCACTTTGGCGATACCACATGTATCGCCACAATCCCTCCGTCATGATTAACAATTGAAAGAGCTTAAAGTAAATAAAGACTTTAGTATACGGTTACGTAATGATTAGGCTGTGCCATGTAAAAATGCCTAAAAATAAAACTACAAACAAAAAATAACAAAAAGAAGAAAATTATTCATGCAATGCAACGGTTTTGCATTAACAAATACATGAGAAAACACAGCCTACATTCTTTTCAGTAGATATATGAAAATAGTTTATTCACGTAGTGGAGACATATAACAGCTAGTGTAAAACGTGGCTTCGTCACTCATTCAAATATGTCCAGTTCACACACAGACACACACACATACCTACATAATACCTACCTACATACCTACCTGCCTACATACATGCATGCCTATCTATCTATCTATCTATCTATCTATCTATCTATCTATCTATCTATCTATCTATCTATCTATCTATCTATCTATCTATCTATCTATCTATCTATCTCTCTCTCTCTCTCTCTCTCTCTCTCTCTCTCTCTCTCTCTCTCTATATATATATATATATATATATATATATATATATATATATATATATATATATGCAGCTCTTAGAAATGTTAGTTTGTGGAAAATAGAAAAGGACATATACTTAAAGGGTAATTTATCTTCATCATCCTGCTTAAAAAAAAGAAACAAAAAAGCAAAATCATCGACCTCGCAGCAACTTGCATACCTGAGAAAGTTAAGCTACTAGCTCATATATGAACGGGCAGAGTTCCAAATCTTTACAAAACTGCTCTGTCACTTACCTTTATTCAACGTTGGAAACCTATCAGTGCCTGGCTCTAAAATCATTTACTATTGTGTGGGTGGATGGAAATTTAATGTGTATTTTATTTTTTTACTTGAAGTATATTTTTTTAGAAAAATATATTATGTGGCTAATTTCGGACTTATTTACACTGAAATTTAATGCTACCGCCCCACCCCACTTCTCTTTTCTATATTAAGTAGTTACTTAAGCTATGTTCATATCGGACCATTTTTACCGGTCAGCGCACGCGTCCACTCCCTGCTCTTGTCGGATAGTCCGGTCTCGGCGCGTGTACACATTTTATTCTATGTATGCTTTTCGACCGATCCAGCGTTGTGTCGGTTGTTGGTTGAAACTCAACAGACTCTCTCTCTCTCTCTCTCTCTCTCTCTCTCTCTCTCTCTCTCTCTCTCTCTCTCTCTCTCTCTCTCTCTCTCTCTCTCTCTCTCTCTCTCTCTCTCTCAGCGTTGTGTCGGTTGTTGAAACTCAACAGACTCTCTCTCTCTCTCTCTCTCTCTCTCTCTCTCTCTCTCTCTCTCTCTCTCTCTCTCAGGAAATTAAACAGTGCTTATACTTATACTGCGAGAAGCTCAAGTACTTTCAGAACATTCAGGGTAGAACATTCAGGGTAGAACATTCACCCTACCTATTAGCTGTAATCAAAGTTTGAAAATGTTGAAAAGTATGTTATGTATCCGAATCGTTTCATTCCTTAAATGTATAATATATGCATCTGTCATTTAATAAATAGACAATGTATATGTCATTTTAGATAAAACCCATGTATGTGTCATTTTAGATTTGGTTTGTGTATCTGTGTCGTTTTAGATTCAGCGTTTCCCTTTCCCTGATTTATGCTTCATAGACCCCCAGATTTTTAATTACCCCCAGTTTTGATACCAAAGTTTGCTTTGCACTCAGTCTGACCTCTAATTCTCACACCAAGGTTAATTTTGAATCCCGCTTTTGCATCATGGGGGGGGGGTTTTTTACCCTGTACATTCAGCCCATGTATGTGACATTTTAGACATAACCCATGTATGTGGCATTTTAGACATAACCCATGTATGTGGAATTTTAGACATAACCCATGTATGTGGCATATTATATATAACCCAGGTATATGGCATATTATAGATAGTTTGCATACTGCCAGCTGACCTAAAGTTACTACCTAATTTTGGCTGTTTCCCCCACCCATCCCTACCCCAATACATAAAGATACGTCTTTGACAATAGTCTTTTTCATTTCGAATTATGTTTCAACAATTTTTAAATTAGTTTTAAATTAGGAGTTCCAAATATACCCGTTATCAATGAAATGATTTGTCCATACATTTGATCTGCTTTCTTTCGAGGATCGTCTGGAGGCATGCCTATTAATGTGCTATGAGTGTTATCGTATCTATAATTTAGATTTGACGGGCTTTCAATCCATTTGTTGGTCTCACTATGAGCAAAATATTTTCATATTCGACTCTTCGTAGTTCTATTAAACCATTACACTCCAGATGCAAATTTGGCTGATTAAATTTAAAAGTATGCAATTTGTACTTTATTTATTTTTAAATCTTTAACTTTCTTGTTGTAAAATTAATTTCCCAATCAGACCGTATTGTTTCATGCTTGTAAACAATATCAGCCTGCTACCGGTTATTCAAGAAAATTTCTTAGCTTCTTCTGTACGAAATCTAGCTTGTTTAATGTTTTACATCATAGATTTTATATTTCGCATTTTTTGTTTTCTTTCTGTTACATTTAATATGTTACTAACATTGATATTTCTGAAAAAATATTGCTTTCAAGATTTTAGTAAAGATGTTTTCAATACTGTTTTTTAATCAGCCATTTAAAATGCTATAATTACATACACACACATATTTTATGCTTGAAAAATTCTTTTCGAACGTTATCAACAAGCGAATGGGTTATCCATCTAAGACGGAAACTTGTTTTTAGCAATATGCATAGTGCCTTCAGTCCTTTTAAAATTATAAATGGCCACTGATGTATGTTAAATTTTGTAAATACTATGACTAAGTCAGCAATCACTATTTCATACTCAGTCACCATGTGCTATAATAAATTCAAGCTTGTTTTCCATAGATTTGTATGTTTTTTGTTGAACTGTCAAAACAAACAACTTTTCGAAGTTACAATCTTCCAATTGCAGTGTAAATTTATCCGAATAAAATTTGCACATTTATCTCAAATATAAACACGTAATGTATTTTTAAAATATTATAATATTATAATAATCTTGTCATTGGTATGTATGATGCCTATTTAGATGGTATCATAATTGAATGCAACCAGTGAATATTCTTATTTTTCCGATGCATTGCAGGACATTTTTAATGACCTTTGAAATCAACAACTCAAAATGTGGTGTTCGTATATGATACTTTTTAACTCGTCTTGTTTTGACCAACTGTAGCACTATCCGAACTTTTAAATCAATACATCACGTCTATTTATAATAAGAATTGTTTGGGTCATATTCATGGAATATATCCACTTAGTAAATAATAATAATAATAATAATAATAATAATAATAATAATAATAATAATAATAATAATAATAATAATAATAATAATAATAATAATAATAATAATAATAATGATGATGATGATGATGATGATGATGATGATGATGATGATGATGATAATAATAATAATAATAATAATAATAATAAAAATAATAATAATAATAATAATAATAATAATAATAATAATAATAATAATAAACTTTCTTTAACGAGGATATTACATTAGATCATAATTGACCCATCTGCCATTTGCTCCACAATTTTTGTAATTAGCTCTGTGAAAAGTAAATAAAAAAAGATATTTGCAAAATCAGCGCACACTCATTCCTACTTATTTAAAATGAATCAGTATATATTACTATAATGTGAAGCAGATACATTTATGAACATTATTCTGCACACAGGTACATAAATTTCCGCATAACCTAAGTCGTACGTATATACATACAGAAATAAGACCTGGACATATCATTTATGCACATAATGATAAAGTTTTCTATGCAGAGGTTTTAATACGTCATTCCAGCTGGTCAAAAAAGAATTTCTCTAGTGGTATTTTAAATGAAGTAAGGGAATTTAAATTATGTATCCTCAGTGTGTTCATACAGTGAATGATCTTTTGTAATGCTTGGTTTTCGACCACCGAATCTGGAGAATATGGTTAGTTGTCAATCTGCGATTACGCTCAGTTTTTGATGATCTTAGTTCAATTGGTCATGATATCTTTAAAATAAGAACACGTTTTGTATGAGTATCCATTGCAGACATGAAAAGATTTATTAATATTCGGATTGCCCTTTTCTGGAGTGTATTAGTTCTCGACAGAATATATCCGGATGTGTTTCCCCGTATAGTACAGCTGTAGTTTATCTGTGGTTGTACATATCCGGAATAATAAAGTTCAGGTGACTGAGGAATTAGAAATCTTGTTACTACCATGGCACATAGGTGATCAATATGTGCATTCTAGCTGATCAGTTTGAAGATACCAAGAAGTTTTACTGTGTGACAATAGACATGTGCCAGCCATTTTGAGTTGGAAATAAATCCATGATAGTAGATTGGCGCTGCCTCGTTCCGATTGTTATACATTTCATTTTAGAGATATAAATATGCATTTTGTTTCGTTGACACCAGACTGAGATATTCAGGTCGATTTTGAAGTTTAGTTTTAATGTAGTCAATAGAATTACCAGATGACTGCAATGCAGAGTCGTCATCGAAAAGATCGATGTTAGAATGCGCTGGATTCAAAGCTAAGTCATTTATAAACAGTAGAAAATTTAGATGCACTAAAATAGATCTTTGAGGAACACCACTTAAGTTATATTTACACGTTCAAAGTGTATGTTAGTGAGATACGGCGTGAACCATAGAACTGAGTTTCAAGAAAACTTGTAGGCCGAAAGTTTTTGAATAAGCACCGAATGTTCAACCAACTTTAATACAATACTAAAACATTTAGTGAATATTGCAACAGTACGATCGTCTGATTCATTTGCTAGTAGCCACTGGTCTGTATGTTTTGTCAATGCCGTTTGACAGGAAGGATTCTGTAAAAAAAAACCCTGATTGTGATTCATGGAGGAGCTGGTAATTGTCAAAACATGCTTGCTGACACGCTTTGGAAGATGTTTTACAGTACAGACAGACATATATGGGTCGATGGTTGGATGGGCCATTCTTTTCATTTCCCTTATAAATTGCGAATTACAGAAAGTGATACTAAAGTTAATCATTACTTGTCACGACCCTGATATTGATAAAGCCGACATTTTCAGAGTATTGGGGGTGAATTCCATATATAACCTCTGATCTGTTTGTATCACTTTTACTGAAAATAAAAAAGTGTCATTTATTGTGATTAGTATTAAAACTAACACGGTCGGGAACGCTTTGACTTTAACCTTTCACTCACGAATTTAGTAAGTTTGCCTAAATTAGGCTCTTTAAGATAAGATTTGTCAAGGGTTTGGGATATGTTAGGAAGAAAAAGATTCATTGGGTTTGCAATATCGAGCTCATCAGTATAACTAGTGACATCAACTAAATTTACACATGGAACTTGAGGTGCGGGTTTTGTTAAGTTAGATCTCGCAAGTGATTCCAGATGGATCCGTTATACGAGTTTGAAATGATGGATTTTTTTAAACAGGAACGCTTGTGTTTTAGAATTAGTGATTTGGCATTGTTCCACTACTAACGATAATTTGTAAAATCTTTTAATTTATGATTGTAGTTTCGTTTACGTTTAACATCGGCGATTAGCATACATTTCAGGTTGTTTTGATCATTTAATTCCTTTGATGTGTACGGTATTTATTTAGGATAGTAAGAAAACTGGTTTCAAATAGACAAGTCATAATCTGATTATATATTAGAGAAAGTTAATGAGTTACTGTTTTGTGATAGCTCAGTGAGAAATTCATTTTCAGTAAAGTATTTTTAAAGCATCTGTATTGCATACAAGAGTGAAAACTGTTTTGTTGCGCTCTGTTGCTTACGAATTGCACATATGCGATTATGATCGCTAACAAGGAAACAGGTTGCGTTTATTTCATACAGATTGTTAAGATGGTAGCGTAGATCTGGTCGATCAGTGTGGAAGCACATTTTGTAACTCTAGTTGGAGCATTTATTACCTGTGTAAGGTGTGTAGAAGTATCATATGTAGCCATTTAGTGTCATTATCAAGGAGGAAATCATATTAAGGTCTCCCATGATAATCACTTCTATGCTGGGTTATCAAGCAGCCTCTAACTCATATTCAAATTGGCCAGTCAATGATCAGAGGAAGGTTGGAGGTCGGTAAGCAGAGCTGATATAAATAGAATGACTGTCGAGAAAACTGAACTCGATCCACATTGATTCTAATGTAAAAGTTTGTTCTTATCTTGTATGTTACGTTATTTGAAACGTACAAGTTTATTCATCCTCCTAGGCCTTGTGGTTGATCTCGTCTTTCCAACGAAAATTTGCTAATACAGACAGAACAGTCTGGTAATTTTACAATTTATAAACGTTGCGCATGGTCCAATTAATACAAAGTTGAATTACTGTTGTTATGGGTTTAATACTATATTTCACCACATGATAGGCTGGCTATACATGGCTGTGGAAGAAGAACACGTGAAAAACCCCGGTAAGAGAGAACAGTGGATCGTAAGTTTCAGTTCGTCTATGTTTTGGTAACTTGTATCTTACACAGGTTAATAAGTTGCAAACATTTCTTTTTTCAGACCAATACATGTACTGTTTAAATTTTCCTAGTCGTTATTCGAATGAAGACAGATTTATTAGCTATTTCTGAGTTAGAGGATACCACATTATAACCTTGGCATGCACAATACGAATTAGTACTTTGGACAGAGACAATCGGAACAAATATCCGTAGAACATGATACTTAATTTGACTGATGTGTATGTATTATCATCACTGTACCCAGATGGATTTACCGAATGATTATAATAATAGTTAAAAATGCCACGTCTGTAATGTACCTATTGTCGTTTAATCGGAATGTCCCTTTTCCAGACCTTGCATTACGATAACCATGCCATGCACACTGTGTAGTATGTTTCTTTTCCTACCCATTATGGGCATGCATTGCTCTCTGGGAGCTTTTTTGACTATGTTGGTATTTCACAATTGAGTAGTGCTTATTCACGTTGGTAGGTGTTGATTTGAGAACAAGAGTAATACTGTGCATATTTTTCAATAGGTTTTGCCGTGCCCGCGTCTTTCAGGTGAATCGCCTCATAATGAAAGGACGTAGATGGTAGCTGACCCGGCGCTATCAACAGTCTGGTCGATATGATTGGTAGGTTGAAGTATCTGACAATATTAATCACATCAAATTGCGTCATATCCATGTCACTTCTGGGAATAAGGCCAGATATAACGATCTTGTCAAACTGGACTAACAACTGGTTGGCGAGGAACTTGTATTTGATCTCAAACTGGTTTAACTCCAGATCTCTATCAGCGTATATTTTGTATCTGCTTGGGCAATAATTGTATGGTATTTAGGTAAAATTTATTCAGTTCTTTTGATCCTGTCAGTGGAAGCACCAGGGTATGATTTTACGTGTAACTCGCGTGAAAGTCCTCTGCTGTTGATTCTTTTAAGGTAAATGATCCTGGAATCAGTGTCTTTGTTGATTCTTTTAAGGTAAAAAAGATCCTGGAATCGGTGTCTTTGTTGATTCTTTTAAGGTAAAAATGATCCTGGAATCAGTGTCTTTGTTGATTCTTTTAAGGTAAAAATGATCCTGGAATCCGTGTCTTTGTTGATTCTTTTAAGGTAAAAATGATCATGGAATCAGTGTCTTTGTTGTTTTTTGAAGTGAATGACTAAATCGATTTGGATCTATCTGAGAATGTTCATAACTTTCTTTAGTGCGTGCTGGTTTATCAGTTCTTGTTTGACTCCTGTCTGTCTGGCTAGTAGCGGTTTCGTTATCTGACTTTGAGTATTTTATTAGGTTTTGTCAATTCCATTACATTTTGTGTTTTATTCAACAATACTGCTGTTTTCTTATTTGTTTCAAGTCTGGCGTCTAATGTTTTCTGTTTGATTTTTTTCAAGCTTTATTGAGGTTGATTTGTCATACACTGGCATACGCTTTGTTACGTTGGATACTTGGTTGATTATATTTACAAATTTTAATTCTATATTGTTTGACAGTATTTCTATTTGGTTTTAAATTCCCGTTATACAAGCATGTAATTCATTCATCGAAACCTGAACAGTTCTAAGGTCTTTAGGTATTTTTCTACATAGAGTATAGAAGAGTCAAAATCCTATTGGGTTTGTTCTGCTAATATTAACACAAGTATCATGGTACAAAAATATGCAAATGTTACAACTTGGCATATTTATAAATTTTGTTTTTGTCTTGTCTATTGTTTGAGAGTCGGAGCTACACTTAAATTCATTATTAGACATTTTTAATATATCACAATACAGCTTTGTGTCAACATTCATGTTTGACCAATTATTGTCCGATTATTCTTGCTCTGCTCAATGTATAATCAAGGTATTATAATCTGGTGCAGGGGTAGGGCATATGTGTTGTTTTAATTGTTTTAATTTGTTTGTTTCTAATTGTTGGGGAGATAGTAAGTAGATATGACAATGACGTTACGGTAACTTGAATTTCTGTATTTTTGTCGATGCATTTTAACTTTACGTGTGGGCAATAGCCAAGATAAATAAATTGAAATATCTAAAATTTTTAAATCTTTCCTTACTGTCATTTTGAAAACTAGTTCAAATTTGGTAAAGATGAAAGCACACATATCACGAGTTTTACGCTAGGCTGGGAATGCTGCAATGAGAATGAAGAGGCGAAACATTTTGGAATTTTCTTTTTACGTTCTTGAAAATTTTCTAGAACGAAGTTAAGCCCGATTCCGTTAATTAAAACCACGATAAGCTAAATTCTTTAACTAACTGTGGACAGATTGTATGCATACAAATAAGTTTTGACATGGATGGAAATTAAATGCATTAGACGTCTTTGCTTTTAACATCATTAACGTATATAATTATAATTTGCTATTTCAGTTTTTCTAAATAGAAAAAAAGACATATCATTTGGATTAGTTTCCAAATTCTTTTGAAATTTAATTTAATATTTTCTAAACAATAACGACAAGTTTCAAATAAGTCGAAGTCTATTCATTCTATATAACTATTTTCATTGTTCTACAGTTTCACTGACTTTACAAGATCACGTGATACGGACTGTGCTATAGTTTTGACTGACCTTAAAAGATCACGTTATACTGATCTGGAACTTTTACACATAAATACATTGAAGGAGAAATCTTTCATTTCTTAGTCTGTTTCCAGTATTTTTCAATCAAGTCCTTACAGCATAACGATTGAAACAAACTATACACGCCATGGTAACTTCAGATGAAATTTGGCAACAGGAAACAAAATCTCCGTTTAGAAGTTCAAACATGGTAATCTCAAAGACATTTGTGTTCCTAAACACTATTTACTTCGTGAGTCATAAGAATATGGAAATATATTTATACTTTGAGTTGTTGAATGGGAATCTAAAAATTATTCAAATCATGAAAACAGATTACAGCTGTTTATTGGCTGTTCTAACATGCGAATGTTTTGTGATTGGGCAATGTTAACAAAATTGCAGGAGTCAAATATATGACATACTGTTCTAAACGGTAGTGGTATTGTGACGTCATGACTCTTTGTAACGAAAGTTGTAGGTCAATACATTTAAGACCATTATCTGACAATTTGAAAGAGGGTAGGGATGAGAATTACATGACTCTGCCTGGAAATTGGAACGAAATTGCTACTTTACAATTACAAATATCTACTTTGTCTGCTTCGCTGACGTCGTCTTTAAAACTCTTTTTGTGATAGAAAAAAACCACAAAAGTAAAAATAAAACGCACACACACAATGGACGTTCTCAGCTTCTGGTTTTAGTACACAGAGTGAAACTGTTCATTCGGAAATTTAAGTGCGTATAAAATTATCAAAAAATTTTTCGACATATGAAGAAAACAAAATTTTAAATTACGGTTAGCAGCTGATGAAAATTAGGTAACATGTAAAGTCAAATGGTTAAAGGCCGGCTTACCTTGAAGCATGGCAGTTAGTTCGATCGATCTGTTTTGCAACATGCATTTCTAGTCAATGGTATTTATGAAAGAAACGTCAGTTATCATTAACAGATTATTTTTAGCTGCAATCGTTTGGGAGGTCTGAAATATAAAGAACTATCTGTCTTTTGCATCAGAGTGATTGAGATCGCTTCTTATTTGTAGGAAAGTCATGTCGATGAGAGATTTTCCTTTGATTCTGCCCAAAATGCAGGTTCTGTATTCACCTTTCTTGTATTCTACTACTTGTTTTGTCTGCGAGAGTAAAACAGACATAATATGACGACTGATGCTAGGTGGGTGTGCGATGTGGTGGGATTCGTGCGATTATCTTTACTAAAGTAAGGGCATTGTCTGTTTTCAAGTCTGGGATCTTTGTTTTTCTCCTTAGAAATGCTTGATATTGGTGTATGCACACATGTTGGTATTCAACATGACAAATTATCCACAATCAGCCGCTACAGAAACACGTACAAAACTCGAATTCAAAATCATGAAACATGCATTTCATATAGTTAAAAAGGTTAAGGACCAGCAGAAGAGTCAAACAATTTATTCATTAGTTTTTAATCTTACAGAACATATCCATTGCATTATATCTTCCATAAACATATCCATTGCAATTATATTTGACATGACCACTACGATGGCCTAGTGGTTAGAGTGTCCGCTTTGGATGCGGGAGGTCGTGGGTTCGATTCCCGGTTGAGTCATACCAAAGACTTACAATAATGGTAGCAACAGCTGCATCGCTTGATGCTCAGCATTAAGAGGTTAGTGTTAGGATTGGTCGGCCTGGTATCAGGATAATGTGACTGGGTGTGACATCGTGCTATATGTCTGCGGCATGATCTCGCAGTGCTAGACATCACCATAAACTGCCACACTGCAGACATCGTAGCGATATGACTGAAAATTTGTTAAAGCTACGTTAAAAATCATAATCACATCACATATATTTGACATGAACACTATCCAATGAAATCATACATGCCATGAACGTATACATTTCATATCATATTTAACACGAAAGAATCCATGAAATTATGTGTACCATAAACAGTATCCAATGAAATTATATTCACCATGAACATATACATTTCATATTATATTTAGCACAAAAATATCCATGAATTTATATATACCATGAACAATATCCAATAAAATTATATTCTCAGTGTACATTTCATATCATATTTAACACGAAAGTATCCATGAAATTATGTGTACCATAAACACTATCCAATGAAATTATGCATGCCATGAACGTATACATTTCATATCATATTTAACACGAAAGAATCCATAAAATTATATCTACCATGAACAATATCCAATGAAATTACATTCGCCATGAACATATACATTTCATATTATATTTCACACGAAAGAATCCATGAAATTATATCTACCATGAACAATATCCAATGAAATTAATTTCACCATTTCATATTATATTTAGCACAAAAATATCCATGAATTTATATGTACCATGAACAATATCCAATAAAATTATATTCTCAGTGAGTATTTCATATCATATTCAACACGAAAGTATCCATGAAATTATATCTACCATGAACAATATCCAATGAAATTACATTCCACATGAACACATACATTTCATATCATATTTAAGATAACAATATCCATTGAAAATTATTATGGGTGTGACTAACCTGTCAAAATGTTAGTTAGATATAATATGCTAGTCTGATATAATATATGAAATGCATGTTCAATATAAAATGCAGGTTCGATATAAAATTGCTTACATAATAGCGAAAACATGTTGTCCTCTGCAGGTACGTAGATGTCAATAAATATTGTATTTCTTTGAATGACTCGTATGGTTATTATTGCAATTTTCATTTCTTGGTAGCATTCGGCTTTGTTCTGCTCTCTACGTTAATAACTATGCTACAGACAATACATGCATTTTATAAAACTATATACACGCTTGAAATAACAACGTTGTAATCTCATTTAATGCAGAGATCATAGTCCCTATCTTCATATTCTAAAACAACGATGCATTTTGTTATTGTAGCATGGAGATCTTAAATCATTGCAAAATGTATAAAATTGTTGAACTACAATCAAAAGTAATTGAAGTTTTGAAGCTAACTAATTAAAATTTTATATCGGACTGACATTACATTACAACTGCATTCCTATGTTGAAAGGAAACTTAAAACACGAAAATATCAAAAACTCAAAATAGAACACGAATATTTTAGTTATTTGGGCAAGAAAATGAGATGTCTGTGAAAGGATTGAACATATGTTCCAAGGGTAGAGAGCTTCAAAAAGATCGCCCTTACCGATCAAAGCTATCTCACCTCTGTCCGCGTGGTTCTCGTCTTGCGTTTGGCCAGTGTGGGCATGTGAGAAAGCTTGCCAGTAGCTTCCCGTGGGTGGGTGGTTCGTACCGGGGTTTTCCACGTGTTCTTCTTCCACAGCCATGTATAGCCTATCATGTGGTGAAACACAGTATTAAACTCATTACAACAGTAACAACAATGTACGTTACCTCCAGGAACATTCTAGATTACTTGGACAGTTTTTATTATTCAATAATAAATACCTTTATGGATATCACAGGACATTGCGTGGTAACTGTTACTGCTTTGTTGACTTATAATCGCATACAATTATGTACTTAATTTGGACAGACCTTGGAGAGATTCACAGGAGCAACGTGTATCTCCCAGTGTCTATCTAGGCTCGTTGCACAGGCACAGATCAGCACACATTCATTTACATCAGATTTAAGACCTCACAGCGTGAGCAGCCCGATAACGCGTGCCAACCCTTAGGTCATTTTCATTCTTCTATGAAATGTTTAAGCAAAAAGACAGAGATTCTTCTTATTTAACATCATGCATAAACATAGAAAGTACTCAGTAATATTAACCACTATCAGTTAATTCAAATTAAGTTTTTAACTCGTATTAGCTATTTTGACAGTATAGCATAGCGTGATAGTGTGCAGCATTAAAGAGAGCAGCGTTTCTTGTACAGGATATTAATGAGTCATGTACAGTGTAAAATACAGCAGTAATTCATGTACATTCATGTACAGCGTCAAAAAGAGTAGTAATTCGTGTACATTATCAAACTGAACAGAGTTTGATACAGCGTCATGGACACTGAACAGTAAAATAATCATGCTCGAGGTAATTACTTACTTTTTGGTCAGGTATGTCAATGTTCAGTGACAATACAGCTGGAAGTAAGTGTAGTAAACGACAAAACCATCATTTTGCTTACTTGTAGGTCAAGGATGTCCTTAATGATAAGAGACAATGACTCTATGACTAAGATCAGTTTAAAACAAGCGCAGACGGTAACTGAATTAATGGCGGGAAACTATCATGGTATGCTGTCAGCAATAATATGCCCTCGGACAATTCGATTTTATCGAAATAAAGATGGAGTAAATGGATTAATAAAGCGTAGTTCAGTTTATGCCAAATAATTTAAGCATTGCCAGCAGGCAGGCAAGCAAGTACGGCAGATGTATTTATGTATCTGCCTTTAACTAAACATAAGAAGAATAATGGCTATATTTTTAAAAACGCAGTAGTGAAGAATTGCACAAAACTATTATGAATATAAAACACTTCTAAATAAATTTATAACAAGGTAAAAAGAAGTAATAATTATAAAATTTCGCAAAATGCATTTGTTTAAACCCTTTTTTAATTGACATAAAGCTTCCTTTAGAATCATCTGTTTAGAAAGAAACTACTACTCATTAAAGCGTAAGATCCACTTTGAAATAAAAATAACGACTTCGGCACTGAAATGGTTCCTGAAAATGTTAAATGTACTTCTTCTAACTTAACACCTTATATCTCAATATCTCTAAATAATGTGATATTCTTAATGAACTAGCTTTTTGTGCATTTATATTGGCGTGCTGATGTCTGGTTTCAAATTTTTTTAAATTTTTAGTCGTTATTGCATTTTTCATCAATATTTGATTTTTTCCAGGACACATCAGTGGTCATCTTTTTCACACTACTCTACCCCCTTCTCGGCCAAAACCCCAACAATTTGATGTTCCATTATTGTTCATTTAAATTTTCAGAGACAATCGGTCTGAGAATATGGAATTGTTCTGACTACATGCAAGTAATGAACTAATTCATATAAAATCGTTGTACTTCTTTGAAGCAATGGACCTAAATTCAGCTTGAACATTTTAGCCATAGTACAGTCACGTAACTCATGTACGCGCTGTGAGTCAAGTTTTGCAGCTACCTGTGTCATTTTGGAGAATTTGAGTACACGTACCTTTAAGTAGCGTTTATATACTTTATTTCTCGCCTTGTCCACCACAATTCCATTGAAGATTATTGGGTCATTGTATTAATTCCTAGAAAAATGTTTAATGGCAAACTCTAAGATAATATACTTCGTCATATTTATGCACAATCGTGAAAGCCGGGTAATCTCGTGTAAGCCGGTACTGTCGTGTACTAAGATGTAAGAGGGAACGCGCCTGCTATTGGGAAAAAGTTGTAATACAACACAAACAGAGACGCGACATTATCTTCATTTATTAAACAAAGCCATGGAAAACACCGGAAAGAAGGAAAAGAAAATGGGTATACCTGTGCAATAAATAGGAGGCAAATGTGATTGCGTATACATCTTCTTTATGGAATGTTATGTCTTGTACCTCAATTTGTACATAACCTAACTTTCCCATACGAGTATGTTCTTTCATACACGTAAAAGACTAGAAACACTACTTCAAATTATATTTTTTAGTTAAATTTTACATCATGCTTAATTATTATTTTGAAAAAATTTCAGATGTACAAGCTAAGAATAAAACATATTGTATGTTACTCCTCTATCCCATTCATACTTGAACATCCACACAGGAGATAAAATGAAGATGCTCGCGACTTATTGACCACGTGATCGTGACTTGATTCCTCTGCACTAATAATAGTTCAGCTCAATATCAACTTTCTTGAACCAGAGTAATGCTAGAAGAAAATTTATCGATCGCTATGAAATTCTATAATGGCAGTTCGAAAATTTTATGACAATTAATGTGCAGATCGCTAACAAATCACGACTGAATAAACCTTGTTGTATCTGTATTACGATTAAATTTTAAAAATAAAGTTATTTTAAAATTTATATCAGTAAATGAGTTTATATTACCCGAGTGAATTGTACTATATAGTATATGTCTATCACCTGATCTTCCAATTATTGTTGTCTGCACTTAAAAAAGAAAATAATGTTGTCGCTTGATCAAGTATTAGGAAAGAGAAATAATTAGATAGGGTTGCTCCAGTTACGGCCTTAGCAAACGCCCCTCCTCTCTCCAAGCCCCCCCCCCCATTTACGCGCAGTGCCACACTGTGAGTACATTTGGAAATTAACTTTTGAACAAGTTTTTCATCATAAAAAACTATATTTTCTTCCTTCGCTTTAAAATTACTTTCTCACTGTGGATATATTTGTAAAATTACTAATGCGAAAAGCCCCTGTGAACACGGGGCTCGATTGGGCCAAATCGGTCCAATCGGCCTAAGAACGGCCCTGGATGGCTCAAATCGGCGTAGAGGTTAAATGTGAAATAAAAACCGTCTTTCTAAAATCCTGCCTATATCAGCGACTTTAAATATGTGAATTGTTCGAGCTGGTAAGGCGATGGGTGTCATAAGCGAGTATATCGGTTCAAATCACAGTAGCGTAAAAACGAGAAATTTTTAAGCCTATATGATTATCTTCTTAGGCTCCCTTGAAACCGTTAACTTCTCTAGATCAAGTCGTAAAAATCAGATTGTTTTATTCTTAAACAAACTAAAACTACTCGCATATCAATGATTGCTTTCTAAATTAAAACTAAGGTATAGACTGATTCGGATTCAGAGGAACAAATCTCTGAATGAAGCGTAAGTGAAAATTAAAAACAAAACTGCAAATTAAATAATATATTCTCAATCCCCAAAAGGAGAATCTGAAACCTTACAAATTTCAAAGTTAGATTCTTTCTGCGGCCCCGCGTCATATAATATTTACAGATTTTCTTCATAATAGGGATGTAACTGTCCTTAGTATCTTGCATTATCTGTTTGCCTTATTCGTGGTTTTTCTTTGTTTTCTGTCTCAGCATCATTCCTGATATTTATTATAAAACAGATAATGTAACGAGTTTTCGCAAAACAAGCAACACATCGAATTCAGAGACATTCAAACGCATGCTGGTCTCGATTTTAAGAGGATCAGGACGCCATATTGGAGTTGTGATATCCAAAATTAGGCAGATTTCAATAATATTAATATGTTCAAAAATGCAGATTTCGAATGGAATAAACTCCGATGACATACTTTTCTCAAATTTTAGCGTCATACCACAGTCTAATATGACCTTGTTTTGATGACTTCATTCAACTATGGCAATGGGAAATGGAGGAGCGTCAAGCCAAATAGTACTATGTTTATGTATTTTCTGGATGATGTGTATCTGAGCCTGGCTGAATAATGCATACTAATGTGTAACAGAACATAATTCCACAACATGAGTGCAAATGAGTCACATCGCACTGAATTTCATGCTTCTAATTGATTCGAAACTTTCAACTATTGCCTCTGCGACATAAGTCTGGAATCGTAGTAGTTTTAAATCGAACATGACCATTCGTTTCAATGCATTTTGCAGAAAGAGATTTACAGAGGGCATAAAAGCAGGGCAGGAAATTTGGTTTTTATTTCGTTAAAAGGAAAAGTTGGCTTCTATATAGTGGACGGCAAATTAGGTAGATATGCGATAAAGTTAATATTCTTTAATGTACAAGGCCTCACGAAATCTTTTATCAATGGCTGTAGACACGTTAGGTACATATGAGATTAAAGACGCCTTGAAACTGAACAGATGAAGAAGTTCAATAAAATGAGGACACCTCGTGTCCAGGGAAGGCAAGGTCACGTTTTGTGATAGGTCCTTTTATTATACTTGCTAGCTCAACCAAAATTGACTCGTGTCCATTGTGAACATAAAACATCACAGTAGAAGAACACACACACACACACACACACACAAATATATATATATATATATATATATATATATATATATATATATATATATATATATATATATATATATATATATATATATATATATATATATATACACACGCACACACACACACTACAAAATAAACCTATTAGATCCTCCACCCCTGTGAGTTATTTACATCGATGGGATTGCTTCTTTAATTAAATTGTGGTCATAAATTGTCAAACACGTGTTTGTAAAAGAAACAAAGGAAGAAGATCAAACCGCATAATTGGATGCTGGGTAAAAAATTCCAATCAACAGAGTACTTATTGTGAATTGTGAGACGTTATTTTATTATTGTCTGTGTCAAATTCGGGACATTCTTGCAGTGGCTGCATGAGTCATCTTATTTATGGAGATTTGATGTAGGTCAAGGACATCCATAGTTTACAGATATCGTCTTGATATATAGCAGAGACGAGAAATAGTTCTGGAACTGAGTCACAGCCATATGAAAGGGTGATCTGAAAGGTGACTTTAGTGAAGATAATATGTTGGAGTGATGACAGGTTATTGAACAATTTTTCATTTCTCTTGACATATCTTAAATAAACTCATTACTCATGTAAGCGTACTCGATCTCTTGTCAATTCGTCTACGATAACATATTTGTTTATCCAATGTTGATTCAATTTCTTCGGTTAACCAAAGGGCTTAACTTTGGTTTCTAAAGAATTTGATAAAAAATATATTCTGGTTTTATATATTATTCAAAATCCTGACATGGATAATCATCTTATATAAACGCAGTAATTTCTGAAGATTGAAAGCATAAATAAAAAATTCTGACTTCCTCCGAACGAATTGTTGTGAAGTATTATTCCCGTTCACAAAATATTTAGTCAGATCATATTTAGGTACAAAATTACTCGTCACAATCGCCGCAAAGTAAGTGCAGCTTTGTTACAGGTCTCACGGAACTGACCCACCTCTTTAGTAAACCTATAGAAACACCATGCTATTCAGATTTCACGAGCTTGAAATTTCTAAATGCTCATGATGAAACTTATATTTCTCAATATATACCAAAAAATGATGCAAAATTCTGTGTGGAGAAAACTATACAAGCACCGGAAATTTGTTGGACTGACATGCATTTGAACGTTGTATTTTTAATTTCGCACCGAAACAATCTGGTACTAATTTCAGTAATGTTTTTTTTTTTTTCAAAGTCAAGTCTGTAGATTGAATGACATTCTATAAATACAATTATCTCTATTTGTCTCAGTTACAAGCGTTATCTTCTCAAAAGATTCTTTTTATTAAAATATTGTTTTTCGTTAACGACCAGTAATGGTCACAGAACCCATCAATACTCTTTTGCAATATTGCAATATTGCAGTATGTTTTGTGATTATTCTACTCAAACTTTATTAATAATAATAATTATAATAATAATAATGATAATAATAATAATAATAATAATAATAATAATAATAATATTATTATTATTATTATTATTATTATTATTATTATTATTATTATTATTATTATTATTATTATTATTATTATTATTATTATTATTATCGAATGATGACATTTTAGGACATGATGATGAAGAAGTTACACTCTGGTTTACATCATTATAATGCAAGTATTATGTACATCACTCAAAATTTGTTTCAGGAAATGAATGTTTATCGCATCTTCTGCCATGATGCTCATTATGTCGAGTTTTGTTAAAATTCGAATTCTTCAGTAAGAAATTAAAGAGCTGCTAAACACATAAACACAGTGGCAATCTTCTGCATATGACGATGACACTACATTGCCACCTGAAGATTTACTAATCTACTCATTGAAGAAAGAAGTATTCCAGCTAAAACGCGCATGTTGTTGTTGTTATGGGGGTTTAACGCCATTTTTCAGCACACGATAGGCTATACATGGCGGCCAGTATTAATGGTGGAGGAAGAAACCGGGAAATCACCGGAAAGAACCACCGACCCACGAGAAGCTACTGGCAAGCTTTCTCACATATCCACATTCGCCGAATCTTAGACTCGAACCCACGCAGATAGAGGTGAGATGGCAGTGATCCGTAACGGACAGCGCTTTAGACCACTCAACCACTCGCATGTATTCTACGCGCATGTAGAAGCCAAACAACACTACATGTCACCACATCTCCTTCCACTTCTCCTCGTCATTGATGATGCTCATTAACACGTTTGATGACCAGTATTTCCTGATCGGATGAAAAAAAAAGGAAATCCATCTTTAAAGAAAGTTCAATTTTTTCCCGTTAACGTCATCTTCTACTGTTTTAGATGGTGGTGCTGAAGCAAAAAGGTGGTATCTCATAAGAGGAAAGTACAAGACAGAATTGGAATCTTAAAGAGTCTGCTGAAATTATCTGAACAAGAACTGGCACGATTTAGTCCGCTGAGAATCCTCGTCAGGTACTGCCCATAGTCAAGTTGGTACTAAGTTCTGGAAATCAGTGAAGACGAATTCCATTATGAAAGAAATATTGAACTAGATTAGATTAAGTTTATCTGAACAAGGTATATTCCATTCCAAGTTCAGATGATCGTAGACAACATCCAAACATGTCTTCCAGAAAGTAAACAGCTAAATATTGATATATCTTGCCAGTATTTAGCAAAGAAAATAGATAATCAAAACAGCCCACTAGAAATCATCGATAATGCCAGTGAATGTCGTTTGAATGTCTTGAAAGGAACGGTTCCTTTCGCCAACATAAAGAAACAACTAATAAGATAAACAACTCACCTTCTTCGACAAATAATGAAATATAAAATTTCAGTTTGTCGAAAGAAAAGTCCTCGTTCATCTAGAAGTATTTCTGCTCTGCAAATAGGTGCGTTGTTCAACATTGATGCTTTTGATATTTGGCTATGAAGTGTAGTTATAACATTATCTTTTTTTCCCTTTTCGCAGAGTTATATTTTGTAAACTACAGCAGCAGGAAATCGCGTGTTAATGTTAACATTACCTTTCACCTTTTATCCTAGAGATTCCTGTCTGCCACTTTTCAGAATGGAGGCCGTAATATTAAATTCCGGTTGTATTCAAAGGGTCACTTCCGTGACGTGAAATTCATGTTGTCTACAGATCGTCATCCTTCGCTACTTCTTTTTTTGTGAAGTTTATTCATAATGCGTTCTGGTTATTTTCCCTGAGTTGAATTCTT